>WAAB01021944.1:0-65940 GCA_013389865.1 Piaya cayana
AAAGCAGATCTATACTGCAGAAAACAAAAAGTTCAATGATGTTCTTACTATTAAGATGAAAGCAAAGCCTTTGACCTAGCAAAATAATAACAGCTCGGCTAAAGTAGGACTAGAAAGGTGATGAAGCCACTGCACTAACTTTAAACTATCTGGCATGGGTACTGATAAGGAAATTGGTGAAGCAGCGAGAATTCTGCAGGGGCCACAAAACGCTGCCGAGGAGCTATATAAAATCACCATAGTTTTATGCTTCATCAGCTGAAACATTTATAATCCAGAAAGAAGTATGTATGAAGCAGGTTCCTGCTCTTTAGGTGGGTTCATGGACTTTATTAAACCACTTCCAACTCTGGATGATGTTTTTTATCTCTTTCCAGTATGTTTCAAAACATTTTCTAAGGGAGCCTGCATTCCTACCCATCAAGTTAAAGTATGGTGACAAGCACATTGCTTGCCTTGGCTGTTTTTGCTTGGACCCTTTAGAAACAGTTTGTAGTGTCCCTGGGGAATGTAGACCACAGGCTGGAAATAATTTATTAATTCTCTTTCCTGGTACCTTGCAGATTCCTGGGACAAAGCATTTCTTTGAGCAGAAATACTGGAGCTATGCATCCACAAATGCAGTCATAACTGATTTGAGACAAAAGGCACATTTTTTAAAGTCAAGACAGTGGGGTGTGTATGGCAAAAAGAACCTGGTAGAGAACAAAAGGCTAAGTGATTTTAGTTTATGATGAGGAATTATTTTCTTAATTTCTTTTTGTGTTTGAAATTTTCCTTACGAGATGAGAGGTAAGTGAGTTTGTAGGGCAGAAAACACTAGTTAGACTTACTCTGCCATGGCTAGGGGTTTTATTGTATTGTGTTGACTTGTCATTGGGAAGAGTTTGTGGCTGTTTCTCTCCAATAGTATTTTTAAGTTTTGGCCAAGTCACACAGTCTTAAAGGTACTTATTTTTATAGATTTCAGAGAACAAAATACAGAAAACCAAGCTATTTATATCTCTGTACTAGTGTCATTCAAAGTCATTCACTGGTCAAAACAGGACCTAGCATCTGTGGAGAGCTCAGATAATACTTCATAGTGCTAAAGGTACAATATTTTCTCAAAAACTCTGTCTTTACTTCCAGTAAGACAAAATTCTTATTTATGGTACAGCTGCCCAAAGATGGAACTCATGTTGTAAGACTTCTTTTTTCCAAGTAAGACCAGCAGCTGGTATTTCCTGGACTGGGAATCACTGCGTCCATGTAGGCAGAATTTATCCTGAGATACACACACATCATTGTGAAAGAGTATGCCAGCCTTCTCTGTGCTGCTCCTGGCTCCAGACTCTATGTAATATTGCTTCCTTCTGGCATGGTTCGGTGGGTCATGGGAGCCAGCAGGGGTCCCTATGCTCTGCATTCAGATGTGAGATATTACAATCCCATGGTTCCTCTTTTGTCAGCTTCAGAGAGCCCTATAAATGTTTCTGTGGATGAGGAACTTACTTGTGTTTCAGTACCAGTAATAGGAAGATCTATTTGAGGATACAGTGTGCTGCTACATTCCAGCCATGGCTTTGTAAACCTATCCTTGTGCTGTTGGACAGTTCTGGCAGTGCACTTTGGAAGGCAAAAACTGCTCTGGCTCTCCTTTCCTCACTTTCAGCTGGACTTAAAGGGCAACAAGAAAGTGGATAAAGGCTGTAAGACGGTAAAGGGCTACTTGGTGGGACAGAGATGCTGTGTCAGGAGGATCTTCCCTTTGAACAGCCTCAAACAGAATGATTTGCACCAAGGTCTGAGATGTATGGGCAGGTAAGGCAGGGATTTTAAAGCTTTGTTATTAAAGTCTCCTAAAGAATGTCATTGTCACAAAAGGAGCTTTCTGTTATTTTTGGATCTAAAAATTCCAATAAAAATTTAAGTGAGAAAACATACTAAAGTCACCCATATTTTCTGTATTTATAGCTCCAGTTCTCACAATACACCATTGACATCACTGTCTAAACATACAAGGCAGCATTCTCAATAAGGACATCTCTATGTTAAAGAAATTCCCTTTGAATTTGACCTGGCCAGGAGTTAGACTTACAGAGTTGGGTGCAGAAGCGGAACAGGGTGATGAACATTGGATTAACAGCAGGCAGAACCTATACAAGCATGTGGGGATCCCCAAGAGAGCAGAACATGATTGCCAGTGACCATCATCATCCTCCAGAAGGAGCTTAAATGAGACAGTTGCATACAGGCTGTGGGGAGTGAGAACTGCAGAGAATGCCCACTCGTGCACCTGCAGTTTTACTGCCTCCAGCACTGCAAGAATACCAATGCCAGGTCAGTCCCAGTTTGTGCATACTGGTAATGGCAGTAAATGCAAAAAGCAATCTTGCTTCTGCAGCTGAATTTTGCTCTGAGGAAATAGGGTTGTTGTGGCTACCTTCTTGTTAATTACTTTATTTGCTACAAATATATTACCAACATCTCTCTGTTTTTATCTCCACAGGATTCTGCTGTTCTCAGGTGTGGACCCTGACTGCTGGACATACTTATTCCATCCAAACATTAACCACCTGGTTTATGTCCCAGATGTGTCTTGCCAGCCTTTTTCAGGCAGTAATTCTTCACCAGAGCCTTGCTTTGAATAGCCTGTGAAATGTAATATCCTAGATTAAAATATTAGTGAGTGTGAGGCAGTGTCTTCTGGTTTGCCATGGCTGGCTAAAAAGTTAAGCCAACAAACTACCTTGTCTTCTGCAAAATGTTCCTTTTTGAAAGTTACTATGTGAAGGCTAAACCCCTTACATTTCCTTTAATAGTAAAGACCTCAACCCCATTGTTTCAATGAGCTTAGCTGGAATTTTACTGCTGGAATCAGCTGCCATCCCTTCAACGAGCCCAAGGTTGAATACTGTGAATGGTGGTGTCTCAAAACCAAATGTGGAAAAAGACTGTGAAAGAAAACACAGCTCCCTAAGGGAACACAAGAACACCTGAGCTTCTCCTAAGAAGCTGGAAGGCTGATCTTGTGACCATTTGCAGTAAGTGTACGGTGACTTATGGGAATAAGCTCAATATTTAACAGCAGAGATTTTGACCCTGTGTGTAGGAGAAGGCTGCAAACTGTTGGGTTTTTTAATCCTAAAGCTACTGGGAGGATGCAGTAACTGAAGATTATTTTCACAGAATCACAAAATCCCTCAGAACTCCTTGCCTAATGGTACCATGGATAGTAGAGGCTCCTATAGGTTCATAAAGTGTTTGTACTGAGTCATGAAGGAAAAATTTCAGAGTCATGACATACAAAGACATCAACACTGCATCAGGATGTCCTTGAATTCAAATTACTGAAAGTTACTGAATTTTGTTAGTGATGTACTGTTACATATTGCCACATCCTTGTATCTTCTCTTTTTCATTCATTGCTGGCCAAAGCTGGAGAGAGATTACTAGATATGAGAGATGTTTTGTCTGATTTGGTAGAAATACTTCTTAGTATTCTTTTTTTGATATTTCAGGTTTAAATTAGACATGCAGAAGACAGAAGCAAAGCCCCATTTTGCCTGTCCTATATCAGCAGGCTAGAAATGTTGCAGTGCCTGTGTCAAACTCAGTTGCATTGGTATAGCATACATGCCAATCTCCATTTTTTTTCCCATAGGTGTGAGTATAAAGACTATCATATTTAAACACAATTCTTTCTCATGGGCTCCCATCTGTGCATCAGTGGGTAAAGATGGATAGCAGACTGTCAAAATCATCTGGGATCATCCTAGTTACATCCTGTACATCTCTCACTTAAGAACTTCTTTAGTGGTCCTGTACAAGAATTCTGAACTGCCTGAGCCACAGAAGTTAGTTGCAGCATATCTATTCTCCATCCTGTTACACAGTCTTGATTTGAAGACCCACAGGGCACAGATCATCTGGAAAGCTGTGTTTGAGGCTCATTATTTCCTGTCAGAAATGAACAGTGTGGTTCTTATCTGAATTTGCCCAACACTAGTTTCCAGCCACAGGATCTGATTTTACTTTTGCCGCTTGTAAGAAAGCCTCATCTCCTATCAGAAATGTGTTCCCAAGAAGGTGCTGCTGGCTTTGGTCAAATGGCCCTTTGATCATCTCTTTAGTAAACCAATAACGAGCTATGGATCCATGATGGAAAGTAATGGAGCCATTTCAAGTTACTTAGTACTCCTCAGCAGCTGAGCTGAAGCAGTGAGTTGTGCTTGTGCCCTGGGCTTGCTGCAAACAGAAAATATCCATGCAAGCATAAGCCACCATGACCTGTATTTTATTTGAAAATTGGAGCAGACAGAGATTACCTTCTCTAACCTAATCAATGAGTTGTAACCATTAAAGCTGTGGCAACTCCTTTGCTTTGGATGTGTGTCTGAGCCCTGAACTAATTTCCCCCCCTCTGCGCACATTCAGTACCTCATCACAAAGTTCAAGGGGCTGAAGGGAACATAGAGACTGATGTCTTGTTTTTATGTAGTGTCAAAGTGAAGACACATGAAGGGCAGTGCATGATTTTTGCACTGCTGTATAGCTCCTGGTCACAATTGCAGTTTGAAAGCAAGCCAGAAGACACACATTATGGGGACCACTTGGGACCTTTATTTGGGGCTTAGAGAGAGATTCCAGGTCGTCCCCACAGTATGACTTCTCTCAGTCCTTCAAAAGAGGTGATTTAAAATTTGCTCTGTAATTAAATTATTATAACTAGCAGCAATTTCTTCCTGCTTGTAATTTAGTTCATATTAAATTTATCTCGGTTGGTTTTATCTGCACCAACTTTGAAATAATTTTTTAATTCACTAATTTAGATAGTCCAAGAGATAATGTTCTTCTGGGAGTACGCACCCGCAGGATCCAAAATTGTCATATCGATATCAACTTGGGCCCAGGGTAGTGAGAGCAGTGCTTATCAAGAGCATATTAGGATATGGGTAGCTAATTATTCATTTTAAACACTACTTGAAATTGTTGTGAATGCAGATTTTATATACACAGAAAAGTTCTATGTTAGAAGGATATAAAACCATATCATTTTTTTCAGTCAGATAATTCACTGGTTTGCAGTGGGTTGGTTTTTTTGGAGTTTGACCTAATCCAAAGCCCATGGAAAAACTCCAAAGAGACTTCTGGCTTTAAGTCAAGAAATGAAGTTGTATGCCTTAGTGTCATAGGTATTATTGTACTAAAGAGCTTATTAAGATTTAAAATGGGATTAGGCATTACCATGAATGAATGCAAAGACGTTACATGGCTGGGATAAATCTGTAAAGCTTTATTCTGCCTCTCAGGGAAATAGTCGCAGACTTGAGCTAAGAAAAATATTACATATTATAGCATTACACACAGTGAGATGCATCTTGTATCTTCCAAAACAGAGAAATTTGAAACTAAATATAGGATGTGGAACTAAAATCTTACTGGTTTTGTGTTGCTTTTTTTCCCCCAAAGAAGCAGTTCTTGCTGAGCAGTGAAAATGTCTCACGTACTTCTGTGCTCTTTCTTTTCAGACCTAGATTTTTGCTTGCTTTTAATATTTACTTTTCCAAATGAGATTTTGGTTGCAATTGCTCCCTTACCCCCCTAGAGAATCAGCAAAGCACCCTTAGTGCTGCAGGAAAGAGGTCCAGAGAGAAGAGGATATCTGGACCAGCAGCCGTCAGTGGGAGCAGATGGAAGAGAGAAAAGGCTTTCCTGAAGTGCATTTTCTGGCAGAAAAGAGAGGGGAAGCACATGAAAGGGAATAAGAGGGGAGAGCGGAGCAGGAAGGATGATGGAGAGAAGGGGCAGACAGTGTAGTGCCAGTGACCATGGATGGGGATACGCAGGTGATGTGTAGGGATNGACAGGTAACAGGAAGCAGAGGTGAATGCTTAGCTCAGGCATTTTTCTTGCACCATATTAATGCTTTTCTATTTCTTTGCTGATTTGTTTGTGTCTTGTTATCAGAAGCTTACAGATGACTACTAAACAGAGCTACCTGCGTATTTAACTTTGATATTGTAATGACTGAGCATAAATCTCCTATGAAAAAATGAACTTGCTTTCTATACNTCTGAAGGTGAAATGAATCTGCAGCAGGAGGTCACCTGGTCTGTCCTGTGTTTGCTGAGGGTGAAGTACAGGTACACCACCTTTCCCAGATGATTCACTCTGTGCTAAAATGGGTTTGAGTATAAGCCAATGGCCCTCACTCTTCTTTATATTTTTTCTTGTTTCTACAGAAAAATAATAACATCTAACAGGTAATGGAGCAGAGGTGAATGCTTAGCTCAGGCATTTTTCTTGCACCATATTAATGCGTTTCTATTTCTTTGCTGATTTGTTTGTGTCTTGTTATCAGAAGCTTACAGATGACTACTAAACAGAGCTACCTGCGTATTTAACTTTGATATTGTAATGACTGAGCATAAATCTCCTATGAAAAAATGAACTTGCTTTCTATACATCATTACTCTGTAGCTTGAGAGAAAGCTACAATGGTGATGGTCCAGTGCAACTGCTCTGTCTCCTACAGGAACTGTGCCTAATTCATACCAGATGTTCACCTCAGGGGGTTCTTGGATGCTTTCTACACTCCGGTCACAAATTTCCTAAGTAACTGAGCCTTTCTATTTCCCATGGGACAAGAGGCCAGCTTTACGAAGGAAAGAATTAGTTAGGACTTCTCTGGAGTGTGTCCAAAGAAGAGCAATGAAACTGGTGGAGGGGCTGGAGAACAAGACTTACGAGGAGCAGCTGAGGGAACTGGGGTTGTTTAACCTTGAGCAGTGGAGGCTGAGGGGAGACCTTATTGCTCTCTTCAACTATCTGAAAGGATGTTGTGGAGAAGAGGGAGCTGGCCTCTTCTCCTAAGTGTCAGGGAANTGGAGGTGTTTAAAAGATAGGTGGATGAGGTGCTGAGGGGTATGGTTTAGTGATTGATAGGAATGGTTGGACTTGATGATCCAGTGGGTCTTTTCCAACCCAGTGATTCTGTGATAACAACGACTTAAAATATTGATGTCTTGTTACGTTCAGATAGATACAGTTTGTTTCATTCTAGCTAATACTGGTCTTGCTTTGTTATCTGTACCCTACAGCTACTTCCAGAAGGGAATCTCAACTCCACCTGGATGTTTCCAGGGCTGTGCATGGTGGAGCAAATTCCCTGCTGTCTGTGGAGTCCTTGCTCTTCTTGTCTTCATTTTTCTGTCTGTATGTTTCTGTATTATGTTGTAATACTTGAAAGTTTATTAGCCTCTATCCTTAAAATGCCTAGAACTGAGCATGGCTTCCTGGGTGGGTGTATAACAGTATTAAGTTTCTCTCAGATTCCTAATATGGCTCCTTGTGGTGCTATTTCTGTAGAGGTAGCTTTACTCCATAGACAAGGTCCATTTAGATCATATATCACTCCAATTTTATTTCTGACTGCTTCCCTCTTTGCTTTTGTCTGGGACTGGTTCTTACCAGATCTTCTTCTGTCTTAAGGTTTGTGTTTGAAAGGTCTGTTCTCTGATGCCTCCATCTGCGTGTTCCTTACGACAGCTGTCTGTATATGACCCGACCATGTACTGACATTTTCAAGACTGTGCTGCATCTCCACTGTCACCTCCTTGTTAATGAAATTCATTATTCACAGGCTGGAGTAACACACTGGCTTGGGAATCAGGATTATTACTAATTCATCAGAGCCCAGTGATGTACTTACAAAATCCCTAATGTGGGAAGACCTTGATCTCAGCAAGGTTTTTAGTAGCACTGCAGTAGTTGCCAAAGCCAGATCTAACATTATGCATTGTTTCCCATGCAGTTGACCTGCTTTTATTTTTCTTCCTTTACTTTCAGACCTTCAGCCAGCTCCCCTGGTGCAGATAGATGCATGCTTCTTTGTCCATGCCAGCAGCTACCTGAATAATAAACCAGCTGTACAGTGGACAAGTTTGAGCTGATTTGGATCCAGCTAGCTTGAGATATGAGCAAATGAGCTTGCCTTCTCCTTGTGCCTAGACAAACCATCATGGAATTTTGATGAAGTAATGTGGGTTTGCACCTCAGGTCACTTGTGGGGTAGAAGCCTCTGTATGGCTGGGGGACTGGCCCTGTCTCCCATCTGTCTATAAATTGGTGTACCCCTCTTAACCCTCTGTGAGGCTGTACAGTTCACACTTCCAAGGGATGTGTGCTAGCAGCCTGCATTGAAGGGGATTTTAACTGTCCTGGGATTTCCATGTTTTGCTACTTTTGGTGTCCTAACCAGAGGTGAGGGGAAACAGAGCAAAGATTTATTTCTCCTAATAACAAGATACAGATTGTCCTACTGATGTTATTCCTGGTGACCTATTCTGTCACCGTGATTACATGACCTTTGTGCTGATAGTCTGCAGCAACCCTTGTTCCCACATTTTGATGTGTTTCTGCTCAAGCTCCCTCTCTTCCTGCATGATTGTGCTGCTTCAGCCATTGTCTCCCAGACAGAGGAAGTCCTACTGTAAAAGAACAAGTTCAGATTGCTTAATAGATTGCTTGTAGATAGTCTGTGTCTTGTGTGGATGCTTTTCTTCAGTATCACGACAGGTTGGAGCTCTTGCAAATATTCTTTGGCCATCTCCCATGCCATGTATGGCATGGTCCATATGGCAGAGCCCTGTGTACTGCTTTGGTAGGCAGCTCACAGACCAGTGGCTTCACCATACTGCTGTTCCACACATTTCAAGTTCTTGAAGGAATATTTCCTTCCAATGCACTTTTCCTGTTCTCACCACTGCCCTGACCAAGCTCTCAGGGTACTAAAAGCCTCCTCCCCTCTCAGTTCCCCCTTAACGAAAGTCATACTCCCCACAGAGTAGTGTAGTTCATCTGTTAGTGTTGTATTCCTGGTCTGCCAATCCATGAGGACAGCCTGATTTATGTTGCATATGCGCTGGTGATTGCTATGCTCAGCCACTTTATTTACAGCCTCAGGAATGTGAGAGGCCCTCAGAGAAATACGAGAGATAAGAAAAGTGTGTGAAAATTCCTGAAGGCAATAAGCCTTAATAGTGAAAGTATCCTTTCCACCCAGCAGGAGGCGCACAGGCCAAAACTCTCACCAAATTTATGCTCACCTTGAAGGCGAACCATGTAAAAAAGAGAGAACTTGTTAAAGATAAGCTAAAAGCTGCAACTGATAGAAATAAATATTAATGTACTCACGGTGCAGAGACTTCAGCCATTTTATTTCCTACAGGTGGGTTACAGTCAATGTGGGGAAGCCTGGGAGCCATGAGAACTCCCTTCCTTGGGCAGTCAGGACAGCTGGTGGAGATGAAGGTGCCCTGCATCAGGGGACTAAGCCAAGGCCAGCTTTAATGACCTTTGCAACTCTATGGGGGTTGGGACCAATATTTCAAAGTTAAGCAGTCCAGTACATGGAAATCCCAGAGCTGAGCACATTCATAAGCATGTGATACTATCTTTAATTTTAATTGTATGATCTCCTGTTCTTTTTTTCAAATATTCTTCAGTTTTGCGTTACAATGGTGCGGTGATGCTGAAACTGATCGTTAACTGGAATAATCTTGTCACCCTAAGTGACACTCAACAAGTCATTCCTTTGACACATTGTATAAATGCTTTCAGACTGTATACATACTGTTCCTCAGATCTCTAATCTGAGGCCCTGGATCCTACTCGCTGAATGAGATCTGACTCAGAGAGAGTGAGACTCACTAAGGAGTATTTACAGCTGTAACCACAACCAATGGCAATTGTATTTTAAACAGCAGGATATGATGTTAAGTATTCTGAAAAATCAGGTACTGAAGACCTCAAGGTGATGGATACTCCTGCCATTAACTTTTCTAACCCTCAAAATCCAATTTATAAACCAGAAAAATGTCCCACAAAACATACAATGACATTGAGTATATTTCTTAGTCCATACCTTACTGATCAACACCATAGGCAAATCTGTGGTGATGGTGAAAATGCAATACTGAGCGAGGTGCTGATTTGCAGACTGCTGGAAGATGGGAATCTTGCAACAAATATCTCCAGATGAAGAACCCAAATTATACTGATTTTTTTTAATTGAGATCCCTGTGGTGATTTATCTATATTAGGGAGGAAAAGTAAGACAAGTGCTTCTCACTTTCCCAAGTTTTGATTTTCTTTTCTTGCAGAGACATAGGTTTAGTTAACTTTCTAATTAGAGCCAGAAATTTAAGTCAGTAAGGATGGAACTTGTCTTTGAGGGCACTCTTGGTGTGATACAGAATTTTCCAAGCATCAGCTAAATCCAGCTTTAAATCTGCTATTATTAAATAGCAGTGAGAAGATGTTTCTCTGTCTTTCAAAGAGCTGTTGGGAAGGGATTTATAAAAATCTCCCCCACCCCCTGCACTGAATGACTAGATCATATTTGTATCTCTCAGTACCGAGAGCATTCAAAGACAGAAATCTTTCAGTTAGACACTTAGTGTTGAGTTGCAATAAAAAAGCTCCAAAGATGGCACAGAAGAAAACACTTTCTAAGGCTAAGACCTGGCAGCATAGACTAGGAGGCAACTGAACCTAACCAACTTGAAACCTCTATGAGCGTTTAGAAAGTTCAGCTACAATAGGAAGCAAAAGGAGATGAGCATTTGCACCCTCTGTCTTACAGTCATAGTAATGAGACAGAACTAAGTGACATTCACATCTCAGTCATTTTTTTGCTATAAGGTAGAAGCATGGTGACACTCTGCTGCATAAAGAGTCCCAGAAGACATAACCAGCGAAAAAAATTCAGGCCTAAATAAATCAAATGTGCTACACCTGGGAGAATATACGAGTTATCGCTCGGGTGCCAACTGCTTCTCAGACAATCACAGGTAGTTTTTATTGCCTGTTGTTTGGAGACAAATAGTGGTAGGTGGCATTCAGAGCTTTCCTCTGGAAAAGATTTTAGAACAAAAAGCTAAGCAATCTGCCTTTCTGAGGATATGTTTTGTAAGCAAGTCAGACAACATTACTCAGTTTTTTAAAACATTTTTTATTAATTTTTATTGCTTTTGACTTGTTTTTATAGTAAAAGAACAAAGAATAACATATTACAAGGTATATAGACCGAAATCCTTCAACAAGTTACTTTAACACATTTGCTTTCTTGCAGGATAACCATCTCTCACTCTTTGAAAAATGGAAATTTCAGGGGTTATAGATCATTAGAAAAACCCTCAAAACTTCAGTGAATGCAATGATGAGGATGTTTTAAGACTCCTCTTCAAAGTCTCGAAATTCCTTACACCTAAAGGAACAAACGTAATTCCTATTAGTGAAAAGAAATTATTTTTAAAATTACTAACAAACTGTTGACTCAAACCATCTTCTGATGGAGCTCGTCAGTTAGGCATAAGAGCTGGGATATATGCACATTCCCATCAGACTTCTCTAGGAAGGAGCATGGAGTAGTTCTCTGAATGCAGTTGGGGTTATGGCAATTACATCTGGAACTACACCAGGGCCCTCCTATTTGCTGAAATGCTTCAGTCCTTGGGCTAAGGAGAACTTTACTTTTACCCTAGTATTTTCTGATGGAGGATCTTAATATCTTTGGACTGCTTTCCTGAACCCTGGGAAGGAAGGAAAGCAAAAGGGCTAATTCAAAGTTTCAACTCTTGTTCATCTCCTGCTTTAAAGAAAGGGAAAACTCAATGATAATAGAGGCAGCCAGCTTGCAGGATCCAAAACTGGATCCAATGGGTCTTTTCCCAGGCAGAAGGGGACAGATTGAGAAGGTAGAACGAGGATCACATGCTACCAGATGGTGTAATGTGAAGGAAAGCACAAGAACATTAGCATAGGAACGCTGATGTTTAAACACAGAAGGAGAGGGACAGCACATGAGTAAAAGCTAAATAAAACTAAAAGCTAAATAAAGAACACTGAGGGAAAGAAGAGTCTTAAAAGGTGAGATAGGTGGGAGAAACTGAGAGTAAGTGGAAAGGACAGACTGCCTCTGCCCAAGGAAATTGCTGTGGGCTGTAATTAGCTAAATGGTACAAGACTCCTGCACTGTGATTGTGCTGTGGTTCTGAATTGCTCACTGATTTACTGCTGTTTCTAATAGCAGGAGTGCTGAACAATAGAAGTTGTACTCTGGACTGCCAACAGGAATTTCCTTTAGCTTATGGTGCTGAAGCTATACTTAAAATGAAACCTGCTAGCTTTTATATCTCAAATAACAGTAGCAGATAACTATAGCACAGTCATGGATTTATAGCAATGCTTTATGCGTGGGGATTGATCCTGTAGGCAGGATTTGCTCTGCTCTCCACAATCACTCCTTGCTCCCATGAACATATTAAGCATAGGAAAGATAAGCTGGGGGAGGCAGTTCTTACATAGTGAGACTAATCAAGCTGAAGGCAATGATTAAAAATGCTGCCTCTTTTGTGAATGTTATGCAGCTACAACGAAGCTTGCTCCTTGTCTCCAAACGAAAAAAAAAGTCCTTCATTAATGCTAGGGCAGCAGGTTATCTTGGTGCCTTCCCCAAGCTTTTAAGTGGCTACGAGTGCCTCGCCTCTCACCAGTACTCATGCTGCCAGAGACTAGGGAACAAAAATCGATAGGGTTAAGTGGATTTGCTCTGTGCTTGCCTGCATCCTAACCAACCCCTGCTTCCCCACCTGCTCTGCTGTTATCTCTCCCTGGGGAACCACTGTTTGCCTGCTTGTCCAGGCAAGCTCCAGAGCCTGAAATTGCAAGGAGATGAAGAAAAAGCCTTCCTGCTCATGGGCAGGAAGTGTAAAGGGAGACTTGCCCCATGCTAAATACAGAGAAGAGGGGGCAGCTAATGCAATAGCATCTTCTGCTAGATGAGGCAGGACTACCAGTGCTGTCTGGTGACAGACAGTAATGATTTTCTGTCTTATTAACTGGCAGCAAACGTCCTGGGGGGTGAATGCATCATGTAAAGACATATGGGTGCGGGGTTGCAAGTGTCACACAGGGGCCTCTCATCAAAGGAGAGGAAACAAAATGTCATTTGGAGTGCTGCTTCTTTGCAACTGCAGCCACTTATGAGTACAAAAAGAATGAATACTAAGATTAATTCACTTGGCTGTTGATCTCAGACACACTCATTTTCTTTTAACATTATTAGAACAGCCTGAGTCTCATTTCCCATAGCTGGTGGGCAGTACAGCACAGACATTTGCAAACCCTTTTCCCCTCTTGCTGATGAGGTAAATTTTAGCAGCAGATTCCTTAAGTTGAACCTCTGGGGAAAGGTCTCCTTCCACATAAAAATAGCCTAATGTCTGGAGTGGTGACTCTGAACCTGTTCTCTAAAGATATACTCTCAGTATCTTATTGGTGGCCTAGAGAACAAAAGGACATACCAATGTAAATCTTATATAGAATGCTGTCAGGGAGGGAGGGAAGAAAACTGAATGGGCTTGATATAATTAGGTCTGGATATCCATGCACACCCATGCACACAGTATCTCATCTAACAAAGGGAAAAAAATAACCAAGACAAAAGTTCAAATACAGTCTATTATCTCCATGCACTTCAAGATCTATGACAGTGGGAGAAGACAGGATATTGTGGAGGGAGGCATTAAGACATTTTTCAGTAGTTTCATCACATGGAGCATGAGGTCTGTTCAGGCTCCTGAATAACTTCTTTGCCAAATTAATCTGCAAAGGACTTTCTCATAACCAGCTCTTACAAAACCACTCAGCCCATGAGCATGTGGATGTTAAGAGCCAAAAATAAGTGTGAAAGGTGATGAAGACCATCCTGGGATCCGTGGAGTCACCAGGTGACACCAGTAGAAATGCTGGCACCTTAGATGATCCCGAACTGGGCCAGCTCATGCAGTTCCAGATGGCTGAAAGCTTCCCATGGGCAAATCACTGTGATGTCTGCAAAGGGGAGAGAATGAGATATGAGTTCTGATCACTGCATTTCTTGGATTTCTTTTGTATTAATAGAAAGGTTGATTTACTCAGGAAACATTAGAGATGGGAAGAACAAGAAGAATGAGATTTTTCTTGAAGGTTAAATGAGCAGATGACTTCTTCAAATCTGGTACTACCTACCAGAACAAACCAGATCAGTGTATTTTCCGCTCTGCCATCCTTCTCTGTGAGCAAAAGCAAACCAGCATTTCCTATAGTCTCTTCAGTGTATGTTTAGACTGGTGTGAGAATTAATTCTGTTTATGTAGTTTCTCCTATTCTTATGAACTACTTGTAGGCAAACTGTAATGTCCTTGAAGATCTTAGAACAGATGTAATCTTAAAACAGGTGCTGAATAATTTGTTCTACAACATAACTCATTGACAGGTGCAGTTGTATTGATACCTAAAGAATTCTGATGGGCTACAGCCCAGCCAGTGCATGTTTCTCAGTTCCAGATGGGTGTATAAAATTCTTAAAATTAGGATTCTGGTGATGACATAAATACTGGGATAGCTGGGATCTAGTTCCTTTGATTTTTGATATTGATAGTTGAGGATTTGGTATTTCTTTGAGAACCTCATTCTGCTGAAATTCTTAGCCAGAATATTAGCAGAAAACAAAGACAAACAAGGACATCTGCAGCCAAATGGAAGTGTTCAGAAATTGAAGCATGGCTAAATAGTCTTTCTGTCTTGTAGTTTACGAAAGCATAAGCATGACTGTGGAATCTTGCAGAAGGAGTAGTAGCCTTATTTGGAGACACAAATTGCTACAGAGAGGCCAAAGAGACAGGAAGACCACTCCAGACAGTCCTCGCTTGTGCTAAAGTATGTTTGTGCTTGTTTTTAAAGCAGGGCATCACAAAAACATCCTGCAGTGCTTACCTGTGCCCAGTCCCTCCATGCCTGGGATGTCATCTCCAAACCTAGGGAAGAGAAGAACAGGCAAGGTTGAGTTTGAGCCAGCAATACACAGGTAACAGGTGCTACCTGAACCCCTAGTCAGGGAATGAGAAGTGTACGTGGACAGCATACAAGATGGAGCTCCAGGTGGGAGAGCTGAAGATACCAGCAAGAAGGGGGAAGACTCCTGGCTCCTTGACCAAGAAAAGAGAGTATCACTGGACCCAGTTTGGCAGTGGGGAGCTATCCAGCTAGCATAGTTTCTTTTCTCTCCAATATGCTCTTACCCTTTTACTCCTTTTTTAGGAGGCTTGCTCTTGAACTGCCTTGTCTGCCTCTGCTTAAACTTGGGAGGTCCCTTGCGTGGTGTAGTGGGACCAGTTGTGCCTTCTCCAGCGTTGAGATTGGCAGGTGGGTTCTCACTCATTGCTGGGCTGCTGGGTGTGACAGGCACACACCTCTCTCAGATCCCTCTGTCTGAAAGAAACAGTAACACCATGCTCATATCTTCTAGGTATCAGTAGTCAGGTGACAGAATTATGGAAAGTGGAATTCGACAGGATTAAAGATAAAGATACTAAACATAAAGAAAGATTGCATCACTTACAGAGTAAGTAGGATAGCACTGCCTTTCATCCAGCATGCTTGAATTAAGATGCCAAAGGACACTAGAGATAAGGACTAGTTCAGCATGTGTCTACTAAGAACCGCAAAGACACACTTAAGGCCTAGATAAATATACTGTCCTTGGGAAATTTCATAGTATACTTCACCTATTCCTTCACTTGTGCCTAAGCAGTACCTTTTGGGTGCTGATGGAGATGAGATGTTGAAATAGATGGGCCCTTAGTCTAGGTGCAGCTGTAATTAGGGCCTCATGTTTGTCAATACCAAGCTTAAGGGAATTAGTACAGGATATTTAAGAGATTTCAAAGAAGGTTAAGGCAAAGCATTGGAGACCCTCTTTTAGACAGAAGTTGATTTCTGGGGATATAGGAGAGCAAAACCCATAACTTTCCCCAGGATATTCCATTCTGGTATTTTTGGACATTATATTACACACATTGACCTCTTCTGCACCACACTGAATGTGAGCCAAGCTCCACTTCCCAGGGGCTAAACAGCTATCAGGGAGCAATTCTTGTGCTGGAAACATCTCTCCTGCCTCAGAGGTCAGAACTGCTGCACTCAGAGCCCTTTGCTTCCTTCCCAGAGAGGACAGTAATAACTCTCACCAGTGCCCATCGGGAGCTTCCAATCCTGCATCAAATTTTGTTCTAATTAGTATGCTAGAATGGTCGGACCAAGTGCATTTATGGAACATAAATACTTGCCAACTTTTTCTCCCATCCCTGAAATCACATTCTTCCCCATGACCATTACATAACTCCTATCTCCAGGTGTTTGTCCCTTTGCAGCCAGACTGATGGAATCGCTAAGGGAATTAACTTCAGGATTTGGTATTAAAGACTAATCTCATTATGTTACCATAGTGCTCTGGTCTAATCCCTGACATCACCTGCAGTGACATTCTGGACTTCTAATGTCAGGACTATAAATGCCATCAAAGATGAATGTGTACTTTTTTCTTAGTCTGAAGACAGTTCCTGTCTTTGGCAGTCCTGAAATAGAGTGATGGAAAGCAAAGACTGAGATGCAAAGGGAAAGACCATTCAAAACTTCCACAACAGTGCAAGAAGAGCTCTGCTTCTGTACTTGTTGTAGTCAGAGAATACTTCATCCCTGACGTGTTTGCGGGCAGCAGGATAGATCCTAATGATAGCACCTACAGGCATGCTAGTTCTTCTCTTGCTTGTGGCTGGGCTCTTGCCTCAGCTGCAATATCCCAAGCAGTAGACTGGCCAGGTTCCAACAGCCCCAAATGGAGTAGCAGATGGTTGTGTCTGCAGCTGAAGTGTGCACAGATGCTATTCCCCTGCCTGTAACACAACGCTTCCTAAGCACACACTGTGCCCACAAACAGAGGGATCAGTTCAAATTGTAGAAGTTAGTTATTTGGCTGCCACCATTGCAGCATCTGAACAATCACCCAGTGTTTACAGCTTTTATCCTCACAGCATGGTAGCAAGACAGACAAGCACTGTCACCTTCATCTTTCACAAAATGGTAATGGAAGTGCAGTGATGGGTATGGCCTGGACTGCACAGCTGGAAGAACTAACAAAATCTTTTGACTCATAGGGCTTTTTTTTTAGGGCCAAACTGAGAGATGAAGGCAGTTTGGCTACAAACCAAACAAAGAATTTGGTGCCTTACTGTTACTCAGTACCAGTGAAGAATTCAGAGTCTACTGTCCTACAACAAAATGCTTTGCAGCAGAAGACTGGTCCATGGCATTGTCTGCTAATCCCCCAAAGTATAGATTTACATCTCTCCCTCAGGTGCAGTTCTCATTAGTAGGGTGTCTGTATCAGTGCTAGGCACCCCTCGTGAACTACAAGAGACACATATTCACTTCTAAGCACCATGTTCATCTGACGTGCCAAGATACTTCGCGACCTTCTCAAGGGCTGATCCCAAAAGTACAACAGAAGAAACAAACTGGCTAACAGATTTCCAATCCTTTGGAATGAAATCCAAAACTTGTAAAATACATTTGAAGCCCACCTCCAAATGAGTTCCTGCCCTGCTTCACCAACCCCTGCTGTCTGCCAGCATGGTACCTTAACCACAAAAACATCTTTGAGGGTCCACTCTTACTTCCTTGAGTCCATGTCCTGCCCCTGGCCTTCCCTCATAGAGAAATAACTGAGAGACCCAGTCCTTAAATTTTTCTTTTCCCTCAGTCTGAAGTAGTTGCATCCACATACCAGCTACTCAATAACTCAGGATCTGGCAGCAAACAGGGTCTGCCCATATCACATTTCACCATTTCACCTGCATGAATTCAAGAAAAAGTACTCCATGAAACTAAAAAGGGCAATTTTAACCTCTTTCCTCCCTCTGTTTGTTCTCTCCAAAAAAATGCAGAGAATAGGAAGAAACTTTAATGTCACATAACAGCCTCCATCTTGCAGTAGGAATCAAGCTGCCCTCCCACCACTGAGCTTGCCGTCACATGCAGACAAAGACATCTCCATTCATGCTAGGACCCTTCCCCACAACATGGGAGCAGCCTCAGTTCCAACACCTTAGGAACTACCTTCCCCTGTACATAGCCAGACACAGGTGGGTAGGCACTCCAGCATCACAAATGCAAATTGAATGCCCACAGCGTCTTCCCAGAGGAATTTCCCAGCCTTTCCCCATACCTGAGTACTTGGATAGTCCTTGGTACACACCAGCCAGGTGGCTTGACAAACGTTTGATGACACTGAGTCTCCTTCTCTAGATCTCTGCAAGAGCTATGCTGACTCCTTTGAGTGGTTCCTGGGCTGTCAAAGTTCTGCTGTTGCTGGCACTGGGGTGCTATCCCTTGGTGAGAGCTGGTGGCTGTGGATGCAAAGGCTGGTAAGGAACAAGATGTTCTTCCATGCACTTCCTCTGCCCCCTCCTCTGACAAGGTGTTACCTAATCGCCCCTGACAACACTTCTGCTCAGTCCAGGGTTTTAATCCTCTGGGTAAGAGCTTTGCTTGCGTCCAAATGCTAATTATACCTAATACACTGTAATGGGCTTATCTCAGTTGCGTCAGATATCCCATCTCTGGGTTGCTAGCCAGGTTAATCATCCTTCTTTTAGTTTTCTTTGAACTTAAAGAGGCTCAAATACGACTGACAAATGCTGATTCTTTAATTAGCCTCTCCTTTATCTTTGATTCTCTATGGAAAAATTTCCCTGGCAGAAAAAGCAGATGCCTCATTTGACCTTCTTCAGGCAGATTCAGTGTAGGATCCCATCTTCCATTGTCTGAAACCTTCAAAAATATGGGCTTCTTTGCATGCACTTGCCTTCACGCTGCTTCAGGGGTGTCAGACACAGAACCCCCATGAGCCGCGGCCCTCCATACACATGAACTGAAGACAGCATCCAGGAGGAAATACCTGCATTTTTATACTCCTTTTGATGGGATTTTTGCATGTTTAGCTCTTGACTTCATGAGAACCACTATCATCATCCTTGCAGCCAAGCTTTCATTGGATGAAAATTGTATCCAGTGCAAGATGCCTGTGAGAAGTCTTGTAGCTCCAATTGCAGTTGCTTGACCTGGCTAATCACTGTGATGGGAAAAGTCCATGCAGGTTCAACCCTTCCTGATCCAGTGTTTTACACAGAATCTCAGACCTTTCATTCTATCAGCAGTTTTAAGATCAAGAAAGAGGATGCACTCTAAAAGACAGAAACTCATTTCAAATAGAACTATATTCCTACAACTACTTCTCAGAAGGGGATCATTGGAAAGACTATCCCAGCTGAAAGAAGAGATTCGGTATCTTGGGAGGTACATCACACAGTATAAACTTCCCAACCATGTGCCCTGCATGAGTGACTGTGTACTGGGGCAGGAAACCTCACCTGCATCTCCCAACTACCCTTCAGGAGCACCCTGGCAATTTTCACGTGCAGGCTCAGCCAGCTGAAGACCCAAGCCAAGAGAGTACCAAGGAGCCCCATCCGAGGGGTAATGGGAGTAAGAAACTGAGTGGCCCTGAAAAGGGCAAAGCTGCTTATGCAGCCAGGGAGCTCTGAGACAAACCACCGCTGCAGCACTTGCCTTAATGTTAGAAGAAACAGAAAATGTCCACTCAGGAACCACAACTCCCTCTTTTAGCTACTGGGTCTGTTCATGCTCTCCAAGCAGAAATATCCAAATTTCTCCCACCCCCACAAGATTTTATCAGGACTTTTCTCTCCTCTGAGTTTTGCAGCCAGTTCTTCTTTCATCCCCCTGCCACCCTTATTACTGCTTTGAGCTCCTGGGAAATACTTACAGTGCCAAGGGCTCTTCTTGCAAATCATTCAACTCCTGTCCACCAGCCTGTGTAGAAAGGGTCTCCAGGTGTTCTTTCTCCTCCAGATATACCCTACCACCAGATGACATCAGGGCACCAATTGTGGGCGGGCCCCTGCACGGGGAGGAGGGGATGTGTGGGCAGCACTGTGACCCTGGCACTGTGCAGGCACAGATCCAGCAAAGTCTGGGGAGCAGCAGAGCCTTGGTATGCTTGTAAGGGGTGATGGGCCCCTTTCTGCAAGAAGAGGTTGTGGCTTCTCTGGAGTTCCTGCAAGGAAAACTCTGGAGAAGCAGAGAGGAATAAGGAAATTACCTGCCCTCTGAGTGATGCTGTTGCTTGTGAAAAAACACACACACACTCTCACATGCCCACATATGCAGGGTAGGGAGAAGCTTGTCCTAATCACCCCACCGCATCAAGACTCTTCCAGCAAACTTCTCAGTGGAGCTGCAGGGGTCAAGGTGCACCTGAGAGAGTGGTGCATGCAGCCAGCCTGGTGCAGAAAGGGTTGAGTCCACCTGAGGAAAAGCTGCTGAGATGATGCTTAGGACTGCAGTGAATATTTAGTTGTCTCCAGCAGATAGAATGGTAGGAAAACCTTTATGTTACATAAGGCTGGCCAGCCAGTGGGGTGGCATGTTGCCTCTGAGATCTGAGATGCTAGACTGAGAGTAACAGCTAGGTCATATGTGAGTGCTGGCAGCATCACTGCTGGGAGGATTCTGTCTGAGAAGGAAAGAGGTGGTGCATCAGCCCGAACGCTAGCCCAGCAAAACTCCATGGATGGTAATGTACACTGATTTTTCAGGGGCTTTGTATCTCCAGTGTGTTTTAATAGCCTGTTGTGACTTCCTGGGAGACCAATGTCAGAGATGTTGAAGAAGTGGGAAGAATCTCAGGATGAAAAGAGAAGGCCCAGGGCCTTGCTAGAAGGTGGTGGAAGATCTTCCTCATCCTCATCTGCAACAGCACAGCTCCTCGGTTATGGACTAAAGCTCAGTGGCTCAAGGCATAACCACAAGGCAACATAATGATCCTCTTGCATCCATTGGCTCTGATGAGGCACCACTCACTCAACCTCATTGAGCATCAGACTTATAACATAAGATCAGGGTTGGCAGGGATGGAGATGATCCAGAAGGAGCTGCACAAGAACCATCAGGGCTGCACAGGGGCAGAAGGAAACAGAGGTACGGTTTTGTGTAGTGATGGATGGACTTCATCTTGGAGTGAGGCTGGAGGACAGGACTTTTGGGCAGCTATGCTAGCTGGGGGTGTGACTCTATGTGACTAAGAAAGGACATGACAGAGTCTGGCAGTGGGGACTGATCCAGTACTGCTATGGTATTGAGAAAGGGCCCTGCTGCTGAAGCTTCTGGCTTTTCAGATGGCTGAAGTTAGATGAGATAAATCCCTCAGTGAGACTTAGCTTACATTTAAAAAATCGATAAGGTCCTGGACCTTGAGGACACAGAGAAGCTGGGATGTAAATCCTGGATGCAGCCAAGGGGCCTTCAGTCTAGCAAAGAAGCAGCAAACACACTTAGCATTCCCATGAGGATGATCACACAGCTTTGTAGGCTTGTGCAATAATTTCTAGGCACAGGGAAGAGGATGGGGTCAGAACTGTGTTGGCATTGTCTCTTCCCTGTGATGACTAGAGCTTGTACACAAATGCACTGAGATTGATTGCGCTCAGCAGATCCTGACAGCAAAAGTGATTAGTGTGGGCAGGGACCTGCTTGTGCAGCTATAAAGAGGTGTAGCCTGCTGGCAGCAGACTCTGCTCCCATCCCTGCTGCTCATTCCCATGCCTCCATCTGGTGCAGACAGGTTTCCAGGGGCTCCCCCTCCCTTCTGCCTTCTTCTGTGTAGGTAGAATTGACAGGGAAATCAGGTCTATAGACCCCTTTTCCCCTTTGCTGCAATATAGAAATTTACTTTTTTTCCCAGGCTGTTTGCTTTCGAAACACCCCATCTATTTTCTTGTTTTTCCTTGAAATCTGGTCAATTTCTCTTTAAAAAAAGTGGACATGTGGGTAGAAAAATTTCCATGGTGTCACATATAGCTTATCATATTCTTTCTTATCTCCCATGATTATCTGGTTGTTTCACTGCCTCGTTCACCCTCTCTCCCTTCCCCTCATGAGGTGGACGGCATTTATTTTGTGGTGATGTGTATGCATGGGTCTTTTGCAAAGCAACAGGTGACAGCTTTGAACTGGTGCCCAGCTGCCACCCCAGATGGATGATGATTTCTGCCCAGGGACCAAGTACCCAATCCCTTTATTTCCCTGTCCCTCCCCAAGATCTTCCTCCCCTGGCCCCAAGAAAGACAGTGCCAGGCTTTCAGGCCACCTGATCCAGACTAGAGCTGCACCAAAAGCTGTGGGGTCCAAGTGACAACAGAAGTTCACTCCTGGTAGTCCCAAAGGAAAGCACATGAGCTTTATTAGCTCTGGCCAGATTATTCCCTATTCCAAAGAATCACTTAAAAACATCTCCAAGATTTCTGACCCTCTTTATGAGCTAGTGTAGCTATGGTAACTGTAGTTATACCCAAAATAGCAGCTCAGTTGAATGACAAAGAAAACATGAGTTTACAAGGCATTGACTTTTCCAGGGGCTGGCTGAGCTCATGGGACTGTGGGAGGAAATCCCAGATGAGGCACAGGCTCAAGGATGCAGCTGTAGCTGGCATGGACCACAACAACTCTTTTGAAACATATCTCTCCAAGCTTGTGCCAGGTACTTGGGAGATTTTGTCCCTTATTGACAGAGGTTTATCACTTACCACACAGACATACCTGGCTAGAAACGAACAGGGAATTTCCCAAGCAACTGCAGTTAAACCTTGTTTACCCTTCTGCAGACAGAGAGCTTACTGAGTGTCTCAATTCCTAGCAAAAGAAGGACAGTGTCAGGACCTTGATTTGGAATAAGATTGTCTATTTGTCTTGTGGAAGGTCAATGAGTTTGTCGTGTCAATAGAATTTTTGTGAGAAACTCAGTGTACCAAGGTGCTGGCAAAGGAAGATTTGCATGCTGTAACCTTCCTTCCCCAATGCCCACCATTTTTCTAAGATGTCTGTCATGTGTGCTAGTGAAAAAAAGAGAAACATATAACAAAATATAGAGGATTGGGTTTTGCCTGGTGCAGATATTTAGCTGTTTGAATACATGCAAACCTCTCCATCAAAAATGCAAAGATGGTAGCTCCCTCATGGAGGGTTTTACTTCTCTTCCTTCAGGAAATCATGCATCACTATGCTGGTGTCAGAATGAAGCATCTCGAAAATCTGCAGTTAACAGGGTATGCTTATTTAGGGAATCCATGCCTGCTGCTGGATACAACAGTCGTGTTGAGTGTCTTTGATCTCAGCTTGCAAAAGAGTCTGGTCTCAGTTCTCACTTCCACTCGTACCCTGGAGGCTGCTCTGGCAACTGGGCAGAGATTAAAGAGGCTGAGGTCTGTCTTTTTCCGCTGCTTCTGAGAGATGTTTCCATGCTCAGTCTGGAGAAAAAGGTCCTTTAAGGAAACAAATCAAGTCGTAAGGTTTAGCTGAACTATCAGCAATGTGCCTGTATGTGTTATAAACTAGGAGGCACTGGAGACTGAAGTCCATAAGCCAAAAAGCCATTTCCAAGGCTTCCTCAGGAAAAATGAAGCCCCTGCTTTTCCCATTCAGCCAAGGGAGCTCAATTTGTGCATGTCAGAACGTCATTACAGGCCCTAGGCTTTCAGGCACCAATGATTTAGGAGACTCTGGGGCTTTTTATAGCAGATGATAAAAAATCCATGTAGCCTGTCATACACTTAATTAGTTACCAGAGAGTTACATTTTCTTCTGAGCAGTGAGTCTGGCCTTTCTTGGAACAAATAACCAAGTCTTACTATCTAATACTCAGAAGACTGCTACTTTGGCATAATTTCATTAACTTACATGAACATTTCTCTGATTTACATAAATAAAAGAAAACCAGAATGAGTCCATTCTTTTTCAGGTAGCACTTCTCACTCACATATCTCAAAGCACAGAGCTAAATTTTCATCATCCCTATTTGTTAAATATGGAAGTTGATGAATAGAAACTTCATAGACCTGCAGATGAAACCCAGCCATCAAGAAATCTGCTGTGGGGTTTGATGTGCTTGGCCATAGGACACAAAAAGCTCACTACTTTGCAACTTCTTTGTGATTCCTGTTTAAGAGCATCCCCTCTGTGCATTGCTGAATTGCCCCATGAGAAAGCAAAACATTAGTGAGAGCCTTTCTGTGCACTAACTTTGCCTAATGTCTGCATCCAGGCTGCTGGTAGTGCTGCAATGGGATTGAGTTTGTTAGGTCATTTTAAAAGGCTTAATCTCTTCCCTGTTTTCACTCTGCCTGCAACTCGTTTTTCTTTTATAAGGTTAGTTTTCTCCTGAATGCCGTTTACAGAACAATCTCAACATTAATGTACTGAACTATGACATAACGCTTTTCCATTTTTTGATCAAACTCAGGTAAAGTAATCTTGTTATCTATGTGACTGCCAGAAGGCAGAACATGTGGTTGTTCTTCAAAATGTACTGGAATAACACAGTTTCTACAGCATTGTCTCAAGGGTTTTCCTTAGATGTTTTTTTTCCCCATAATTGTTTTTTTCTGCATGAAATACATGCCATGTGCTTGTGAACAGTGATTAAAAAATCCACTACCACTCACTGAAAGTGATCACACATTGAACTAAACAGAGAAGTAATACTGCCTTGTTTAAAAAAAAATGGGAAGGGAAGGGAAGGCAAGGCAAGGCAAAGAGACTGCAATAAGGTGTTTTTATATAAATGGAAATTAGATAAATTCCACAACTTTTCTTTTGGTTTAATGTAGCAAAGAGAATGATTCAGTGTCACTGGACAAAGAAGTAGCTGCTGAACAAAGTTAGCTCCAGATGTCTTCTTTCCTGACAGCTCCTTTTTTTCATCTTTTTTTTTTTTTCCTGAATGATCAATTCTTTCTCCTTGGCAACCAGCAGATCAAGGACGAAAGGCTCTTCTAAAACATTTTGGTAAAATGTTTCTTCTTCTTAAGCGGATACATATCTTCCTATGGTTTTCACACCATGCTACAGCCGTATTCTTCCTTTTTCCTCCTACCAGATAAAAGCACTGCTCAGCAATCTCATTTGGTTCAGCTTTTTTTTGCCACCATTATTATGATCTTTTTCATACAACAGCTGAGGCTTTCAAACAGAAATTATTGCTTCTGAGGAACATCTCACATGCTCCTTGGGAGCATTCAACTAATGGGCAGAGAAGGCAGCCCTTCCTGCTCCATTATCTAGTCTCTTGGGTGACTGCTCACCTCCCAGACATGAAGATGCTAAATGCTCTAGATGCCATGCGATAGCAGATCCCTGGTGGAAATAACTGAAAAGAGAAAAGCCAGGGGATGAAACTGTGCATGATTTTTTTTTTTTTAAATTTTCTCCTTTTATTGCCTTCTGTTCTCCTCTCAGTATCTTGAAGATACACAGAGTTTAATGTTTTTTGGGGTTCTTGTTGGTGTGTTTTGTGGTTTGTTTTGTTGGGTTTTTTTTGTTGGTTGGTTGGTTTTGGTGTTTTTTTTTAAATAGCCTTTCACTGGCAGATTCCAACCTTTACTTTAATTTAAAGTCCCTGCACCCTTGCTTTGCAGTGGAGGTACACACTTCTATAAAGTGAATTAGAGACTTTTACTGGGAGACTTCCTAAGGATATTTCTTTACCAAGAACCTTGAACTGGAGCTCACTTCTGGGGTCCAATTAAACACCATAAACACATCATAGACTAAGTGAATTGTTTAGTAGCCATTATTGCACACTGGGCATACACATGTGCACTAGCTTTCTAACTGTTCTGACTGTTTCACAAAGACTTGTTTGTGGGGTCCACATCTGATGGTATACATTGACTGAAATGGTAAACGTGACTCCCAGGGAAAGGTGTAAGTAATGAAAGGAGAGAGAGAGAGATAGAGAGAGAGACGGGAAAGGGGAAGTTTTCCACAGTGGCCAGATGTGAAGGGCAATGATAAGGTCCCATAGAAGTATGCTCCTCTGGGGGATCTCTCCAGCATTTGTGATGACAACGAAAACAACGAGGATGCTGATTTCTTGCCATGCTTTCCATTAGCATTACATACTTTTCGTTAGAACCCAACTAAACTCCCGATGGGTTATTTCTTGTTGTCATTTTAGTAGCTCTGAGAGGAGAATACTCATCATGTGTAAATGTTGCACATTCATTGCTTGTTAAACTTTTGTGAATATATATTACTGGATAACATTTATCACAAATTTAAATAGCTGTTACCTACTTTGTTGAGCACCACATTTGTTCTTATTTTTTACATATCAAAGTCCACAAAACAGGAGATACAGAAGGAGAGGGAGGAGGGTCAATTCTTAGACTGTAGCTTTCCACAAGAATTGGCCACAATAACACTGTTGGGGTTTTGCAGGGCCATGAAAGCAGTAATGTAGGAACAGCACAAATGTAATAAAGGAAAAATGTTGCCGCAGAGATGCTGATAATTACTGCCTCATTGCTTCAGGGAGAGGTTATATAGTTGCAAGTAATATGCTTTGAGCACTGCTAAGGCTAACACACCATCCACATAAAAGCTAGCAGAGCCTCCACACAGCCTGATGTAGAATCAAGAATTCCAGTATAAATTCAAAGTCTCTGTCAAGAGGAGTATTTAGCACTGGCAAGGTGGGGTGCAGCTGGCAAGGGAGATTTTCCAAGGTCAGCAAAGGAGAGGATGGCACAGCTCTCAGTCTCAGCTTCTGGTCTGCCTGTTTTGGAGGAAAGTCACAATGCAAGGAAGACTACTTGGATAAATACTTCCTAACACCCTGCCTGGTGATCAGCTTAGGGCTGAGATTTGATTACACTTGCTGAGATTTGACCTTACATAACCACCTGTATTCTGAGAGGTCCTAAAATAATTCAGTTCTCTCTTAAATCCAGCTCCGGTATATGACTTCTCTACGACATCATCATCTGTAAGATGCCAGATTGCACTACAACATCCACTGAGGGACAGAGAAAAAAAGTTGCTTTCCTCCATGTTGGGCTTTGGAGCACATTGGGTGCAGAGAAGACACACCCTTTTCCCAGTAACTTTCTCCCCCTTATTCAGCGCTCTTCTCTCACTTTCCAACTTCCACCTGTTCAGCTCACCCTCTCCTTAACTGGGGCGCCCTGTCCATCCTCAGCCTTTCTTAGGCTAGCCTCTGGAACAAACTAATTCAGTTTTGCCCCTACTCTTTCATCCCAACCAAATTGTTTTCCTTTCTCTGTCTTGCTGTTCCACTCACTTCCTCAGGGGAGTTTTGTCATCCAACAGTGATATGTGAAGTCTGCACACCATCAAGCTGGAGGTGTGCGTTATGGGATTAGCACGTTAACTGGCCTGAAAGCTGCTTAGACAAGCATTAGATCTCCAATCTTCTATTCATCTTTCAAGAAAATCTTTTCTGGATGAGCTGGAGAGTTGAAACATCCAGGCACGTTTTCTGAGGGTCAGCTTCATGCTCAGCTGAAAGCCCTCAAGTCCTGTGGCCAGGTGGTTTGAAGAGATTGCCATCGGATTGGGGGGTGGGAAACTCAGCTAAACTCTCTGTGGTTGCATGTGGTTGGCTCTGTGGTTCCACCCAGAAGTGCCTTCTTCCTGCTTGCTCTCCATGCTGAATATTGGCTCTCTTACTTGGCACCACGTCTAACCTCCATTCCTTTTCTCCTTTCCCAACCTATCAGCTTGCACACTACAATACAGCATGTTAGGAGGAGTGAGTGGCACTGTGTGGGAAGAAGATAAGCACCATGTGTGCTCAGCACAACAGGATCAACTTTAGGATGCTGCCTTCTAAAGCAAATCCTGGGACACCTTAGTGCCTGCATTTTATTCATGCACAATCAATTCATGCTTCACAGGCTGCAACCCCCTGTTTATCCTACTTAAGTGGAAGGCAGAGGAGGCAGTGCTGGGTTTACTAAGGAGCTGAGTGGCACCTCGTGATGCAGAGAATGTCCCCTATAGCAGTGGAAGGCCTCGTGACTGAGTACCCGGACATGTTATCTTCCCCCGTGCTTATCTCCTCGTGACTGTCCCAGGCCCGGATTACCTCCTCTCATATCTAGTGGAGAAAGGATCTCTGCACGTAATGAGAACCATCACCTGGGGGATATCCAAGGCCAAAACTGATGCTTACCTTGCAGCAGTTGTTGATAAGAATTCGCTGCGCCACAAAGGGATCTTCCCAGTGTATCACCTATCATGTCTTTCCAGAGATTGCAAAAAAGCTTGGGGGGTGGGGGGCAGAGCTCGTGATAGTGACAGGATTTGGTAACATTATTTATTAAAGAACACTGCAAGTTAGTAACACTAAGTACT
This sequence comes from Piaya cayana, assembly GCA_013389865.1. NCBI lineage: Eukaryota > Metazoa > Chordata > Aves > Cuculiformes > Coccyzidae > Piaya > Piaya cayana. The sequence goes on from WAAB01021944.1 coordinate 28,162, forward strand.
AAGTTCAGTGCAAATGCAAATGAGTAGCTCTAAGACAAACCATTCTACAGTGGCAGTAGAAAAAATATCACACTATTGGGACTCTTACAAGAAAAAAAAAAAGGGATTCCCTATTTAGGCTAAAACCTCTCTTTGTTCCCCACTCCCCTGAAGCTTCCAGCCTGGGAAAATTCAGATCCAAATTAGAAAGTTTTAGAATGAAAATGTAGGTGAAAGTAATTCTAATGGGTAACAGTTTCCTGAATTAGTTGATTTTAAAGGCAATAAAGTAGTTCCTTTCCTCAAACAAAGCCATTTCTTCTGCAGAACATGCAGAACATAGAGGTGACACTTAGCAGCATACAGCAGCAACGTACCATCAGTCCAGAAAATTCAAACCCAGAAATGTCAGACAGTTTATGACAGAAATCCAAATGCAAATAGTAAAAAAATGCCAGGCCTAATTTTTTTAAAATCTGACAGTTTTTAAGAACTCTCAAGATTGGTTGGGTCTGATAAGGTGCTACAGAAGACATTTGACTGTTAAGGATAATGTTGCATAGTTGAAAGACATGATTCTAATAAATTGCATAAGCTTTTAGCTATTTATGTGAAATGAGTTTAGGCACCAGTGGTTGGTTGCATGTATTCATGTTGTCAACTAATTGTACAACTAATTGTGATCAGTGGGAACAAAGCAAGTAAGATCTATTAATAATAATATTTTAAGTAGAAAATACTGGTTTCCAACTAAGGACACATTTGAAATATCACTATTTCCTTTGCAATAAAGCAGGTACATTCTTGCTGCTGTCCTTGCCTCCTTCTATCATAGACATAAGAACTGACTGTGGTTGGACAACATCTACCAAGAGATGATCTTCATTCCATAGCATTAGTTTGTCGGAGATGAAATACTCATTGGTAGGAATTTGTCTTCTGTGTTGTTCTGTTCCAACACAGTTCAAAACATGCCTTTCTTCCAGCTGGTCAGTGACGTCATTCACCAGCGGGTGTTGGATACGCTGATCCAAATGATGTGGCCTTGCTTCTAAGCTTCCATCTGCTTGGCAAGGTGCATTTCCAATGTTTCCAGCTCCTTCTTACACCTGTTACCAAGAGGAAGACGAAGCACAGAGCAATTATGTGATTTGACCATAATTACATAGTGGATAATTTCTAACCTAGGAGTAAAATTTGTTTCTTCTGCATGCCATAAGTGCCAGTATAGGCAGAGTGTACACATCTATGGTGACACACAGCTATATATCCCTGTACTTCTATGTACATTTGTGGGTATGCTGGTCTTGATCTATCCTCATATATGTTTAGAAATAGTGTATAAGCAGCTACATAATGACACAGGCAGTCTGGTCTTTATCTACAACTGAAAAAAAAAAAAAAAAAAAGAGAAAGCTAAACCCCACTATTGTCCAAAAAAAAATGACCATAATAATCCTAGAGTTATGATTACACCGGTGTCTCCGTACACAGCTGGTAAAACCAAGGAAACCTCAAGCCAAGTCATGAGGAAATGGTAACCTCCATTCACACACCCTCCTAGCCAGTAGTGTGTTCTGGTCTCCCAGAACAAATTAGGAAATCTGCTGAAATCAGAGAGTTAGCCCAGACAACCAAGAGAAGTTGATGTACAAGATGCAGGGGCTGCTTAACAAGACCATTTCTGTAAAGCTTCCCTTAACTGACAAGTCCAATTCTTCATGTCTTTCCTAGTCCAGAACTGCTTACATGAACAATTTGGGCCACTATAAGGTGGTGGTGGTGTCATTTAAAGAATTTGCCTTGTCCATTCCTTATCCCACACAACTCCTTCCCTTATGCTAGCACAAGGGTTTAGCCTCATTTGGCCACTGTGAGCAAGGTTTGGGAAACCTGTCTGGATTTAAAACTCATTGGTATGTGCTTATGCATTTGCCTACATATTTTTGCCAGGTACATTTTAATCTCAGCTCAGTATTGTATTCAGCTCAGTTCTCCTGTGCTGGCCCATGGAGAGGGTTAATGAAGTGAAAAAGAGCAGCAGAGAATGAAATAATTTTTCTTCGTAGTGAACTTAATTCATGGAGGCTTAAATAGTTTCTGAGGCTGCAGACCCTGTTAAATCAGAATCCACTGCCTGCCAGGCACCTGTCTTGAAAGGCATGAGGTCAGAATCAAAGTGCACACGTAGCCTAAATGAAAGCATTTGTAGGTTGGGAAAATCAGTCCCTCTCTTCTGAGATCTGTCCATCCCTGAAGGGGAGCCCTCTCACTCTGCTGTTTGCAACCTTTAAAGGCTTGTGTACAGTAATAATTTTCTAATGAACATGTGGATCTCGGGCAGTGAATTGACAACAGACTTGCTTCGCTCATTTTGCTTCTGCAAATGCATTAAGAGCAGTCTATCAGTCATTGCAGATCCAGATTTGTCAGTTGCAAACTGGGGATCTAATTTGTTCTTGAATTTTTCAGTGAAGATTGTGTTTGTGAAGGATTTATGTGACTGAGCAACTAAGTAGGCACTCCGTGAGTGGAAAAGAGAAAATCTGCTGATACTTCACAGAGAAAGCGTTGTAAAACCTTTCTGATCATTTAAGCATCCTCGAGAGATGAGCACTTGTTCTTCTTGAGGTAGCTGGTCATTTAAACGGCTTGTGTGAAAATGGCTGGGAGCTGGGTAAAATTAGTTGATTAAGACCAGCAGGTAACACATACTAACCAGGAAAAATGAGGTTTATCTGCAACGATCACCGTTTGCACACCCAAGTACATGGGAACGCACTCAATCGATTCTCCACTTACTGTAAATCCGTACAAATCAGCGCCAGCTTTTGAAACCGACCCTAGTTGCACCAGGAAAATAAACAAAAAAGCCACTCTCTGAAAAACAGATTGCCTCCCGTCGGCAGGCACAGCAGCACCGATTTCCCTGATCGGCTGCCCGGGGAGCGCTCCGCATCCCTGGCCGCGCTCAGCCCCGCAGACAAAGCGCTGCGCACCTAGAGACAAAGCGGGGCAGCAGCCGGCGGAGCGCTGCAGCATGCGGGGCTCCCTCGCCGAGTGGGCTGCTGCTGCTGCCTGCGTTTCTTTTTTTTTTTTTTTAGCGTGTGAGCGTTATTTTTTTTTTTCCCCCGTCTCTTCACCAACTTCCTTCCTGCTCCAACTGCCGAAGCTGCAAGCTGAACGCTGAGAGCGGAGGAGGACCCCGGCGCCGCGCAGCCCGTGAGTATGAGCCCGGGCGGGGGCAGCCGGCCAGGGGGAGACCCATCACCCCGGCTCCCTCTACCCCGGAGCCGCGCAACTTTGCGCCTTTGTTCCCGGAGGCTGACTGCGTCGCCCAGCCTTGCCCAGCTGGGGCGAGGAGGGCCCTGCCTGCATCCGAGGGGGAAGTCGGGCTCTGCCCTGTGATGGGGTAGACGGGGCAGAGGAAGGGGAGGCGGCTCCCGTGCCCCTGGGGTGAATCCCTGCGGGGTGGTACCCGGCGCTGGCTGGGCGGGGGGCTCCCCTCCTGCCCTCGCGCCCCAGGGACGTGGAGTGAGGATGTCAGGGCTGGGGGCCTTGGTGGGGCCAGTGTGTTACTCCCCCATCGGGGAAAATTCTTTCCTCCCTGCCAATCCCGCTTCCTGGAGATAAGACCTCGATCCAGGGGATGGTTTGAGGGAGGACAAATAAAACGCAGCTGCTGCTGTGACACCCTTCTTTGTAATCCGTGGTGGCACGGGGGGTGGGTGAGCTGAGGAGGTGAGCACCATCCACCCTGTGTGGTGCCCTCTGCCCCCTCCTGCTGCAGGTGCGAGGGCAACCCCGCCACCTTCCTCCCTTCTTGGCATGGGCAGAGCCCAGCTGAAAGACCATCACGCCCCTCGGCAGGGTATGATTTCTGCCAGCCATCTCTCTCTGGCAGGGGTTTCCTAGCTGCCCCTGCTACTCTTTCTGTTGCTTTGTGGAAACTGTCAGGCCTCAGAAGTGCAGGAGATGCACAACTGCAGGTTGGGGCTGCAGGAATGGAAATAAAATGTGGCAAGGAAGTGTGCAAATCACCCAGATTTCGCTTTGTACAGAGCATTTATAGGGTTAAATTTCTCATTTTTAATGATACTCGAGGCCTGAAGGCTGTACGGAATCTCCATCTTAGCCTAGTGCTTGGCTGGGGCAATGGGACAGGCCGTTGGGCACTGATGTGCTCATTCTGCGGAAGCACTGGTGCCTGAGCCCAGTAGCATGTCTCAGCTTGCAGGGATTACCAGTCCCAGAGCTGGAGTGAGCAGGGGCAGGATCAGCTGAGATGTGAGCTTTTCTCTTGGTCATCTCCTGACTGCAAATTTGACAGGAAGGCAAAGTCAGGTCTACGACTTGAAGAGAAATGCTGGAATTGGGTTTGATTAATGCCATCTTGAGAAGTGTGTTAGCCTAGGGGTTGTTCCACTCAGACAGCCTGGCTGGTCCTGTTTCCCTCAGGCTCTTGCTGTTGGCACAGCAGGCTCCCTGTCCACCTCTCTGGAAGGTTTTTGGAGCATAAAAGCATCCCCCATCAAGTCATGCAGCACCCCACCAACTCAGGGCTGGCAGGGAAAGTCTCTGCAGCATGTGTGATGATGCAAAGGGGAGGTCTAAGGGATGGGAAGCAACCTGCTGGTCCAGCCTTGACTCTCTGCCTTTTCTCTGCATGTGGTCAGCAATATCTCTATCCACTGCCTAGATCTCTCTTCTCCTGTGATAAACCACAAAATGCCCTGTGGAGGATGAGGACAGGCAGGCAGCTCTGCTCTATGGTTGTAGTGGTGGCAGATGCAGCCTAGTTGAGAGTGGAAATTACTCATCTCTGTAGTTGGAACCCAAAGGGAAGGCAAGACCTAGTGGTCGCTGCTATGGCACATCATGTACTCTTCCTGTGCCAAGTGTGGGATGGCGCTGAGGGGATCACAAGACTTTGCAAGGTGACTCTGCTGGGGCTGCAGAGCAGTGGGCCATGAGCAATCGTTGCTTTCATGAGGGAGCTTCTGGTTTCCTTCCTCATGAGGAGAAGCTCAAGGGCCTTTCCTGTGGTATATAGGTCCTTAGCACTCCTAGCTCACTGAGTGTGAACTCAGCCAAAGTTATTCAGCTGCTAGGACATGCTTTCTTTCCTGTCCATTTGAGTTGGGATTCCCTTTTATTACCAAGCTGCCCACACTGTGCTAGTTCCTGACTCGCCACAAAATACCATTGCAAAGTAGTCTTGCATCAGAGCCATTACCCATTAGCATGCCTGACTGAATTTTCTTGTTCCTGTGCTGCTCTATCCTTCTCTTTTCCTCTGTAACATGCCAGCATACCCTTCCTTGATTTTTTTCTGCTAGTCTAGCCTGTACTGAGATTAAACTGGGAGGTCTGTGTGTTACTCATTGCTGCCTAATTCCATTTGCTGATTCACTCTGAACTGTTGCATATATGCTTTTGTTGTAGTTCCTTTCTGTTTTTAGTGAATGAGAGAACTGTCCCAGTAGCTCCCAATTTAACTTTTGGGAGCAGGGGTGAATGTTAAGGCCGTAGCTGCAGAGAAGGATAAAGGGCTTGCTGGGGAAATTGCAAACAAATAGGCAAAAGGGAATTTTTTTTAAGCAGGGACAGCCTCTGAGAATGACTTAATGTAAGGATGAGCTGAAGTGAACTGAATCATCTATGTAACTTGACCAAATCTCCTTGCTACCAAATGGCAAGAAATGGCTTGGCCATTTACAACAACTATCACTGCGGCAGGACACCGCTTTGTTTTTCGGCCTTTTGTTGGTGAGTGGGAGGGTGGTTAGGACCATGCAGCTGGCTCTGTGAGGCAGGCAGCTGACTAAGGGGGACCTGATGGCAGTGCTCACCTCTCCTGCCTTTGTCTTGTGTTCTGCATTTATTGCCCTCCCTGTAGCTGCCCTTCAGTTGATTTCTCCGTACTCTGGCTCCCATTTGGGATGCTACCCAAGCAGCTTTGCTACCCTCCTGAGTTCAGCAGCACGTGTCCCAGCTGTGCTGGCTGCGGGCTCCAGCTGTCCTACCTCTCCTTTTGAGAAGCCCCTCTGATGCAGCACAGGTATGCATGGCTGCATGCGGTCACCGTCATAGTTCCTTCACCAGTGGAAAAGAGATGTGATTGGTGCCTGAAGTGAGAGATTTCTGAGAGCAAGCAGTGTGAATGCCAGCAGATAAACAGCAGGTGCATTTCCTTGAGGCTTCAGCTAGCTTGTCAGTATAAGAGATTTGCTGTCAGGTATTGAATTTTTCTATGACATGTGGCTTTTAACCCATTATGAGACAGTGAATGAAACCTCTGGTTTTGGCTTTATTCACATATCTCTGTGCCCTAGTGCATGACTGACCCTCTTTGTGCAACGTAGTTGGTGAGTGCTGAAACCTTGTACAGTGCCTTGTAATTGCAGGCTTGCCAGCCAGCAACCATACTGCAGAGTGACTGTAAATCACACTGGTTTCAGCATCTGCTCCTGCACCTCCTCCTTGGGAGGGAAGAATTGTGTAGGTCTGATTGTGCATGTGCGTGTAGTGCCTGCAGGGAGAGGAGTGGAGGCAGAGAGGTATTGTGTTCAAGACAGAATATCAGCACGGCAGTGTCGAGATTGCAGTTTATCACTGTCGCCATTTGCCTATAACGATCCCACTGTGTTCGTCGCTGGGCGGGTGCCTGTCTGGGGCAGGGGCCTGAACCTCGCTGAGACTAGTGCAAGTGCTCCTGGGGATATTTCCTTCCTCTGCATTGACTATTTCCTCCTCCATTACCCAGACCAAACAACACCATGACTGAGAAAACCCAAGAACCTCATGTGGAGGAAGATGATGATGAGCTGGATGGGAAACTCAACTACAAACCTCCTCCACAGAAAACACTGCAGGAGCTGCAAGAGTTGGACAAGGATGATGAAAGCCTCACAAAGTACAAGAAGTCCCTGCTGGGAGATGGACCAGTGGTAGTAGGTAGGCTGGGGCATGGCAGTAGGAAAGGACTGGGGAGATGCATTGTAACATTGTACTGTGGGGATGGGACAAGATGGACTCAAAGAGGAGGGAGTTTGTTTGACCAGGTGTATGCACTGCTTCTGCTGGAGGACTGGGGATGAGCAGGTGGAGACATGCATGTAAAAGAAGCAGGAAAGATGCTTTAAGCGTTAGGTGTAGGGTTGCTAGGGAGTGCTGGCATTAGAAAGGGACTTGTGGTGTGAGGTGTATGGGCCTTGGAGGACTCCTGAACAGTTAGAGACATGAGGGGACTAGCCTATGCTGAAAGGAGGCCTTGCTGCTAAAAACAATCTTAAGAGAGGAGCCTTCTGTAGTGGAAAGACCTCATCTAGGTATTGAAATGGAGGCTGGAGGGATCCATGTTGAAGGACTGGAGTAAATATGGGGTCCTTTTATGCTAAGAGAAGTCTGGCATTACTGGGTGTCTCAGGAAGTGCAGTTAGTGTGGGAAAGCAACCCCATTACCTCAGCGTCACTCCCCTCCCTCTGCCATTAATTTTGCAAGCTGACAGCTTCCCCCTGACTCTATCTGCAGACCCAACAGCTCCCAATGTGGTGGTCACCCGACTCACCCTGGTATGTGACTCAGCTCCAGGACCGATCACTATGGACCTCACAGGTAGGAAAAGACTCTGTCCTTGGGCATGAAGGGTAAAAACCAAAGGCCCTTGTGTGCTTGAAATTGAAAGTTTTGAGGTGCTACAGTGGATTTGAGAGGAACTCTGAGGGCATCATAGTCTTGTTTCTTATTTTAAGTTATACACATATGAAAAAGAAAAGTAGATGTGACAGAGGAAAATGTCAAGAATCCTTTTCTTCATTTAGACTGCTTTAGGAGCTCTTGGGTTTCTCCTGCCTTCTGTTCTTACTTCCTTTCAATGAATGTGCATGCATTTGTGTAATGGGCTGTTTTGAAACTTCAGAATCAAGCAATACTGCAGTTCTGGCTCCTGGTGGCGTGGGGAGAGAACCAGGCTTCACCTTATATGGGCTTTTCTACAGAGAGAGGAAGCTGGGCCCAGAGAAGCAGAGAGGCTTCCTGTTCAACCGAAACCACACAGAACCCTGCAGAGTATGGGCAGTCTCACAAGTTGGGCAGGAGCTGTGAAACACACTCTGCTCACCCAAGCCAGGGCTGGGCATGACTGAAGCATGCACACGCTCCTGCAGGTGCCTTATGATTGTACCTAAGTATCTTTGTGTATCCGTGCCTAGAGATGTGTTTATTTAGGCATTATCTTCATAGGTGTGGACACAGACACATACCTACACCCCCAACTGTTTCTCTGTACGTGCTCTCACAATGTGATTACTTATACAGACCTCCCTGTACTCCAGTTTGCAAGTGTGCCATCCTATGAAGGGGTGATTACCTCTGATACCAATCCTAGCCCCATTCTACCACATGTAGTCTCTTTTTGCTGTGACACCTCTAGCTAACAGCTTAATCTTCTTCTTACAGGTGATCTTGAAGCACTCAAGAAAGAGACCTTTGTATTAAAGGAAGGAGTGGAATACAGAGTTAAGATCCACTTCAGAGTGAGTTGTTTTCCTCCTTGTTGCTTCTCATCAGTTGCTAAGGTCAGTCACCAGCAGTCTGAGCAGCATGCCTGCCCAAAAGCTGTGCTCTTGTAAAGTTCCCCTAACTACAAGTGTCATTCTAGACAACAAGGGACAAGGCCCACTGCTTGGAAGAAATTGCTTTCTTTTCACCCACAATAGTGAACAACAGATGATTGGGAAGCCAGATGGGCAGGTTTGGCTGAGTTTGGCTTGGCTTTTTTAGCCACCAGAAACATCTTTGATTCACATAAGGTGGAAATAGACAATGAGGAGAAGGGATAATGGCTTTCCATGAGGCAGTGGTTCAGTCTGCATTGCTGGGCTTTGTGTGTGCATAAAAAAAGATTTTTTTGACTGAACATACCTGAGGTCTTCTGAGTCACGTTATACCCAAATATGCTAATTTCTCCCCCTCTCCCATTAACCAGTGTGTCAGCTACTTCTTTTGTTTCCAGCTGAAAATGAAATTTCACCCCACTGCAGTGTGACATCAAGTGCTGAAGGGATCATCTCCACATGTTTGCTGCAGACAAAGCAGGTTTTGTCAGAGAAGGCAAAAAGCAACAGAGGATAGTTCTCCTGAAACAGAAGAGGGAAAGTGTTAGTGTTGTGGGTTCTGTAGGAAAGATTTCCCTTCTCCTCTGTCAGCAAGTTCACTTGCTGTCTCAGACATGAATTTGTCCCCAGACACACCTCCAGCTCTCCTTTGTGCTGTGAAGTATTTCCATCTCTATCTAAGCCCTGTTGACAGGAGATGCCTGGAGCCTGTTATGGTATTCTAACTCCCTCCCTCAGTCCTAAGGCTGGTGAGAGCTAACACCATGTGAATTCTCCCCTGGTTATGTGAAAGGATCTGCCTACCTTATTTCCAGATTGAGGAGTGCTGGAGGGGGACAGCAAGAGATACATCAAGCTATTTATGGGAGATCTGAGGAAAGGTTATGTCCCTCTGTTTCTTGAGGATAAACTTTCCAGATCCCCACAGAGCTTAGAGGGCAGCTGGGAAGGCATAGCTAATCTTGCCCATGTTTTTGTGCTGGAGGGGTGACTCTAGTCACCCATGTCTTGTTTTCAGTATGGGAATTATTGACCAGAAACTCCCTGCTTCACTCTTTGTCCTCATCAGCTTGGAAAATACAGGAGGTGTTCAGAAAATGCAGTAGGTCTCCAGGTGCCTATGGTGAAATCATGTTAGGACTCCCTACAATGTTCTGTGCTGAGCGTTTTGAGAGCAGTAGTGTAGGAAAGCAAGATGGGTGTGTCTCTAAGGAGAGAGAAGACCAGCATAAAGAACCAAACCCCTTCCCTTGACACTTTTGGTCACTTCTTGCAGGTAAACAGGGACATTGTGTCGGGACTGAAATACGTGCAGCATACCTACCGGACGGGGGTGAAGGGTGAGTAAGAGCCCTTTGTGCCCTGCACACCAGTGCTCCTACTGTCACAGCCCCTTTGCTCAAAATGTTCCTGCAGCTCTGGGCTGGGATAGAGCCTCCCCTGGTCCCAAGGCTTCCCCTCTGTGCCACCATGCAGGAAGCGAGACTTCTCAGCAAAGTGCATTAGCCTGCACTCTGCATCACCCAGGCCAGCTGTTTCCTCTTTGTGTGCATACTCGATATGAGCCAGCTCTGTTGTCTGTATGCTACACCACTGTCTGCAGCGGCAAAGTCCCCAGAGACATTGGTTGCCACAGATTTCCTCTCCATACAGAGCTCTTCACCTCCCCCCTCCCTGCCCCCAGAAAGTGGCTTAGCCTGTGTGGAGCTTTCCACTCCCCAAAAAAAGGTCTTCCAGATGCACTTGGTAAAATTCAGAGCTGTTCTACAAAGATTCCTGATGTATGCAGAGAACTGTGTTTGCCTATGGTCTCTCCTCTTTGTGTGGTTCTGCATTGTGAGGAAAGCCTGATTTTGCACACACACATCTCACATGTGCATTTTTGCATGCAACCACCTTTAATGTTCCAACATCCCGTTCAGCACATGAAAGTGGTGTCTTCTACCAGCAAACAGACATAGTGGGGGGGTCAAGAAGGCTCTTGAGCTATATGCTGGGTGTATCCTCACCCTTCCAGCAGCACATATATGTGAGAGAGTACAGACTGAGTTACCTACCCATGCGCCCTTCTATCCATTTATCCTTCCAACTCTCCTTGTGCTTCACCAACTCGCTTTTTTCCCCACTGATTCTGTTTCCTGTGCTGGCACTGACTATCAGGTTTTTTCCCCATTATCTCATTTCTCTCTTTGTGATCTGTGTCCATACTTGTGGGTTCTTTATCATTTCACACATGAGATTCTCAGCCTTTGCGGATTGTTTTCTCCTAGTGGACAAAGCCACATTCATGGTTGGCAGCTATGGGCCACGGCCAGAGGAGTACGAGTTCCTGACGCCTATTGAGGAGGCTCCTAAGGGTATGCTGGCTCGAGGCACCTATCACAACAAGTCCTTCTTCACGGATGATGACAAGCATGACCATCTCACCTGGGAATGGAACCTGTCAATCAAGAAGGAATGGACGGAATGAGTTCACCCAGTTTGCCTTCCCCCTTCCCATTCCCTTGCCTCCTGCACCAGTCTCCAGGTGGGCTATGCCCACCACGCTGCTCCTTCTTGTCACTGTGGCTGGCCACAGCCCTGGCAACCCTTCCGCTGGGTGCTGGGACTCTGTGCCAGCCTTGCTCGATGCACAGGCCTGCAGGTGGCCTTTGCTGCTTCTTCTGATACACTGAAAGTAATCCATCTGTTCTCACCACTGCTCTGTCATGACACATATTGGGTTAAATTAGGAAGAATCTCCCTCTTCCAGTACTTCCTCCTGATGCCTCCATCTCTCCTGTACCAACCCTGGTCCCGGAAGTGCCTTTTCTAGGAAACAAGATCACCTGGCAGGGCGGACTGATCCCTAGAAAATCCCTATCTGAATTATATTTGCCATGTGCTCTGAGTCATTGTAAATGGTTACTTACCTCCTGCGATAGTCTCCTGGTCTGTATCTGGTGCCCTACCCCATTAAAATCCATCCTTGTGCAGGCAAAACCAGTTGGGGGAATGCAGCTACATGCTGTGACAAGACTTCAGTGTCCTGAAAATAAAATCAGTTTGTTTCTTCTCTTCTGCACAAGCGTCACATTCTTTTCTAGAGTATGTTTTCCAGCAGTATGTATGTAGAGAATGCCTTATAGGAGGACCTAAGAGCATGTTTCAGTAGGGAAATAGTCCTGCCACATCAGGTTAACTGTATAGGCAAATGGGTTTGGAGCTGCTTCTTTCAGGAGGTTTCTGAAGCCCGAAGTCTGACCTGTGATGAGTGTAGGCTGCAGGGGTAGGCAGCCCCCACCTCTTATCATAGGTGGGAATTGAATGGGCAGAGGGAGCTGCAGTATGGCATTCTCAAGTTTAACACTTGCCACAGCAGCTGTACCCAATAAGCAGAGCCAATGCAAGAGCTAGCCTGCTGGCCAAGCACTAGGGAACATCAGCCTCCAAGGACGAGCACTGAAGCGTGCAGAGGCTCCTTCTTGCATGCTTACCCAGCTGAGGCACTTGGTCACACAGGTGCATGGTAGCTGAGATGACCAGTGCTGTGGTGAGGATACAGTGGTGGTAGTGTCAGTGAGGCTATCCAAGGCTGGTGTCCACACAGAAGGGAGGGGCTTTCTGCCAGCCAGGTGGTTATCTCGGGAGCCGGAAGGTTTTGTCCTTGGCCAGATGCTTCCTTCCCACCACCCCTGGAGTGGCTGTGGGATCCTGCAGCAGCTGACGTGTCTCTTGCTGAGGAGAGGAGCGGAGCAGGGCGACGTGGCAAGGAGAAGGCAAGCTGCTACCATGGGCACCTCCATCTTCCCATGCCTCTTCATTATCCTGCTCACCAGGGGCTTCCCAGCAGGGTGTGCTGAAGACAGTGGCTCTGCATCCAACAGTAAGTGAGCTTTCCTCCTGGCTCAAGAAAAAGCTGGGTCTGCCATGGGAGCTCTCCTTACTGAGGGTGTGTTACACAAGCATTGCAGAAGTGTGTAGGTAAACTTGTGTGGGATACTTGTGTGCTTGTGGGGAACCTCTTTGAGCTGCTCTTTGTGTACCCTTTTTCCAACCTGGACCTCTCCTCTCCAGGCACAGAAGGCACTGAAGAAAAACTTGTCTTGCTGAACAGCATCACAGATGCTGATGCCTTCATCGGGGGTGCAGATTTGGTTGTCATTGGATTCTTCCAGGTATGTTCACAGCACCTTGCTTTTGCCAGCTGGTAGCCCTATCCCTCCTTCCTGACAGTGTGGGGTTGACTGTGGCATAAACACCTTTCAAAGACAGTTGCTGTCCTGAAAGGTGCTATGACAGGCCACAGAGATAATGCAGGTAATTCCAGCTGTGTGTGGAAAAGGAGATGGAGCAAGGGGTGGAGGTGAAGGAGACAGCAGGAGCCCTGGAGCGGGAGAAGGGGAAATACTGCAAGGGAAGCAAAAGAGGAATGTGAGTGGCAGAGAAATGTTGGCAACAGGTGAATGGGAATGTTAGTTGTTTGCCTTAGTCAGCAAAGAGAAAGGAAGGCACAGCCTGCGTGACAGGGCTGAGGAAGCTTAGTCTTTGGCAACAGCGCTAATGTCAAGTCCTCTTAAGCCCAAGAAGGTTTGGGGTCAAGCTACATCCTCCTCCCAGGGAGGGTGTAGGCATCGTCTCTTTGTCTCACTGCTTTATTCTGCAGAGTTGATAACCTTGACATCTCTGCCTCTCTGTATCTACATTTAACAGAATTCACAGGTGAGAGATGGCTATGTGCCCCCTTCCCCCAAATGGCATGAATATTTTTCCTTAGGAAACAAGACAAAAATATTTGTTAAGGTAGAGCACCATAAAACAGGCCTCTGACAGGATCCTCATTACTTTTAAGATCCCTGAGTTGTATCTTTTTTCTTCTTCCTTGAGCTCTGCCCTAAGCTTCTACTGCCCACACACTGCCTCATGGCTTCTGTCAGAGAAGACTTCAGCTTTCCAAAACCAACTTTCTGCAAGCTCCTTCCTTCTACCCCATGCCTGGAACCAGAGGGCAGCCTAGGGAGGGCATTATGCAGTGGGTGTAGGACAACGGCATCTCACAGCTCACTGTGGAGTGAGGGCTGACAGTACTGCCTGTGCAGCAGCCTGTAGGCATCTACAGGTGTGTGAGCCCTGGAGGCTTATGCCCCACGGGCCTAGCTAAGCAGTGATCACAGAGCACCAGCTGCCTTGCCTTAGGCACCTGTAGACATTCAGAACTCCTCCGGTGTTGCTCTTACAGTACTGTGAGGTAATCTGCACACAAAGAATGAAAGTGCACAGGCGTCTCCTTCCCCCAGTGCAGCTGGCCAGGCTTGTGGCAGGGCTGTACCCAGGGTGCAGAGCCTCCTGCCAAGCTGTGGCAAGGGCTGTAGCTTCTTGCTGGGTGAAGGAATGCAGGAGTATAAATGCTGGTGTTTTTTTGCCACCGTGAAATCTGCTGCAGGATTTAATTCATAGGAGTCAGCAGGAGGCCGCTCCTACGCAGCACACAGGGTGCAGGGGCAGGGAGGGCTGGCTGTGCCACCCTGCAGAGTGAGGACAGCCCTTGCTGCCAGGAGCACAAGCAGCAGTCAGAGACGTGTTGTGCATTCAATGCCTGAAGCACGACAGGGCTGCATTTAAACAATAGATAAAGACGTGTGTGTGTGCCATGAGGGCTTGTCTTGGCCCTCTGCCTGAGAGTATATTCAATCAAATAGTGTCCATGTTCTCTGTTCACCATAAATTATTTCTCTGCTGCAGCTTTTCAATTCACTGCTGTACAGGGCTCGGCAAGCTTTCTGTGTAATGAGCACAGCCTCTCTGACTGGGAACAGCATGCCATGATGGAAAAACAGCACATTGCTCCAGAAACCCTGTGTGTCTGCGAGAAAGGGCCATTCTTGGCCTGATTAAACCCCAGCTTTCCCAGGAATGCTCCAAAACTCAGGGAGGTTATTCCCACCCCAAGATATAGCGCTCTTGCCAGAGCCATGTCGATGTGCTGGCATTTCCAAAACAGGTCACACGATTTGTTTTCCTTTTGATTGAAGAAAGAATTTTGTTTTCCATTCTCTCTGGGCTTGCAAACAGCTGAACTGACAGTTCAAACTAAAAAGAAAAACAAACCAGTTTCCATGCAGAGATCGTGCCTTGAGAATTTAAATCCAATAAGTAGAAGCATGAAGAATACATCACTCAAAAGTTGGGAGTGGGGATAGCAAGGGAGGCTTTAACAAAGGCTAAGGCTGTAGCTAACGCTCCTTCAAAAAAGAGGATGGGCCTTGAATTACTGAGAAATTCAACACTTCTATCTTTTGGTGTATCTGAATGAGCCACTTTTTAAAGGATATATCTAAGACACTGAAGCATTGGCACAGGCTTCCTAGGAAAGTGATGGAATCGCTGTCACTTGAGCTGTTAAAAAAATGTGTAGATGTAGCACTTAAGGACACAGTTTAGTAAGCGTGTTGCTGTTGTGTTGATCGTTGTACTTGATGAACTTAGAAGTCTTTTCCAACCTTAATGATTCTATGACAACTTTCTAAAAAGAATCAGGATACTGCTGATTCAAGGTGTTAAAAAATTGTAAACCACTGACTCCAGAATCAAGACTGTCTTAAAAATTACATTTGTATGTACTTGTTTTACACACATATATATACATGGATGGATAGGTGCATTTTTAAATATGCGACATCCAGATTCCGGGTTTCTCCCTTCCCATTTGAGAGCACTAGGGCTTTGTGTCATCACTATTACCTGTGAGTGTGGGGTAAGAAGCGAAGTTTCAGAGAAATGGAAAGCAAAATTCCCACACTGCTATAACTACCTGGAGCGAGTCCAGAGAAGAGCAACGAAAGTGGTGAAGGGGCTGGAGAATAAGTCTTACAAGGAATGGCTGAGGGAACTGCAGCTTTTTAGCCTAGAGAAATGGAAGCAAAAGGGGACGTTATCACTGTCTACAAGTGCCTAGAAGGAGGTTGTAGAGAGGTGGGTGTTAGCCTCTTCTCCCAAGTGACAGGTGATAGGACAAGAGGGAATGGCCTCAAGCTGCACCAGGGGAGGTTCAGGTTGGACATTCGGAAAAATTTCTTCACCAAAAGCGTCATCAGGCACTGGCACAGGCTGCTGAGGGAGGTGGTCAAGTCCCCATCCCTGGAGGTATTTAAAAGGTGGGTAGAGGAAGTGCCTGAATGAGGGCGGGTACAGTTAGGCTTGATGATCTCAAAGGCCTTTTCCAACCTAGTCATTCTATGATTCCGAGGTGACAACAGGAGAGGAAGTTGCTCCCCCGCTTTTGGCCTTCACCGCTCCCAGGGCCGCGGGGCGGGCGGCTCTGCCGGGCAGCCGGTAGGTGGCGCCTTCGCGCCGCCTCTCCGGGCGCTGCCCAGAGGAGGCTGCGGCCCTTAAGGTACCTTCCCCTCACCCTCTCCTCCTCCTCCATCCACAGGAACCGGAGAGCTCCGAAGCGTCCGAATTTCGCCTGGCGGCCGGCCGGGTCCCGGAGGTTCCCTTTGGCCTCAGCACCAGCTCCGCGGTCCTGTCCCACTACGGCGTCGCGGCCAACACCGTCACGCTGTTCCGCAGGGTGCGTGGGACCGCGGCGTGGGGAGGGATGGGGGCAGCCCCCGAGGAGCAGCGTCTCTCGCAAGCACCATGCCTCGTAGAAAGCTGTGTCTACAGAATTAACCCTCTGGTTTAGGAGTTAGCCTCCCTGCTGGTGGTTTTTTTTTTTTTTAGGGCAAGAGCTTAAAAACTGCCTGCAGTCACACTACACAAGAAATTAAATCTCCAGGTAATAGTGGCAAAGAATTTTAAAGCTGCTCATCTCTCCTTATACATAGCAAAAAAAAAAAAAAAAAAAAAAAAAAAAAGAAAAAATTATAAAAAAAATAAAACTAACAAAAAAAAAAAAAAAAAAAAAAAAAAAAAAAAGCTTGTTATTGACAGTCACTGCCTGCCCACCTAAAAGTACATTTGTAGAGCTTCCTGCCCTAGGGACCTGTTTTGCTTTTCACTATCACTAAGATACTTAAAGGGTGCCTACAGGAAAGCTGGGGAGTGGCTCTTTATCAGGGGGTGAAGTGATAGGACGAGGGGTAATGGTTTTAAGCTGACAGAAGGAAGACTTAGATTAGATATCTGGAAGAATTTTTTTACTTTGTGGGTCGTGGAGAACTGGCATAGGTTGCCCAGAGAAGATATGTATGCCCCATCCCTGGTGGTGTTCAAGACCAGGCTGGAGGAGGCGTGCAGCAACCTAATCCAGTGGAAGGTGTCCCTGCCCACAGCAGTGGGGTTGGAACTGGATGGACACTAAGGTCCTTTCCAACCAAAGCCATTCTATGATATACAACATTTATTACATTTGATGAAACTCTCTTTTTTAAGTGTGTGTCCTGCAGGTTTTGTCCAGCCCCTGGTGATTTGCAAAGGACGGTCTGTATTTCTGAATGACCTGCCTGGAGGTTTCCATGGTTTTGGAAAGGCTCTTGAGACACATGAAAAACATGTAGAGGTCATGTTAAAATGGATCAACACAGCAGACTTGATATCAAATCTTGCCAAATGTCACTTCAGGCAGGCAAAGCTGTCTCTCTGGGTGCACAACTCTTCCGTTGTGAGTGAAACCAGATTCAGAGTGGGTTTTTGCTGTTACAGATGCTCTACAACCAAAAGAAATCCTAAGCTCCCTTTTCCGACTCCTGCTCTATGGTTTGCAGAATTATTCCCTAAACATGCTTTGGGCACGAGCACTGTAAAAATGTAACTTTGCAGTTTTTAAAAGTGGATTACTATATCAAATCTTTGTTGATTCCAGCAGTAAGTGCTGGTGCCTCATTGAGTGTGAAGTTATGTTTGCTGAAATTTAAGTACATGATATAGGGAAAGCCATATACTTGCTTCAAGACTGCCAACAAAAGTTAGTAGCAAATTAAATCTGCTGGTTATATCAATTTCTTTGTGTTGCTGCTTCTCACACAAGTGTGGCACTCTAAAAATTGGAGAGAGTGGTGTGCCTGAGAAGGGCCCTAAGCAGCATAAGATGTCCTAAAGGCCCATGAAATGTTTCACCAGAGCTCTAAGAACATTGGGATGGGGAGAGGAATGGGAAACTAAAGGTGGCAGCTTGGCCAAGTTCTAGATCCAGGTTGTACAAAGACTGGACAAAGCCAATTTGTTCCCTTTTCTGTCTCATAATTTCCTGCACCGTGTTTACCACTGAAATTATCCAAATAATTCAAAGAGAGTGATCTAAGAGTGAGCAATAAGTAGGCAGATCCTTTTATTTAACCTTTTATTTGCTATGTGCATATGTTGCAATTTGAAGCAACACCCATCTCAATTTTGTTTCTTAGTCATGGTGGTTTTCCTCCAGAAATAGTGAAAAGATTCTTTGTTTTTGTACTGTGGCAGATAGTGAGAATGACTGCATTGGGAGGATATTTGATAAAAGGAAGTATCTGGGTTGTTAGAATTTGGATTATGTTGAATATTCTTTGTTCACAGTCCAGTTTTTTTGAGCTGAACTCTTGTTCAATAGAAAAAAACCCCAAACAACTAATACATTAGCCAGGTTCAAATGTGGTTGACAATTCACTTGCGTAATTGTCAGTTTTTCTTAAATTATTCAAACACATTATTTTTCCTTTTATTCTGTGCTGGATACTGTGTAGGAGTAAGAGGTCAGAGTTAAAAAGGAAAAGAAAAAAGAACTGAGATAGAAACTTAGAAACAAATACTCATTTGAAGAATAAAAAGATGCATGACCAGGATAGCAATGAATCAGAGGCATAAACTCATTTTTTCCCTTGCTTTTACAGAGTATGAAACACTTACAATGCTTAGATGTTTAAACGATAATTACAGTAGTAGGAGGGGCTGTTGTCAACTGCTGAGACTTCTTAACATATAGTGGAGGGAAATTGATTTATTTTAGTGAGGAATCTGTCCTGATAGACCTAAAAAGAAAAAGAACATAATTAGCAGAAGCTAACAAGCTAACTATATGGAGAAAAACCAGAGACATTTTGATTAGAGCTTCAACTGTTAGAGGCAGGCTATTTTTCAGCCTTGTTTTCTTGAAATCATAAACGTTGAGCGCAGATTTAAGATGTTACTTTCCCAAAATGGAAACCAGGTGTTTCCAGAAGCCCCTGAAAGTCAAGAGAAGACTTTCTGTGGAGTGTAGGGTGCTTTAGGTTGGTTCCCAAGGCCTGTCTGATCTCAGTTGCACAGGTGTTACACTGGTCTGATCTCATTTACTTGAATAGAGCTGCCCTTTCATTTTATGCAGGAGGAGAGTCTGAGAGAGGAATCAGGCTGTGTGTTCTGAAAAGCACCATTTTGCATTGCCAGACGGGACTCTGTGATCCTCTACCAGATCAAAGACCTTGCCAATGACCACAGAACAGCAAAAGGGACTTTAGATGTCTGCACACCACTGGAAAAACTAATACAAGTGTTTTCAGAGGTTGTACAGATGCAGTGAATAAAATCTGGGGTGTGCATGTGGACCTTTCCTCAGCCCAAATAATCTCATTCAACAAGTGTATCAAAGACCTTAAAATCCCAAACTTCGGTCCTATTGCATGACAAATCCCAGATGACTCAGCTCAGTCACATCTTGCATTGTACTGCACAGCAACTCTGCCTCATAAGGTTGTTTAGCCATTGTTCAGTGATTGCCTGCTTTTTTTCTGTTTACCAGGTCATGAAACCCGCAATAAAATCACATTGCTTGGGTAGGGCTATGGAGTGCGGGGAGATGTGTGGCAGAATGGATTTTCTGCTAAAACTAAAATGTGCTGGGCTTGGCTTTTTCCCCCCTTTTTTTCTACAGTATTGGATTAAAAAAATCCTCTTTTTATTGGATGGTTTTCCTGCTTGCACAATGTTTCCAGGAAATCCTTACAGGCCCATGCCAATGTTTATTACTTGCAGAAGAAATAGAATAAGCAGATGAAGTTTTTTAAAAGGGATATAAAGCCAAAACCAATGAAAGGACTTAGACCATTTAGTGATCTCTCCCCACAATGCCTAGAATAATTTATCAGCTAATCCTTCCTGTCTCCAGTGCATCAGGGACTGATACTGTAGGGATGTCTGAATCCTCAGTAATTTCTGTTGTGCCATGAATTTGCCTTGACCTTGGGAGACTGAAGGAGTATAGAAGATCCTTATCTCAAAGAGCATGATAGTCTCTGTAGGTTTTGGACCTCCAGAAGTGGAGATTGTGTGGTGGGAGGGATAGAATGGCAGTGTCTCTTGGGATGAGTGTCTCTGTGAGTGCCATCAATGCCTTTGGAGGGAATACTGAGAGGAGAGGACAGCTGTGACTGCAAGTGTCTTTGCATGTCTTCAGGTAGACAATGACCGGAGGAATCTGGATATGGACATCAAAGATATTGACGCTGAGAAGATTACTCGTTTCATTCGGATGAATGAGCTTCACCTGGTGACAGAGTACAACCCTGTGGTAATTACCAGCTCCCCACAGCCCTCACACTGTCAATTAGCCTCCTTGTCATAGGTATCCTCTGGCCCTAGAGTTTGCATACAAGGATGTGGGAGGGGTCACAGCAATGATGTGGATGCAGTTGTGGAAGCCACGCAGCTCTTAACTGCTACTTCATACAAGAACTGGAAGCAGATGCTGTGCTAGGGCAAGTGGTGTTGGGAGAGGAGGGGTGGCATGGTGGTTCCTTTAGCTTTCCAGTGAAGTTGGGGTGTGAGTAGGCAAAGAGCTACATTTCTTACCACTCCTGGAAGCAGTGCTGCTTCTTCCCATGGGCATTTGCCGTGTTGTGCCATGGCTGCAGACCCTGCTCAGCTGGAATCACCACTATTGACTGAGAATTCTTGAGAAACAGGGAAGCTCAAGTGACCTACTCCCAGAAGGGAGGCTTTTCTTCATCACCCAGCATAAAGGGCTTGCCATAAGATTACCTATTTGAAGACGTATTCAAGAGCTGGTTGGAAACTTACCAAGCAATTTTTTTTTCCCCATTTCCCCTATTCCTTACTCTAGAATTCATCAATTCAACAGCAACAAATAAAATCAGTCATAGGGTGCTTCCATGTTGGTCATCTTCATTAGTTCACCCATCTGACTAGCAGTAGCAGGATCCCAATGCTTGTCACTGCTATAGAGAGTGACCAAGGTTTTAGGCTCCTCTTAAGTCCCATCAGTTCCACCAGACTCATTGCTGTGGAGTCAATAGGTCTTAGAAGTCCCAGCGGCTGCAAGGCTGAGACTTTATTATTGCTGATCAAGTGTTTTGCAGACTTCTGGGTATCTACAGTAGTGCTGACCAGGCTCCATTTAATCAAAGGGGAATGGCCCAACCTGTTTCAAAGCTATACCATTTCCAGTTGATGCCAAGAATCAGATAAGAGGGGTAACACATTCCTCATTTCAGGTACAGCCTGCCAGTAGGGCCAAGAACATTTTGTTTTGGGAACGCAACATTTTGTTTCCAGAATGATGTACTGTAAAATTCCTGGCTTTTTTCTTTAAAAAAAAAAAGAAAAAAAATTGGACATATTTTGTCATCTTGATAAGGGGTGTGAAAAATGCATTTCAAAATCACAGAATATTTCTAGGGACAGAAAAGCTATATCCTGCTCCACTGTCCTCACTACCCTTTGAGAATATTTGAAGTTACATCAGTGAAGATGTTCTTGTTGTCTTTATACTTGCCCAGGCCTTCTGAATCCTTGGAGCCTCCAAGAACATCTTTTGGCAAGTCATTAGATTCTGATTCTTTCTTCATGTGTTTCTCCTGACACTTTCATCTGTCACTCCATGGTATCCTGTTTAGCACTCAGGCTGTCTCGCTGACCAAGAAGTCCTGAGCTGTTTAGCCAGTCCCCTCCACCCTGACTGGCAGTACACACATTGTACCAGTTTTTTTCCATACACCCTGGAGTCCTAGCAAGATTCTGCAATTAACAGTGCCTCCTGCAGTCTTGGGCCCAAAACCCTCCCAGCTCCATTAAGGTAGCTTGTTTTTTCAGAAATATTTATTCCTAGTGCATATGCTGTTTACATCTAAGAATGCTGCTGGTCAGCAGGGGCTGGGGTCATGTGGATCACACTGAGTGCTGCCAAGAGTTTCTCTCCCCATCCTGGGGCCCTTACTGTTCCTCCCACACACACTTTTTTAAGCAATGCTTACCCTGTGGGCTTTCCAGGAGAGGCAGATATGACCCAGCCATGTTGATGAGTTTTGCTGATTGCTCTTGCACAAGGTTGCATGGACAGGCACGCCTTTGTGTGGAGCTGCCCAGGGAACTGCTGCTCCAGCCCTGCCCTCTCTTAGCCCAGTCTTGTCATGGCCCATGGCACTGGACAGCTTCACCCTCACCTTCAGCCTCACCCTTTCTCATGAGATCTTCTAATGCTCTCCAGCCTTGTTTTGTATCCCCCCCACTCTCCCCTGCCCCATCTGCGCCTCACCAGAGAAATGAAGGGGTACAAAATGTCCGGTAAATGTTAGGCTAATGGCTGAGTTCCAGCTGCCAAAAAAATAGAAGCTTTGCAGTGCATGGCCCTTGCCAGCATGCACTCCCTGACCCCTTTCTTATTACTCCTGGATCATGTGGAAACTTTCTTCTCCCGCTGGCAGGGAGTAGCACAGTCTGTGCCTCTGTGGTTTCAGTGGCACGAGGGAGGCAGCAGGTCTGGCCTGGCTGCTGTTTAGTTTGAAGGAGAGTCTGCAGGTCTGAAGGAAGTGGGTAGAAGAAGTGAGGTGATGAGTGAGTGACTGAGCTCCTGGAGATGATGCAGTGGCTTCTTGGCCAGTGCTAGCCCTGTCTTCTCATAGAGGGCCAGTGTGTGCTGCAGCCTGACCCTTGCCCACAGGATGGGGACAGCTGGCTCCAGGTCTTCTCCCACTGTGGGACCGCAGAGGCAATTTTAACCCTCAGCATACTGGAATACCCAGGTGCTGAGCTTGCTGAAACTCATCCCCATCCTACACACAGCTTAGTGCTTATGAAAGGAAATAAAGGGAGGCACCAACCCTAACACCACAAATCCCTCTCTCTGTCATGCTTCCATTTCAGCTGGGTGCTGAACCTCAGTCGTTCATGGCACCCTTATGTTCAGTGTTCATTTGCCTTCCCTCTCCACTTCCTTGCCACTCTAGACTTCAGCTTACTGTATCTAGACAGTACCCCTGCCTCATCACTTCCTATCCTGAAGACAGTGATGAACCCTTGTGGTCTTCAGACTCTCTCCTCAGGAATAAGCAAAGCCAGGAGGTTAAGAACTTTCATAAAGAATGCAGATTAGATCTCTCCTGCTTTAAAGAAAGCTGTATTGCTTGTGAGCCTGATTTGCAAAGAAATCCTATCTAAGACATGAGGACTGGTGTCCCTCTGACACTTCCTCCAATGTGGATTAAATGTTCTCAATCTTCTTGTCTGTGTTTCTCTCTCTGTCTGTGGTGACCATGTTTCTGGCAGACAGCAATAGGTGTGATGCAGAGTTCGCTCCAGCTTAATCTCCTACTGATCACAGACAAGAAGTCTCCAAAGCACCCTGACCGAATGCTCAGGTATCAGGCGGCAGCGGAGCAGTTCATAGGGAAGGTAAGTCTAAAGGAGGAGGGCCATTAGGGAGCAAAAATGGAGAACAGTGATTTTTTTTCCTGTGGATGGGGAGGGCATAATCTGCTTCTCTGTGCATTAGGAGAGCAAAGGCCAAGTGGCAGGATTAGCTGGGTTATTAAGTTGAGGATTTGGATCAGTTCACCTTTTGCCAGTTTGCCTCCTTGTGGGGAAGATATCTTCTGTATCCTGGAGCTCTACTCCCACAGAGAGACATTATGTACTTTCACCCTTCTGGTCCAGTTTTAGTGCCTGGTACTGGGAGATAACAAACAGCTGCCGCACTTCAGTCTGGTGATGGTTGCATTCCACTGGTGGGAGAGGCAATTTTGTATATACAGCCTGCAAAATGCCAAGGAGCATTATATAATTAAGCAGAAAGCAATTAAATGTTGCCGTGCATCTTAGCCCTTAGCTTTCTGTTTGGATACTGGGAAAACAGCTATTTTAAAAGAGTTGCCAATTGGTTTGTTGGATTTCCTGCACTAAGGTGATGCGATGGATAGGGTCTTCCTGAGAAATTTTGCCTGGTTCCCAAATCTCTGTGGACAGAGCTCCCCAAATAGTAAATCATCTTATAGATGATTCTCTGCCAACAGCTGGATTACAGGGGAATTTGTCTCTGAGGAACAGAGGAAGGAACTGGCAAGCAAAAAAAAAAAAAGGATTGGGAGCAACAGGAAGGCATTTGGGTCAAGGAAGAACAGCAGATGGGAAGGGGGCAGAAGATTGCAGCAGCAGAGAAGGCTGAGCTGAGAGATAGTGGAAAGAAATTTTCCTGGGAGAAGCATGGGACTGTGGAAAGGTTTTGGATTTGAGAACAAGAACATCTGCATGCATCTGTTTGTGGTACTGAAGGAGCAGATTAAAAATCAAGTATATCCTTATCTTCAAGTGGAAGGGCCACCTTAGAACTGTTCCCCCTTTAAAGTCTTGAGACTTGTTTATGACAGGACTATTTTGGACCTTGCCGTCTGTCCCACTCATTGGTAAGAGAACAGGCAAAACCCATTCATAAAAGTCAAAAGGTCTCTTCAAAAGTGTTCTGCTTTGATGAATACACAGTGATAAAGAAAACTCATTCATCTGAAAAATTCCAGCCAGTTCGTGTGAGATGTGTGTAATAGTGACACCTTTATCCTTATTCTCCATAAGCAGCAGAGTCTGATACAGGTCCCCCCTGGGCAGCTAGTTTTTCTAACAGTGTGTTGCTGTTTAGCATCGCTGTCCTTTGCAGATGTGGCTGCAACTAGTTTTCTCGTCATATGACATGTCCAGCTCTAAGCAGATGTGAATAATTTTCCTAGAAATACTCCACAAAACCTTGGATAAGATGTTGTACTGACATCCAGATAATTTATGAATTACTAGCAAGCCAAATCTAACTTTTTTAAATTCACAAAGGCAAGTTTCCCACCAAATCAGTCTAGAAGAAATTTGCCAGAGTCAAATACAGAAATTAAAAATGTGGGATTTGAATAATTGTTTCCACTGTACTGCAGCTGTATTGCAAGACACATAGGTGAAGGGAGGTAGAGTCTAATAAGTTGTTTTTTCTGAAGGAGTGGCTCTCTGAGGAATAAACTGTGATTTGGACTACCCTCTTACAAAGCAGTAAGAGAGAGTTAGGATCTCACTGTTTGTGTCTTACATCTGGATAGTAAGGAGTAAGCAGAATGAAATGCCCACTTAGGTTTGTCTCCATTGCTCTGTCATGTAGAAAAACATGAATTAGTCTGAGGACCAGAGGCAGCCATGGCACAATACCATGGAAATCTCTACTGGCTAATTTCCTAAATGGAGTTATCTGTTGTCAGGACTATCAAGTTCAATCAGGTTTACATTGAAACAAGTAAAGTATTGAGTAGAGTTTTCCTTTTTGCAGCTTGCAGATTCTCTGTGAATAAATGCAACATTCTTGATTGAATTTTATTCAGGATTATCAGTGAATAATTCATAGCCTGTGGGCTGGTAGTGAAAGGCTTGTTTGTGCTGCAGGGTTAGTGCTGTTAGTGGTTCAAGCGAGAAATTGTTGCTGTGCAGTTGAAAGGTGTTCAGGCATCCTGTGGACATGTACCAGTGCATCCAGCAGCACTGTACAATAATCACAGAGTGCCAGAACAGAGTGGGGAGACTTTGTGTGTGTTGCAACTTCTCTACAATCAAGTGCAGAACACAAGCAGAGCCTCAAGAGGGTTCTCAAGCAGGAGAGAGGGTACCAATCCTTTCATATATCTCTGCTGTGCTCTGAGGGAAGAGTATTCCTTGTCAGTCATCACCAGTTGGAGGGAGAAGAGAAACTTGTTGCTTGGACTTATGGAGACATGAAGAGGAACTGCGGCTGCTGAGTGGCTGACACCAAATACTGAAGAAAATAATATAATCATAGAATCCTTTAGATTGGAAAAGGCCGTTAAGATCATTGAGTCCATCCATTACTGGATCATGAAGATGTGATTCACCTGCGAACTGTGCTGTTATAGTCCCTTCACCTCTGGTTTATGATCTTTTAGTTTTTGCCTGAGAGGAAGCTGAGATTTTCAGCTAGAGGATCCTTGAGACTGTATGGTGAGGAAAATTATTTGAAAACAGCCTCAACTGCTCCCTGAAGGGTCTGAAGGCAATTTAGATTCCTCTAGATTTTATTGTGGAACCTGGGGGCTATAAAATGACAGAGAGGAAAATGAAAATATTGGAAGATGCTAAGCCAGCAAGAACTGACAAGAATAAGAAATATAGTGTTTTCTAGAAGACTTTGAGAAACAATTGTGGGTGGATAACACTGAACTACAGATGCAGGAGTGAATCCACCAGTCTTCTTGGAAGGATCCCACTGCAATGAAATATGTGCTTATTTGAGAAAGTACTGCCAAGAGTCCAGGCTTCCTACTGGAAAGGAAATGTCAGGGTCTGTGTTGCTGAGCCAAACTAGTACAAGCATCTTCAGTTTTCTTTCCACCGTTTCAGGGTATAACATGACAGTTACAGCTGGTGTGCCTTGTGGGTGTTTGCAAAGTTTCAATAAGGTGTTGCTGGGAATAACAAAATCAGCTTTTGCTGCAGCTGGTATAACTCGTTTACAATGATAAAATGATCTGAGTAGAGATGTTTGCCAAGTCCCTTTTAATTTATATGTAGGCCCATTTAGAAATGGGTTCTGAAAAACTCCTGAGACCCTTTTAGGTCTTCTTCCATGGAAATGATGGGTGATGCTTTCTGTTTTGCAGACAGTCGTTCATACATCTTTTATTTTTCTTGCCAGACATTAATGGCTTCAGACCTGAGAAAGATAATATTTAGAGATTCCTCTTTTAGCTATAAAAAGGAGAACCTTTACGCATGGGTAGTCTATGTCACTTAACAGATATCTGTAGTAAAATTGCTTTTGTCTCTTGCTTTTTTTGAGTATGACTGATGTTTTCATTTTGCTTTGACGTACCATGGTAAACTATGTAAGATATTACTCAAACTTCAGATTTTGTTGTTTGTGCTTAAACACTCTTCTAAAAGAATGGAAGTTGCAGTTCCATGAAGTACAAAGTCAAGTATTAGATATGAGGTTTGGTCATTCTTCCTGTTTGTCTTCCTTAGAGGAAAAACTAAGCAACATCAAATTTGTTTCTACCATTGCAGTACTATTTGTAATTAATTTTAATTCCTTAGGCAGTACTGTCATTCTGTATCTTAGTATTTATCAGGAACTTGATGTTCTAAAAGCACTGGGCTAGGAATCAAGTTGTCAAGACACCAAGACAGCACCACTGTACAAAATTTTCTGAAGGAGAGCTCATTGCAGGTGACAGTGCACAGATAATATCACACTGTGTTGTGTGTTCTTGGAGTATAATGTGTTGAAGGGAGAATTTGTGTTGGGAGCTTTTCATCCATGCAGGAGATCCTTCACTGCCTCTAGCAGCAGACCTCTGAAAACAGGCAAGAAAATTGCTCCAAGATGAAGCAATTTCATGGAAATTGTTTCAGAATGAAATGAACAGCTATTGTACAGCATAGTATAAAACAGAGGAACTTTCTGGTTTGAGTGAAGCTACCTGCTTTCTAGCAGTGATGTGAGAGATGATATAGCAAGTAGGTCTTTGTTTTGGTGAATTATAGCTTTCATAAGTCATCTAAGCTAAGGCTATAGGCTCTTTTCAGCACCGGTAAAGAAAGACAAATGTCCTTCCTCCCTTTCTAAGATGAGTGCAATCAAGTGCCATTTCTTGTACCATTTATTGTAGAGGTTGCCTAGATGACCTAGATGAGGCAAGAATTAAGATCTAGGTGGCAGAAGTTAGGCAAGGAATCTTGTCTCATGGTCAGTACGATTTCCCATGGTCACTGCATTCATTCTTTATGATTAGAGCTGATTGGGAATCTCTGAACAAAATAAACTCCTCATGAGAAAATGACCACCACCAGCTGGCATCTTTCATGAAAACGTCGTGCTTGAGAAACCTGCTGAGGAGACCAGGCTTCCCATGCTTGTGGCCTCAGTACTAACACACCTTATAGACTGTCTTACAGGTGTGAGGAGGAGGTCGCACAGGCCTTGGCAAGACTGCTGAAGCTCATCCAGCAGAGGATGCAGGGCCTGTCCTTTTTGTGAAGGAGGATTCATGCCATGTCCCAGCACCTACCAGGAATGTGTTATTCTAAAACACATGATAGGCATTAGGTGTCTTCTTTCAAGTGACAGTGGAAAAACACAACTACTACCTCTCCTGTATTTTTGGAACATATGAGGGGAAGGAAACTTTTGCTGTACTTTGGCACCCTGTAACTCTGTGAGCCACACGTGAGTCATTAGGAATCCAAGTTAGGAACTGTGAATGAAGATATCTCTTTCTACTTGAGGGGCCAGTTGTTTGTGTGTTTCCATTTTGTTCTAAACCCCAGTCTTTTTATTCTTTTATTCTTACTCTATTCTTTGTACTCCTGGATAAAATATACATAGTCTTTTTCATTTTGGGGATTTTTAACAAAGACTGGAAACTTGATAAAATGAAGAATGTTAACTTTAACATTAATTTCTATTACCATTTTAAAATATTATTCATCTGCTTTAAAGGTAGAGGATATTTTGTGTAGAAAATGACAACATTTAACAATGTAGGTATTATAATTTTTTAAGTAACTTCTTGTTTAACATTTGATTAAAAAACCATTATTGTCTAGTGACTCACAAAGAAAATCTTTTCTATAGAGAAAACCAAAATCTGGTGAATGAACTGATGAAAATGTGATAGCATTTCCTGTACCAATCCTCTGAAAGTGCTTTCCTCCAACACCAGCCTCTGTTTCTAGCTCACTAGTTTAAAGGAGAGCCCTGAAACCTAAGTATTTCTGCTCCAACTGAAAGCCTCTTAGATCAGGTCCTTAGGCCTGTGACCCTTTAGATTTGTGAACCTTCTCCAGCTGAGTGTTTTATCATGTAAAAGGATGAATTTAGTTTCCTGGGAGAAGTTCCCCACAACCTGTCAGTCCACTAGCTTGTTGCCCTTCAAAGCACAGTTGGTGTTTGGATGAGAAATTGCAAGTGGTAAATATAACATATACAATGAAAATTTTGTTCCTGTTTCTGTATTGAACTGATTAACTGCAGTTATACCATACACCAGCCTAACTATAGCTCCTTCTCATAGGCTGTTGCCTAGGAAAGTTTCTGTATATATCTGTTATTTTAATAGAACATAAATTTAATAAAGTAAAGAATTTGAGATTTAGCAGGTTTATTTTTAGACAAGAAAAAAGTTTTGAGCTAACTTGAGTGTTCTTGATTGAAAAGAAAGAAAAACATGAGTCACAGCCTGGGAACTGGGCACATCATCTTCACATTGCATTAATTTTCTTTATTTAAACTCTTCTTTTTTTCTTATGTAAGTTAAGTCATATCCATGCCAACAGGTACTTTGAATATGCTGGGCTATGCTCACACAGGATAAAGAGAAGATAAGATGGCAAATGTTAAATGGATGTTAGCATGTTTTATTGACTTGGGTGTTACCTGCCAAGGGGTTCTATTTAATCAGGTCACTGATTAAATTGTTCAAGCGCTGTATTTATTTTCTTTTATAAAATTTATACATATTTTTTTCTATTCAGTATTAACAGATAATTTTATAAAGATATTTGATATAGCTGTACATTTTGTTGAAAATCTTTCTGATTCCAAAATTTTAAATTCATATTAATTCCAACTGTACCTATAAGTTATCAATTGAAACTTACTCTTAAAATAAAATAACGGAGTTAGTCACCGATTCCGATAAATCCATACTACTGAATCATCTGGGAAGAATCCTACTCCTTAGCTTGGTCTTGCTCTCCATGACTATTCAGGGGCCCAGAAAATTGTAAGTCATTCTTATCCTGGCTTATTCATTGTTGGGCTTCTCTCCCCAGGTCTGAACAACCCTCCACATGCTGGTCAGTATGGACATCGGTGTCTTGCCAACGATTCCTGTTTCCCAAATGCTTGCATCTTCATTTCTATTCACTGCATCTCACTTAAATATATCTATTATGTTTGGCGCTTCTGTGTTCTTGCCCTTATGGGCTCCTGTTGCCCTATACTTCACTCCTGCATTCTTGCAATTTAGTTTGATTCTCCATGCAACCAAAACACCTTTTTACTCTGCCACTCTGGGTATTGCATGAGTGTGAGAATCTTACCCAAATAATTAACAAGTAGAGGAGTTGGCTTCATTTACATATGCCACTAAGATAAAGGACATCTTCTTTCCTCATCTATTAAGAGAGTAAAAGTGGAGACTGCCTTCCTGCGTACTGTAGATATAGTTTTAAAGAAGATGAAAGAAGACATTTTGCTTGGTAGGATAAATCTGGACTTGACAAAATACTGAAAAATGCACTGCATGGAGCAGTTAAATAGTGGCAACGGCAAGTGTTGTCCTAACAGTGTATGGCACATTTCTCTAACTCTTTCTAAAAATCACTGGTGGTCTTCATATGATCACTGTATGGGGGCCTGTTCTCTCTCTCAGTATCTCTTTTCCTCACATTTCCTCTCCCATTTCCATCACAGATTCTCTTTCTCCTGGTAGACAGTAATCTGAAGAGCAATGAACACACAATATCATACTTCAAACTGAAGAAGTCCCAGCTGCCAGCTCTGGCTATATACCACTCACCAGATGAGGAGCAAGATGTGTTGACTCTGGATGAGGTCTCTGTTGAACGTGTACAGGACTTCTGTAATAATTTCTTACAAAGAATGCTGAAGGTAAGGGCAAACTTACGTATGGTCTTCAGGAAGCTGGGATCTTGTAGGACAATGCTGTTGCTCACAGATCTCTTGAAAGTTACTTCAGTTCCTTGAACTCCTCCCCACCCCTGCCACCTCCTCTTTCATTTTAATTTGCACTTGAACATCAGAAAAAGCATTAGATCTAGAACAGAGTAGAGATAAATGTCTTTACAAAACCTCATTCTTCATTGACCTTTACCTTCTAGTCTACAGCAAGATGACTTCACTGACTTCTGCATGTGTATGAAGGTGTCAGTGGAGCATCTGTTTTCTGGGAACAGGAGCTGGGGAGAGAGTGAAGGATGCTTTTGGACACTGAAGAGGGGGTGGTAGCTGGCAACCCGTAGGAGAGGAACAGAAAGACAGTGGCATGAATAGGAAGGAAATAATTCAAGAAGGTCGCAGAACAGTTTATACAGACAAGGGCTCAGGACTGTACCAGAAGTCTCTACTGGGTGAGGGACAATTTAACCTCCATGCTCATTCAGTGTTAAGAGTTCTGTCTGTCAAAGCTCAAGTTTCTATAGCACAGAGGCTTGTGTGTCAGATTCCCGTGCTGTGCAATTGAAATGGGATAGGCAGGGCAGTGGCACAAACAGCATTTAAGTTGATTGGTGTCCTTTTATCACTATGCTGAGAAATCAAGCAAGTCAAAACTGATTTCCTGCCTCTAATGTGTTTTAGAAAGAAGATGAACCTGAAGAGAAGGCTCTTAATGAGGAACTCTGATTCCTCTTCATCCAACAGGATGGCTACCCAGAATCTGTCTGAAGAGTTCACTAAGCCCTGCAGCTAATTAATTCCTGGAATAAGTAGGATAAGGGGCCAACTCAGTAACTGATTCCCATCTCCATGCTGTGTACATATATGCTGTCTATCCACTTTAGGAATCTCTTCTTTCTCATTTGTTGGCTCCAGAATTCTTTTCTCAGTACTCAAGTAGCTCTGGTGTTGTCCTACACTGTGTCCTTCCATGCCACCTCTGTTGGGGCAAAGGATGATATAGTGAAATGGCAATATTAGTCATAAAGCTTGCACTTCCCAGAGTGATCTGTTTCCTTCATTCCCTTTGCTTTTGCAGCTATGCTGGGATCTACTGTTAGCCACACATGACACTAGGAACAGATTTGTTGCTTGATGTCACATGAACTTTTCGATTTATTTTACTAAATAGCAAAGAATATGAATAGCTTGAATTTTTATGCAATTATGTGATTTCCCACTCCCTATGTCTTTCATTTAAGGACAACGTCTGTGTATTTTTGAGTGAGTAAACTCAATTTAAGCTGAATTTAACCAGACTTGCAGTGCCTAACCAATCAGATTGGTTGCTAAGAATCTTTCCTCATGGAATATGACCCATCATCAACAGATATTTCCACAAGGGTGGGAGATTTCTGTGAAGGTTTGGTATCATAACAGCAGGTCTGAGGTGGTGCAGCATAAATGCAGCATAAATGAATGAGCCTAAGATGCAGATGGAGGCTAAGAGAATGGATGCTGTCACAGAAGGGCAGTGGGAAGATGCATTCCAAGATACAGTATATCTCCATGCTGGGTTAGAAGGAAAGACTAATGTCTGTCTATTGACCTTGGACATCCCATAGTTGTCCCAGTGCTGGAGTACAGGTGCTGGGGACTTCGCAGGCAAGGCGTATGAGCCATCCCGAGTCTGCTGTACTAGATGCATGCAGTAAGTTTGTCTCATACTTGGCTCAACATCCTTTGGCATAAAGTGTGGATGCTTCTGTCAAATAGTGACTGTATTGTCTCTCGGGGCTTGAGAGACTTGGCTTAGAGCTGACAAACCTCAGCCTTTTCTCAGAGTTTAGCCCAAGACAAAGAACTGGGAATAGAAAGAACTTGTTCTTGCAGATGAGGCAAACCAAGGTCCCCACCACAGAGGAAGAAGTCAGGAACTGGAAGGGATGCACAATGACTGCCATCCAGCATGATGAGGACCACACGAGGGAGCCTTTCAGTACAACAGAGAGCCAGGTGCCAGCTCTTCTCTATTTCTTGCCTCTTCCATGTGGATCAAGCTGATATCTTTCATCTTCCTAAGACTCCATTTCCCATTCAACTAGACTTACCTCCTTTAGTGCACTATCCTCCCTTCTCCTCTGCTTAGTTAAAGCTGGTATGTGGAATAAAAATTGCTGCACGTTTCCAAGTAAGAGTGATACGTCCAAACCAGTATTACAAAACAATATTCAGGCTTGTGTCTTGTGTTGGCTAGACTAGGAAACTGTCTAGCACAGGGAGCTTTTCCCTAAAAGACGAGGTAGTGGGCAATATGGTGTCACAGAATCCTGGTCAGCGCTATAGCCAAGATAGTTTTCCTAAATGAGGCTGTTCAGAAAAGAGCAGGAAAAGAGGGTGTAGAAGAGGGACAAACAAACCACCTCTCTCTGTTCAGTTCTTCCCTTGTCACAGCTGAGCCCTCCCTAACATTTGGTCTGCATGTGGCCTATAAGAACCTGTGATATTGCTTCTGGACACAACTAGATAATAACTCTGGGGATGTCAAGGGAGAGGTGAGTTTGGGGCATTATGTGCTCTGTATTTCTTTCTTTGGACTGGTAAAAGTGGAGGCATCTGCACTCAAACCGTAGAACTGTTTGGAGAGAAAACTGGAGTGTCTTCTCTTCTGAGCAGCCATTTCACAGTGACCTTTTGCCACTACAATGTGGACTCAGAAGCAGAGATTTGACCTGCAAGGCTGTAAGATTTGGTGCACATGTGTGGTGTTCGTATAACTGCCAGAGTGAGCCATCTCTGCAGATCTCTTAAATGTCTTTTTCTCTGAAGCATGAGACAGTTCAGAGTTGGTCACGTACCTGCCACTGTTTGGTGCATTGGATTTACATGCTAGTCCTGCAGCTGCAAGTGAAGATTGCTTCTTGGCAGCACTTCTTGGCATGGGGGACCTTGCCTAGTAGCATCATGTGTCTATGCTGCAACATCTCTCCTGATCAGTGAGCATACCTAGGAGATGTTGTTGCTGAGCAGAGCAAAGCATGCCCTCACCATCAGCAGGGACAGGCAAAAGAATTGTCTGCACCAGATGATGTCTGGTGATGCTCCAACATGAGCATGTGTCTAGCGGCAAATATATGCCCAAATCCTTCTGGATGTTTTTGTGGCTTTTCTCAGAAGAAGGGCTGCAGAAGTACAGGAAAGATACTGAGAGAAGGAGGCTCAGACCCAAAGAAAGGGGAGAGTTCTAAGGTATCTTGCTGCTTTTGGCTGGTGGCTCAGCCCCTGGGAATGGGCAGAGGATGCAACGCTGGACTGGAAGATCAGCTTTGACTTTGGTGTTGGAGTTCCCTGTGCAATGCATGAGGCTTGCTATGTGTCCTGTGCAACGCATTCATTCATCTCTGACCCTAGGGCTGTGTGAAAGTGTAAGCATAGGGCTCAATCCCTCCAAAGCACTGGGAAGCCACCTGGACTCATTCTGGACTCCATCACACAAAACAGCTTTGAGGATCAGAGGTGGCTTAACTCACACTGACCTAGAAGCCAGGCAGAGCAGAACTCACATCTGCCTTCCAACATCCCCATGTCAGTGGTTTGAACTCCTGGTTTTATACCAGCCCTAGAACATGCAAGGCTTATTTTATAGCAAGAGCCCTGCATGTTTTCCCTCAATGGGACCATTACTCCTTCTTATGGCTATAGATCACTTCTTGCTAGGAAGGGTTATACTGCCTTGTCTGCAGTGAGGTAAAGTGGGAAGGTCTTTTGTGGAGATATGTGTGAGGAGCCTTGATATCACAGATGTTTCTAGTGTCACGCACCTCTATAGTCCAGACCAAACAGTGTGAGGAGTGCTAGTCTGCTGCATGATTGTCTGAGGTTTGTCTTGGCCCTGTGCCGACACAACAGCTGCAGGAATTAGGCACAGTATCATGGCTCTTTGTTAGTGCTGGAGGACAACAAAACAGGACATGAATGATGCTCTGGTTATACAAAAAAAGCCTGTGAGAAAAAGCAATGCCCTCAGTGACTCTGTTCACTATGTACACAGCTAATTATAGGGAAAGCTTTTCAGGAACTTCATTATGTACATTCCAGAGCTCTGTACCTAACCAACAACCTTGGGAGCCACAAGACAGCCACAGGAAAAGCCTCCTCCACCTCCAGCTGCTCTGCAGTACCCTCTGGGACTTGTGCAGCACATTCAGCCTCAAAGTGTTGCACTCAGGATGCCTTGGGTACAGACAGCAATGATGGCAAAGCCAGGAGATCTGCCTTAATCCCTGTGCTCAAAAGCTTCTTCAACACAGCTTTGGTGGGCTTAGCCACTGTGATAAGGCATCTGAGGTAGAAATCAAAGGCAGAATCTTGAGGAGGGGCAGTGTCTTGTTTCTTGTTTCATTTTGGGTTTTGTCACCTATTATGTTATTTCTGACTTGAATTTGTGATGTACTAGGCCCAGATGTTTTGAGCTGGCTGGGGAATGCTGGGCTTCACAGAATCACTGAATCACTAGGTTGGAAAGGACCCACTAGATCATCGAGTCCAACCATTCCTATCAATCACTAAATCATGCCCCTCAGCACCTCATCCACTCATCCTTGAAACACCTCCGGGGAAGGTGACTCAAACACCTCCCTGGGCAGTCTGTTCCAGTGCCCAATGACCCTTTCCATGAAAATTATTTTCCCGATGCCAACCCTGAACCTCCCCTGGTTGAGGCCGACCCCTCTTTTGTCCTGTCCTGCTTCTTTTCAAGGGGAGGAAGTGCTGGATATGAACTGACAGAGAGCAGCATGAGGGGGTTGTGGAGATACCATGGTGTGAGAGCCCCTGGTCTACAGCAGTGCCTGAACTCAAGGAACATTCAAAATAGTGGTTAAGCCTGCCTCACAACAAAGTAAGACCGAAGAGGCTGGCAAAGAGGTGGGGACGGTTGACGCAGGAGGGGGAAATATTGTCCAAAGGGTACAACTAGGGAAGTGGTTTGCACAAGTGTGAAAGAGGAACACAAGGATGAGCCAGCAGCTGGTCTAGGAGTAAGAAAGGACTTGCCCAGGGTGTGGTGTGGCCAGGGACAGGCAAAGGTCAGTGAGGGAAGGTGCTGGGTGGGTACCACAGGGGACTGATAATGATGGAGAGGAAAACATAATTGTGTCTTTTTCTGGGGCTGTGAATCAAGTACCTCTTTGACCCATTTTGGCTCATTCGTTAAGGAAAGTGCAGAGTAATATTCTCAGGGGGAAAACCTGCAAAGCCACAAGATGCACATTGAAGAAGGAAGTACTTGTTCTCCCCTTTGAATACCTATAAATTCCTATAATTATAATTAATTCCTATAATATATGAGTACCTATAAATTCAGGCAGGTAGGCTAGTCCCATGAGTTGCAAAGCAGCACGTTTCCCCAGGTTAGAGGAAAAATCTATGGATAACTGCCTCCCTGCCTGCATCAAGCCTCCACATATGGGAGCTGTGCAGAATTGCCTTGTGTCACAGCTGCTATCAGAACTGTATCCTTCTCCCTGCGTACTCACCAGAGCCCAAGCCTTTGAATCCTCCATGAACCACTGCAGCTTTAAAGTGGAGTCCCCTGCATCTTGTCTATGTACAGCCAGACACATCTGCTTTCCAGCCTGAACTCATGGGCTGTGTGTGCTCTCCAGGTTTCTCCCCATCCCTGTGTTATGAGTGTTATACACCCTTCATATCACCCATCTCCCTCTCTTCCTGGGACAGAATTCACATTTCATCATCTTGTTAGGGGCTTTGTGTGACTGTATGCCACCCATGTTGTGTGGTTTGTGTAATACCTACATCACTAATATTATTTCTTGTCTTTTATCTAGCAGCTGAGTCGTTGATAGTACTACTATCTGTAACTTCCTCAGACAGGACTGAGATAGCCTGTCGTGGCTTCCATAAGTACCAGAAGACATAGGGAGCACTGATGCAGTCCACTTTTGGGGATGTTTTTGATCTATGGGCAACTACAAAGAAATGTCTCAGTCCTTGGTTCTGCTAATCAGCTATCGGGGAGTAGGGTAGGATGTTGCAGTTTTCCTGATTTTTATTTTGTTGCTATTAATCACTGGAATAAATTGAATAATCACTCCAAGAAAAACACTTCATCTGTTTTCTTATCCCCTAAATAATACAGGGTTGTATGCCTAAAAGATTGTGTTTTAAAATAAAAATGTGATACCTTCAGTGTAAGTCTGTTGCGTTCTGAGTGTTCTTTGGCATATTGGAATTCAATGTGGGTGTTGACTTTAGGCTATTTCATGACTTCCCACTGTAATCAAGACTTTATTTTCCTTGGCCAATTATTTTTGTTCTTTGGATGAGAAACAGAAGAGACAGACAGTAACTTACCCCAGATTTTTGAAGAAGACTGTAAGCAGAGTTCAAGAGAGAACTCGGATCCCCTGCACACAGATCGCCTGAGCCTTAGCCACATGGCCATATTTTCTCTTCATATTTCATCTCCATGTGACTTCCAATAGTTTTTTTTTAAGTTGAAATGGTAGGTTTTTTACATTAATCAAATTCTGTCCTGTTTGCTTGCTATAGTTTGGCACAGCTGAACAGCTCTGAATCACTGCTTTCTCCCTCCATCTCTTCCTTTCTTGATGCCAGTGAGAGCTTTCCTCTTGGAGCAACTGCCTTATCCTTATGGAGGCCAATGAAGGACATGTTTCCTAGCCATGTGGCTTTCCCAATGCAGTTGCAGTGCTCTCTTGGATCCCTGTGCATTCTGGATTTCAGAGTCCATCTTGTATCAATGTTTTCAGGCTTTGTCCCCTGTGGAGATTCTAGCAGTAAAGAAAGTATTTTTTAAGAAGATATTAAAGACTTATCTTTGCATATTAAGAAAAAAAATCTGTGATAGGTTAGAGGAAAACACACATGAGTCCCTGCTTTGTACAGTTTAGTTTTGCCAAGGCAGTAGCATTGCAGAAAGGAAGAAGTTGTTAAAGTGAAAAAATGGATAGATTATGGCAATTTCTGATGCTATAACTGAGATAGCACCGACTGTAGCAAAGGATCAACCGTCTTGAAATTGTTGTCAACATGTTCCAGCAGTGTGCCCAGGTGGCCAAGAAGGCCAATGGCATCCTGGCTTGTATCAGAAACAGAGTGACCAGCAGGTCCAGGGAGGTTATTTTCCCTCTGTACTCAGCACTGGTGAGACCGCTCCTTGAATACTGTGTGCAGTTCTGGGCCCCTCACCATAAGAAGGATGTTGAGGCTCTGGAGCGAGTCCAGAGAAGAGCAACAAAGCTGGTGAAGGAGCTGGAGAACAGGCCTTATGAGGAATGGCTGAGAGAGCCTGGAGAAGAGGAGGCTGAGAG
>WAAB01021944.1:65948-138130 GCA_013389865.1 Piaya cayana
TGATCCGGTGGGTCTCTTCCAACCTGGTTATTCTATGATTCTTTT
Source organism: Piaya cayana (assembly GCA_013389865.1). Taxonomy (NCBI): domain Eukaryota; kingdom Metazoa; phylum Chordata; class Aves; order Cuculiformes; family Coccyzidae; genus Piaya; species Piaya cayana. Next base: position 65,994 of record WAAB01021944.1, read on the forward strand.
CACATATATATTCTGTCACCCAGGAGTCTGGATGCTGAAGGGATTTATGGATTTTCCAACTGCTTCCATCTTGCTGTTCCCTAATATGGAAGAAGCATGTCTTTGGTGTCTCTCCTGTGACCTGATAACCCACTGCTATTGCACAGAGATGCAAAGCACTACAGAGAGATGCAGTCATACCAAAGAGAAGCAGGCAAGAGTAGGATGATCAAAGAATTATCCCATTAGGATTATCCTTGGTATCTCAAACCAAGGTCTCTTATTTCTGCGTTGCAGTCAGTTCATCAGCATGGAGACTTTCAGGGGCACAAAATGATCCACATGGCCCCTCTCAGACTCCAGGACAAGGCTGGCTCTAACTGTACCCTCTTCCTCCCCACTGACTCCGTGTCTCAGTCTAAGTGACAGGCCCTCTGACCTTTTCTATGATCTGATTTCTCTTTTTGCCCACCCCATGCTTTGGAGGCAGTTCTGTCTCAAGCGTAACCCTACTGCTTCCAAAGAAGCGTGCCTGCTGCATTGTATGTGCCCCAGGCACTCCCTTTTGAAAACAAAAAATATCCACTACAAAGGGAGATCAAAGAGAACCCACCAGGCATCTCTGTCAGAGTGGTGACGAAGCAAGACTTTTGCAACTAAAGGGAATGTATTAGCTGCCTTGCTCTGGGGCCTTATTCACCCGAATGTTTCTGTTTGGTCTCTGAGTCCTTCAACTGGTATTTCAGTGAAGTCTAGGCAGATCTGGCTCTGTGATCTAGGACAATAAAACCCTCATTTTTATTTTATTAGTAAAGATAACTGCATCCAGGACATTCACAACTTGAGAAACTGCTTTACCAACATTTCACATTATAAGGCAGGGTTATATGTGTCTTTTGCTTATGGAAATGAGATAGCTTTTGTGTCTGTTAATCCTGTCCCTGCTCCCAAATTCTAAGACACACCTGCCAGCACAGCATATGTCTCTAAGGTATTATGGTGCTACTGGTTTTGTGAGACTAGGTGCTGGGCAGAGGAGGAAAGTCCCAAAAGCTGCGTCATTAGCTGTGTTATACCAAGGATACTGTGGTCCTACTCATACTATGCCCTCACATTCTTGCTGGGACTCTCAGCCCCTCCAAGTCCAGCTGCTTGGAAGCTGTTCCTTGCCCCTTGCTCATTGTCTTGAATGACACTGATGTTCTCCAACTTACCTCTGTGCTAGTCTTTGAAAATGTAGGTGGAACTGTTTTCTTTGATTTGGACTGGGATAGCTGAACATCTGTCCTTGTGCTGGGAATCCATTCAGAATGCAAACCCAAAGCCCTGGAGTGCTTGGCTTCTATTTCTAGCTGTAATGATCAACTGAAGGCTTGGCACTGATTTGTTTATGTTTAATATATCAAATCTGTCTCTGTGAATATCTCTGTGGCAGACAGACATGCTGTGGATGGGTGGCATGTGTAGGAGGAGGCTCTGTTTCTGTAAAAGCACCTTCCTCCTGTGTTTCTACCCCAGCCCCACCTCTTACCACTCACTTAGCAAAATCTTAGGGAGCCCTGTTCCCCAGACCACTGACAAAGGCAGTAAAGGCTCCCTCTGACAGCGAAGAGGAGGAAACTGAAAAAACCAGCAAGGTTATTTGTCCCACAACATTCCCGAATGAAGAGTGGAGACACAAGTGTCCTGAACTGGCCCCCAGGGTATGAAGACCTCAGTTTTCTTTCTTATTGGTTATGGAGCTGCTTGGTTGTGAATGCTCTCCCTGCCCCTCTCCCCAGCAGCTTGGACCCCTCTCTGTGATGCTTCCCTGTCCATGGCACCCTCTTCTAGGCTTTTCCTCAGTGCTGAACAGGGCCTGCAGCAGGCAGGAGGAGGCAGGGACACATCTGTGGTGAAAAAGGACAGAGCCTGGAGAAGGGGATGGGCCTGGTGCCATGTTGTGTCCCACTGGCCAGGTGGGACAAGGATGGAGAGGAGAGGAAGCAGAGTGGGACGTGGGGAGCTGAGGCTGGCTGTGTCTGTGTTATATAGCTGCAGTTGCTCAACCCTGTGGCTGGAGCATGGTGGGCAGGTGAGTAGTGTGGAGCTTGAATCCTCTCCTGCCTGTGGTCCCCTGCTGCGTTGGCAACCTAGTCTTGGAGTCAGCACCAGCTGTAGGTTCAACTTCACTCTTACTATCAGCAATGCTAAAGACAAAAAAGGGTTGTAAGTACATGCTGAGTGTCACTCTGCCTTTTGATTCAGTTTCTGGACAGCAAGGCAGATCAGGTAAGAGAAATACATGCTCAGGAGGACACATAGGCATGCAGCTGTTGTGGGAGAATCTGGACACTTGAGTGAGAAGTGGAAGGGAACACAGAAGACTGTCAATGTGACAGGAGAGGCAGACCCTTTCACACAGTACAGCTGAAGGCAGATCATGGGCTTATCCATTCTGTAGACTGGGGTGGGCAAGCTGGTCCCTGTGGCTGGCATTAGCATACTTGCATCACCCAAGAGCCGCTGACCTGAACATTCATCTTGTTTTGTATTTGTTGTAAACACAGGATCACTGCCCAGTCTGTCATTTCTCCCATCTTAGAAATGCAGCTGACCTTAGCCTGGGGAATGGCCCATCTGCTGCTTGTAGCCCTCAGTGTCGTACTTGCAGCTCCTTTCCTTCTGATAGCCTGGAGACCTTGATATGGAGATTTAGACCTAGCTAGTTAATTGGAATCCATGTCTTCTGATAATTATTCAGGTTCACAAGGATATTTTGTTACTTCATTCCTATTTAGCAACTTAATTTCCCCCAGAATCAAAGCCTGCTGAAATCAAGTGGAGTTCAGATACATAGATGTGAGTTGGCTTGTGGTGGTGACCCCAACCTGGCAGCTGTCAAGAAAGTCCCTGTTCCCTTTTCCCTTGTTTCTTGAGCCACTTTTCTCCACTACAACTGCTGGACATCTGCTTGAGTGGTGAGTTTTCATGTCATCACAGGAGCAGCTGCAGGATAGAAGCACAGTACAAACCCTTCTTGGTGCTCAACAACTTTTCAAGGAGCTAACAAGAGTTAGCAAACTGCAGGAACAAAGGGCAGGAACCACCAGGCAGTCAGGGGTTGGCAGGAAACAGCCACAGCAGCAAGCCAGCAAGAGCCTTTTTCTCAGGAGCAGCTTAATGTTAGCTTTGTGCCTCAGTGTTAAGGGTTGAATGGAGGAGGCAGAAACCTAATCAAAGCAATCCCAGGTGCTTGCTCTCAGGCAGGAGAAAAGGAGCTAAAACCAAGCTCTTAGCTGTCATTCCAGCCTTGCAAACCTGTCTCTTCATTGGTTGTACAAAGCTTCTTGTAACACTCCTGCTGCTCTTTTTACTGATGGTGCCCCTCTCTGGAAGCACAAACCCACTATGATATGTTATTTTATGATGTTCTCACAATCTCAAGATCTCCCCAGCTAAGGTACAATGACAGCAGATTTCTGTTTAGTAGCCCAGTGCCTGCAATAGTGGCTCAGGTCAGCAAGAGATTATCATTAAACAGATGGTGCAGAGATGGGCAGAAAGATTAGATAAGACAGAAGAGCTCCAGGGTCTGAAAAAGAGGGTGAACTTGATGTCATCAGAATGCCTGTGTATCAACTGACATCACCAAGCCCTGGCCTTGAGGAAGCCAGGCAGTGATAAGGGGTCTTTGCGGAGGCAGGTGCTCCTGCCAGACAGACCTCTTCTACAGAGGGCTGAGGACAGGCATGTAACCACATATCTCTCCTTTCAGGGTCCTGTCACTTTCGTCACTTGGCTCAAACACAGCCTTAGTCCTAATGAGGTATGTGGGGGACTGTAATGAAATGACTGGCTTGACTGCAGTCCTTACTGGAATTAGTTGCTCATTTCAGCTGTACATTCAGATCTCAGAGCAGATAAGGATGTTGTTAGGAGCTAGTGACTTTGTTTTATTTATTGGGTAGTATTGGTATTTTTTTACTGGGTCTTCTGGCAGGTTCACTAGTGAGATGACCATCAAGAAAGACAGGCACTCGAAGTGCTGAAGTAACAGTCAGGTTGTTGGCCAAGTAGCATGGGGAAAGCTTGTGTACAATCATATGTCCATATCAGAGATTCTCATACAATGTCTGTTTTAGGAAAACATACAGTATTAAATGATGTTCTCATTAATTTTAAGCTTAGCAAGCCAGTAGGATTGTAAATGCCTGTGTACCCAACATGTGACTCATACAGCATATCTTGCTGATGAATGTATACCAACTTCTTGCAGTGCAGGCATGGCTGTAGGTGGGAGACAGTGGGAAGATAAATCCCAAGTAATACAGCCCAATTTCTGTGCTAGAAAGTACTGTAAACAGATACTATTACTAGAACAGAGGGGGAAAAGCCATCATTTAAAGTCCAGGAAAGATAAAACTGTCTTTGTTGGCAAGAGTCTTTAAAGAGAGGTCCTGCTATGGAAAAATCTCTATGCAACTTCCAGGGCTGATATTGGCTATAAGTCTTATATGTGATTTTATGCAACTTTTGGTGCCTGTATCGAGTCTTAAAATGCCATCCTTTTTCACATATGTAGAGAAAAAAGAGCAGATAGTTACGGTACAGCAAATCTCATCCAATGTTGGCCAAGCCAAGTGTGAGAGGGTGCTGGATCCGAGAGTGGTGCGTTGCTGTTTTTCTTGTGCATCTGTCCTAGATTTCTTCCCAGTTTCTGGCTAAAGCCAAAAACTTCATGAGCTAAAGTGGAAAGAGTTCTGAAAGAAGCTTCTTACACACAGACCACTGTGAAAGCTGCAAAAAAGATGTGAGACTTTCTTAGGTGAAGACTTTTCCATACTGTGGACATCATAAAAATTCTTCATGTTACCTTTTGATATTTCATTTTGTAGTAAATGCTGTTGCAATATTGGAGTAACAGAGGTCAATGTGAGACATTATAGAAACAGGTTATTTTATTTTAAGCCACGCTGTTTTCACTCACCCATACTAATACTCTCATAACCACATATTCACAAGCACCAAGATACATTTGTTCATCCTATTTACTTTTCTTACCATCACATAGAAGGTTCAATGCAAGAGTTCAGGAGCCCCCATCATGTCTTCTCCACCTCTCTTAATTTAACCACCACGTGCTCATTTTAGATGCAACTTGGCATCCTTCAGGAGCTAGTAGTGACTGTGGTCTTTTGTCTCTTCATCTTTTCTTGTGTCTGACCATCATTAGGCCTGATTGTCTTTTGTCTCCTCATTTATGTACCTTATGGCTCAAATTTGTTCTTTGTTTTAGTACCATCATCTCTAGTGGTTTGAAATTTTCCTTTTATTAAGTTTTAGGTGTACTTTATTCTTTGTTTTGAGACATAGCTTGTCTTAAACTGTGCTTTTCTTTTCCCAGTCTGGATGTCCAGAGGATCTGTATGTCAATATCATGGAAACTTAATAATCTGTTAGTCTAGGTACTATCAGTATCTGCTGTTCCTGTAGCCCTTTCTAGGTCTTTCTTCCTAGTGCTTCCACATTGAGACATCTCCTTTGTTCTACATTTTCACTACTCATATTGTTTTTTTTAAAATTTAAAGGAAATTGTGACCACTAACGACAAATACATCCTTGGTAAAGTGATGACTTCTGAACTCTGCCATTTTAGGACGAAGGAAAAAAACTGTTTGAAAAGTAATAAAAATTGGTCTAATTTATATTACCTTCTCCTTTTCAAATTATTTCCTGCTTTATAAGGATATGAAATTTCTTGATAAAAATAATAAATCGTCACATTTAATACAAATAAGCAATAAATATGTATCCAAAGAGTATGTATAATTAGTCTGTGAAATTCATTACTAAGAAAGGTCATCAAGTCAAATGACTTGGCTAGCATGTTAGGAACATTAATATAAGTTGTAGTTATGCACAGGAAGATAAAAGTAATCAGATTTCATGCTTCAAGGAATAAGAATGCCTGTCTTCTCACAACAAACAGCATTTTACAGTTAGTTGGATATCATGCATTTCCCCTCATTCCCTAGGCTTCCTTGAACTCTATCAGATATTGACAACAGAGGTCAAGACCAGGGGCTTGGTATGCAGCAGAAAAACGCATTTACTTACTAAAGACAAAATTTATGATACTATAGATACTGAACCCAAGACAGAACAAAGAAACTTATATGACACTACAGGGATACTTGTAAATATTTCAGTGGTCTCCTGCATTCAAAACAGAGAGAACAGAAATGTTGCAGTCTAATCTTACAAGGATTGGCAGAGTTTTGATCTAAGATGCTACTTAAGTTCATTGTTGAAACACAGCTTCACACATTTAGGTTGGAAATGACTTCTAAAATAATCAAGGCCAAACGTAAATCTAAAAGAGGCATTATTGTTACTTTTTTATTTCCCAGATAGAAGAGTGAAACCACAGCTGCTTTCTTATCACTCTGCATGTCTGGACAGGAAATAAGGTGGGTAAATCTTATCTGATACTAAGGAATAAATCAGGCCAGGACATTTTTATGCTTATGTGGTGAAGCAAAGGAAATGGATGTGGAGAAATAGGAGCAAATTCTTTTCCCCTTTCCCATAAGAGTGCAACCCAGAAACATGCTCTGTTTTTATAGTCAGAGTTAAAACTTTTTGCTTCCTCAGTTTTTCATAGGATACTTGAAGTACAAACAATTCTAGTTACTTATATGGATTATTTAATCCCTACACAGGGGCCTCTGCCAAGTTTTTCAACATCCAAATATTATTAATATTATCCTTTTTCTTCCTTCCTTCCCAGACAGCAAAAGAAATAGAATGATCAGTGTATGTGGACATGTGTGGGTGGGTGGGAGTGAAGCCAAAGGAAGAGACAGAGTTAGCTCTTAGCCCTGAATGCTTTGATTGCCTTATTCAATGAATTAAATAACCTTAATCTGGCTTCTGTGAAATTTTAGTCTTTTGTGCTCACAAACTTCCCGTTAGCAGTAGCCTTTTTTTCATTGTTGCATCCAAACATAGCTGTTCTGGGAAGTCCTGGCCAAACAGAGTCAGTCTTTAAGGTACCTCAGTGATATCCCATGGAGAGTGCTGAGTATTGCAGTCAAAGGCTTGAGCCAGGCTCACTTTTTTCAGCAAGCAGAAACAGAGAGCAATGAGTTCCCATTGAACTGTACTGCTGACCCCAAATGCTCCTGTATTTATACCCAGACTGTGTTTTTTTCCAGAACACTGTGCTTTGTTTTGAAGCCTGATGGTTTACAAGGAGTAACTTTGAGGCTTTCAGCTCCATAGTCTGCCACTAATCTCTGAAATGCAATAGTTTAAGGATTTTCCAACAACAGAATTCTAGAAAAAATACAATCTACCAACCAATTAACCAGCCAAACAAACCCCTCAGCTCACCAGAGACATTTCCTTATGGTAGTGACTAAGGTGGAGACAGGCCCCAATTCTACAGGATACTGCGAATGGAAGAATTGCCTTCTCGCCCTCTGGACTTAGTTAGGTAGGCAGGGTCTGGACCTTTTTATGATGTTTAGTTTCAGTCCTTCTCATTGGCACTGGGGTACTAAACAACTAGTTGTCCCAGAGCCCAGAGTGACACTCCCAAGGCTGAATGTGCAGATGTGCTCCAAATCCGTGGGCAGGAGAAAGTCGCTGGAAGTCACCACTTAGGATGGAAAACGGAGTTTCTAAAATGCACCCTGGCTCAAAATGTTGGAAGAACCTGGAGAAGAGGAGGCTGAGAGGAGACCTCATTACTCTCTACAACTACGTGAAAGGAGGTTGTAGAGAGGAGGGAGCTGGCCTCTTCTCCCAAGTGACAGGGGACAGGACAAGAGGAAATGGCCTCAAGCTCCACTAGGGGAGATTTAGGCTAGACATCAGGAGGAAGTTTTTCACAGAAAGGGTCATTGGGCATTGGAACAGGCTGCCCAGGGAGGTGGTTGATTCACCTTCCCTGGAGGTGTTTATGGCATGGGTAGACGAGGTGCTGAGGGACATGGTTTAGTGTTTGATAGGAATGGTTGGACTCAGTGATCCAGTGGGTCTCTTCCAACCTGGTTATTCTATGATTCTATGATTCTAAGAAGCATGAAAGAAGAGAGTTGTGAAGTGGCATGGGAACCTTCCTCCTCAACAGGAGACTGACACTATCTGTAAGCTTCAGACAGTGATTTCTACAATACTCCTAAGACTATACACAGATTGACTTTGTTAGAAGATGTTTCAATTAAAACCAGAACATAGTTTTGCACTAGAAACTATTACTTTTAAGTGAAGCTGTGATGCTGGGGGCAAAATTCTTCTCAGGGGAAAGGTGGAAACAGATTTGAAAGACAGGTGTTTAAGTATTTTTAGAGAAAGACCCTCTACTTATTTGTCATGATATTACTCTTTTCTCCCCATCCCATCACTGAAAATGAAATTAATCATTTCAGGGTTTTTTGAAAAAAAATTGTTTGATTGCTCTGAAACTAGATTTCTCCTGTTCATTCTCTCCCCCTTTCTTTTAATCTTTGGAACTTCTTATATCTAGTTTTAGAATGTTTAAATCTGTGTTTTTCCCAGGTTGAGTCAGCTTTTGAACTAGTTTTATGGTTAATTTTGGGTAGTTGAGTGAGTTTTTTGCCAGAACTAACACGGATTCAGATATGCATATCAAGTTCCCTTAATGTCTGAAATATGTTCCATTTATTTTTGTTTCATGGTCTTTTGACTAGCTCCTGTGTTTACAAAAAAACATGTCCCTTTCAAAAGCTTAGTGTCAGTATGATAGTTTTCAGCACGATTTATTCCATGAGGTTGTTGACTTTAATTATATTGTGGCTACTTGGGACAGTCTCACTTAGTGGCTCAATTATACTTGTTTCTTGGATCAGTTCCTAGGTATTACTTAGGACTAAATGAAAAAGTAAAAATAAAGTCTTGTTTTCTCATGTGCTGTAGAACTAGTTGTTCCAAAAAGCACTTGTTTACCACATTGAGAAATTGCTTCCTAAGTCATAGACCATGTGGTGGTTGAATAAATAATGCCCTGAAACACAGGAACAAGCTTGGAAAGGATTGTCTGTCTAGCTACTTGATATTCTGGGCAACCTGAATTTGGAAACTCTGCTCCGTTGCAGAAATGATAGGGCTTATTCCCCTGTTGCAGTGCTCAGGAACTCTGCTGCAGTGCCTTCCTGGCAGGAGCTAGGGACTCAGTGAATGGGACACATGAATACAAATAATGGCTCTAAAGACACAGAAGCTGGAAATAGGATGTCTTCTAACCTGGGAGTTGTGGGCTCTGAAACAGCCCCTGGTGGAGTATTGGAAACAAAACTTAATTGCTAGTCTATTGTCCTGCTTGTAAAGCCTCAAGGAGAACTTAAGGAAAGAATCAGTCTTCTGTGATCATCTTTATGATAGCTGCTTCATAGCTGCCCCTTTTGTTTGCTCTTTACTTCCAATTTATAAGCTTTTAGTTTACAGCAATATTCTTACTGCTAACCCCCATGGAAGACTTTGCCTTTGCACAATCACATATTAGCCTGTTTCTGTTACTCCAGCTTTCAAGGGCATCCTTTTTCTCCAGTATGAGCTCTCAGGCCTCCTTTCCACTGATGTTGCTTCCCTGCTTTGTGTAATTAACAAACTTTCTCCACATCCATTCCCTTTTTAAGCTAGTCATTAATGGAAATATTCAGTAAAACTAGTCCCAAGAGATGGGACTTCACTTAAACAGGAGCCCCTCGCTGTTTTTTGGGAACCAGGCAAAAGCAAATAGATCAAAACTGCATGTATTAGCTGTAAGGCAAAAAGGTATCATATAAAAGGACACAACATGCTACATTTATCCCAATCATTTGACAGTTCTTTAAATCCATGGTTATGTCATTTTGCAACCAAGGCTGTAAGACATAGAATCATATAATGCTCTGGGTTGGAAGACACCTCCGAGACCATCCAGTCCCAACCTCCCTGCCATAACCACGGACACCTTCCACTGGATCAGTTTGCTCAAAACTCCATCCAACCTGGCCTTGAACACTTCCAGGGATGGTGCATCCAGAACTTTGGCAACCTGGGCAGTACCTTGCAACCGTCATAGTAAAGAATTTTGCCCCTACCCATGTGCAGGACCTTGCACTTGGCCTTCTTGAACTCTATGAATTTCACACAGGCCCATGTCTCAAACCTATCTGAAGTTCCTCTGGATGGCATCTCTTCCCTCCAGTGTGTCAACTGCACCACATAGCTTGGTGTTGTCAACAAACTTGCTGAGGATGCACTAAATCCCACTGTCCATGTATATGACAAAGATTTTAAACAACACTCGTCTCAGTACCAACCCCTGAGGAATGCCACTCATCACCAGTCTCCACTTGGACACTGAGCTGTTGACTGTAACTGTTTGAGTGCAATCATCCAGCCAAATCCATATCTATTGAGTGTCTCATTGGTGAAATCAATGTCTCTCCAATTTAGGGACAAGGATGTCATGTAGAACAGTGTCAAATGCTTTGCACAAGTCCAGGTGGAGGAGATCAGTTGCTCTTCCCTTATCTGCTAACTCTGTAGCCCCGTCGTGGGCCACCAGATTTGTCAGGCACAATTTGCCCTTTTTGAAGCCATGTTGGCTGTCACCAGTGATGTTTTTTTTTCCATGCGCCTTAGCATAGTTTCCAAGAGGATCTGCTCCATAATCTTGCTGGGCAAGGTAAGACTGACTGCCCTGTAGCTCTCCGGGTCTTCCCTTTTTCCCTTTGTAAATATGGGGTTTATGTTTCCCGTTTTCTAGTCAGCAGAAACTTCACCAGACTACCACAACTTCTCAAATACGATGGGTAGAGGTTTAGCCACTTTATCCTTGGTTCCATCAGGACCCATGTATGAATCTCATCAGGTCCTATGGACTTGTGCACCTTCAGGTTAATTAGATAGTCTCACACCTGTTCTTCTCCTACAATGTGCAGTTCTTCTATCTTCCAGTCCCTTCCTTTGCCTGCTGTACCTTGGGCATTGTGGCTAGAACACATGTTGGTGAGGACTGAGGCCAAAATGTCATTAAATACCTCAAACTTCTCCATAGCCCATGTGAAACAATAGCAGTAGATAATAGTCAGTAGACTGTACGAGGCTTAGTTGCCTCTGATACAAGCTCCTGGTAAGTAGCACACCTCTCTAGAGAGTGGGTAAGGCAGATTGGTATCTCCATACCCCTCAGAAAAGAAATGCCTACTAGTGTCACCTGTCACCTTTTCTTAGTTGTGCTGGCTGTTATATAGGGAACACGTTGTGCTGCCTTAATCAGCTCTCCTGATGTGATGGGTCTCCCGTCTTCAGTTTGCAGAGTGGTGAAGCAGTTCTGCAAGGGCACCTCAGGCTTTGGAGGAAGCTTCTTCCTCCTACTGGACCTTGCTGTTGTGAGCTCCCATTCTTTTTCATTATTGTCCCTCCTCAATTCTCTTTGCGCCAATGGGAGAGTTTTTGACTGTATGGCCAGGGGCTGTGGGTCCATTGCAAACTGTGCATGGAACCAATTATCCAACTCCTCACCAGGCTCCCTGATGGTACACAGACTTCTCACCACCTCCTGCAGCTCAGCCACCTGCTGCAGGAGCTCTGCCACCTGAGCATGCCTTTTGCAGGCACCTCTGTCCCCTGCGCCAGGAAAAAAGGTCCAGGCACTTCCTGCAGTCTGCACTGCCGACTACCCCTTCAGCAGCTCATCTGGCTGGAGTCATTGGCCACTGCTGGGGTAGATGGTGCAGACCTCTTAACTATAATTCAGCTTTTGCTCTTAAATGAGTGCCTGTCATTCTGCCTTGAGAGTCAGATACGGTGAGTGCTACTTATCTGTGCAGATGGTCACAGAAGGGTGCCCTGTTACTGGTTCTGTGTACTTCCACTCAGCCAGTGGAATGCCACTTCTTTGAAGAGGTGCCCTCAGTGCATGCCCTTCTGCACAAACTGCACATCACACCCTGGCTGACGTGCCGTACCCTGTTTACCTGCTCGGTCAGACCATGTTTGATCCTTTCTTGGACTAGACAAGCCACACTCGCCAGCTATTTGGTTAGCAAACAGATATAATAGGTTTTCTTTCTTAACCTCCTGAACCACTGCTTCTGCAGCTGGTTACCCCCTCCATCTCATCTTGGCTGAGCTCAGTCCCTCAGGCTATGTTTACCCTTACATAGGGACTAGATCTGCCAGCAGCCATGCTCAGCATGCACCAAGCATGGATCTCTGTTGAGTAAGGGAACACTGATGAGGTTTGCTACTCATACAGGTTCCACATCACAGTGTGGTCCATGTGTGCCTCTGGCCTGGGGTAGGTAGGGCCAGAAGCCTGATAGTCCAGTGCAGCAAGCATGTGTCCTGTGTTGTCTGACATGTTGTCCACCACTGTTGTGGGCCTGGTGTGAGCAGTGAGGGTGCATAGCAGGGGCTTGGGTTTCTAAAAGCCAGCTCTTTGCCATGTAGAGATTGTCACTTTTAGAGGTTTCAGAGTTGCCTCCAAAAGCAGACACCTTCATTTGAGCTTTCAGTCTGACATTAGTCTGCCATTAGGTGGGGGATCAAGAAGTTGCAAAAGCAGCATGAAAGGTGATGGGAAAAGTCTCCTGGCCTCCTGCTCCCTGTGGAAAGAAAAATGCCTCGGCCAGAAATACCACTCTAGTTGAGGCATGGCTGGGGGTGAATGAGGGAGAGGTTTGCTGCAAACAGGGAGACTAGCTTGTTGTTAGAGTTCTGCTCACTCACTGCCCTCTAGGCACAGAAGGGCAGCCTGGATGTGGCTGTGCCCCCCATCAACCCTTGCTGTCTCCTCTGCTCTCTCATCTCCCTGTTGGCTCAGTTCCTTGAGGTTGTTAGTTTCCTGGCTGTGGGCAGAAGGTGTTTTTGAGGAAGAAGGGGGTAGCCTGGGCGTGGATGAAAAGTGGGAGACAGAAGAGGGAGGAGTCACTGATCAATGCTAATAAATAAAAGGCCCCTCTTCTTCAGTCCAAGATTCAGGACGCTTGGAGAGCTGCCCCCTCAGACAAGAGCTGCAGACTGGCGGGGAAGTGACTGCTTAGTGAGTGAGTATGTAGGGACTGCCTTGTTTTTCCTGGACAGCTGCTCATTATTAATGCTTTGCTGGTGCACCACAGCTGCAAAATGTAAGGAGTGGTTGTTATGGCATGTGTAACATTGTGATTTTTCCTCTCCAGCAGGAGCCAGGCTATTTTTCTGATCTCCCCTTTATCTGAAGGACTGTGGAGATTTCCTTGGCATTTGCAGGCAATTCATCTTACCTCCTCTTTCTGTATTTCTAACCAGTGGATGCTGCTAGAAAGCAGGGGGATTGGGTTCACAGGTCCTAAGGAGGGGAGATGTATGCTAGAGAAGGATGGAGTGCAGAGGAGTAGAAAGGAGATGTATTTTTTCAAGGGAAAGTTTTCCCCAAAGATTTGTTGATATAGGGCTGTGTAGCTGGCATGTTCATTCATCCCTTGGAAAATGCACTGCCTCTGTGGTGAAAAATGAAGCATTTGGATTAAAGTGGTGTTTGTGGCTCTTCTCGTGTGGTTGATGGCAGGAGCTGCTCCAGGAATTCTGGGATCAGAGTCCTCTGAAATGGGAGCAGAGTCTTCCAGGGAGCAATGTGTTCTGCCCTGGTGAAAACTGATAAATAAAGAGGGTTTGGCTGGAAAATGTGTTGGAGTTTCCCATTGTGCAGGATCACCTTAATTCCAAAGCACTACCAGCACCTTCCTTTTTGTGCCTCACTGCTTTCCCTCTGGGTTCTCTCCTCCAGCCTCTCCCTCAAACCTCTTTTTCTTGGCAGCTCCTGTGAGATCTCAGAGTGTACAAGACATTCAGGAAACCTATAAAGTCCACATTCAACACTAACTCCAAAACCATGGACTCTAAGGAATGCAAACAATCCCAGAGCAGAGAATTCCCTTGAAGAGACTGAAGTAACAGAGCATGAAGAAGTCTTGGTTCTCCTTTGACCTTGAATCTTATAGCAGGCTTCTGGCTTTTGCTCAGCACAAGATAGTTTTCCTCATTTTCTCAGGCTAAGCACTGAACAGGTAGAACATTATAAGTGTTGCTGTCATCTCAGTGCAAAAATCCAGCAGAAGGAATTCTTCTAGGCTGCTGCTTGTTACTCCTGGAGCAGTAAAGTAGGAGAGAGGAAGGCACAGTAGGATTGGATTTCTCCTCTGATGACTGGCAGACTGGGTCTGAAGCTGGCACCAGTTGAAGGGAGGGGAGCGAAGTTGGAACAGTGTTTGAAGCCTCCTTCTCCAGCAAAGCTGACTGAACAGTCTGGGCTGAGTATATCCAGACAGAGGATGACTAGGGCAAAGAGGGCAGATCAGAGGAAAAATTAGAAAGGCAAATATTTACATTTAGCATCAGCACACACCTCTCCCTCTGGGCCCCTGGCAGCCCCTGAAATTCCTTCTTGTGCAAGCCAGAATTTCTGAGCATGGATTGCTAGTGACATCCTTTCCTGTGAATTATGGCCCCCAGCCCTGAACTGGGAGAGGAAGGAGGCATGCCCCCTCCTTCCCAAAACCTGATTCCATCTTCTAATAAAGGATGTTTTGTAATCACTCCATAAAAAGTGTGTACCAGCAAACCATTGCCTTCCTCAGGCTCTTTAATGGGCCCCCTCTGGCTATGTTTTCATAATAAACATTCGTCTGCTAATTTTGCAGGCAGCCCAGGATCTCCAGCTGCTCTCAGTGGGAAGAAAGTGAGACAGAGCAAGAGAGACAGAGTGAAAGATTCCTCCCTACATTGGCACAATGCGCGCTCTCATCATCCTTGCACTCCTGGCTGTTTTGGTGGTGGTTGCTACTTGCTATGGTAAGTGATCTTTTTTTTCTGAGTAGAAATCTTTGGGTCTGTTCAGGCCTTTTTAAATTTTATTTTGTGTCTTCTTTCCCCTTAACTCGATCTCTTGCTTGCTTTTCTGCCCTTCCATGAGACTGTCTTAACCCTGCACCAGAGCTGTCATTTTCAGTCCTTGTGATTTGTGATCCAGGATGCTTCAACCCCTTTATCTCTGTTCCAGCTCACCTCACAGATGCTCATCTTTCTGCCTCTCTGTTTTCTGTTCTATAATAAGAGTTCTTATTCTTAATTCTTCCTTGTTAATAGGAAGATTTTCCTTTCTCCTCTTAGCCCCCTTTTCCTGTCAGGCACACAATTCCATACTGATGGACTTAAGATGCTGTTTCATGCAGAAGTCAAGCATGTGTAACTGTGATAATCCATTCTCTAAGCATACATTCAGGCTTTGAGGTCAAGCATTTAATATATCCACTATAGAGTTAAGAATGTGAAGATGACAAATTGTGATTGAGAATCACACAGTGGAAGACCAAGCACAAGTACTGTCTTGAAGTCCTGTCTATGACACCAGGTTGCTCCATTTTAGCACCCTAAATTCCTGATATAAATGCTAGGTCATACCACTAATCCCTTTCTCTTCCTTTTTAAACAGATGTCTTAAAACCTGGGTTCTCTGATTTCTTATGTTCATGTTCTGTTCATCTGTGATGTGTCAAGAACTGTGAATCCCATCAACAGTGTCTTAATGTGGTTTTTACTCTTTCTTTCTCCAGAGTCCCATGAAAGCATGGAATCCCATGAGTATCTCAGTAAGAGACTGCTTTACTATTTTCTTGAATTTGAAGTGTGCTACGGACATCTCCAAGACCATTTACTTGTACTTTACTCTGGAGATCAAATAGGCAGAACCACTCCACTGAGGGAAATTGAATTTACTGGGAGATGGAGTTGTGGTATGACTAGGAAGAGTTAAAAAAAAGACTTCACGCGTTTGAGCATAAGTGCATATCAATTTGCTTTGTAAAGAATATAATGGGAATTGGAGAACAAAGAATAATGAACTTAGACCTCCACTGCATCCACTTAAAACAGATTAAATGACACTAGAAAAGGACACTGATTAAAAAGCTCTGTGATGAGCATGGAAAGGTGCTGCAGAAGACAGTGACATGATTTGTACTTCCCCAAGGGCAATGAGAGCCTTACTCTCAGCTCCTTGGAAGAAGCAGGTAGGATGTGTGGGGAAGAGGGACCCTTGGTCTGAAAGAAAGATTTAGAGGCATGGGAGAAGTCTGACAGGGTGGAGAGACTTGGCATGGAACAAGCAATAACCTGGAGAGGTTAGAGTTGGTTTGAAACTAAAAAGAAGTTAGACCATTTGGGAAAAGGACTTATCAAAATAGCTGGCTAGAAGCACAAAAACACATGGGAGCCAATCCCAAAGACATCCACAGATTCTTGAACTCTGCAGTAGGACTATGATATTTCTCAAAAAGGACAAAAGGGACCTTCAGGCACCTCAGACCAAAACTGCCACACAGACTACTCAGTGACTGCCTAACCCTGAGGGCAGATAGACTAACACAAGCTGTTCTTGGTTTTACCTATAATTTCATGTTCCTACTAATGCTGCACAGTGTGCCTAGACTTCCCAGCTTGGGAAGATCTGGGCAGCTTGGGACCTACCCTCAT
The DNA here is from genome assembly GCA_013389865.1 of Piaya cayana. Taxonomy (NCBI): domain Eukaryota; kingdom Metazoa; phylum Chordata; class Aves; order Cuculiformes; family Coccyzidae; genus Piaya; species Piaya cayana. Next base: position 82,482 of record WAAB01021944.1, read on the forward strand.
TCACTCAGAGGGGTTATGACAGCAAAATCACAGAGGCTTTATCATGGATGGCTTGAGTAACAGCAGAACTGAAGTAGCAGATGTATTCTATACTGGCTGTGCAAGCCAGAGGGGTGACATCAGGGTACATTAAGAGGTCCTGGGTTTCACTGTGCCTGAGAGGTTGAGCAAGGAGTCTGTTATAAATATGAAAGCTAGCTTTTGATGAAATCTGGCCTTGAAGAAGTGTTTATCTACTCTGAACAATCCCTTCTCTTGTCAGATCCCTTCATCAACAGGCGAAGGGCCAATGACTTCATACAAGCTGACAGGAGACTAGAAGCCATCTCTCAAGAGAGGTATGTTATGACCTCAGGACACTGAGGATAAGAGTAGGGAGAAGTATCTCCTTGGCAGGCACAAGATGGTATCAGGGGAGAAAACCATGGTGACTTCTGAGAAGCCTCAGCCCCCCTCTCAGTGTGAGTTGCCTGTGAAGTCCCCAACCCTGGGAGAAGCCAGAATTCAGAGAGCAAGTCCTTGTGCTTGAGGATATGTCATGATGGGAGGGCTTTGCTTAATTTGTCTGAAGGAAACACTAACAGGAGAGGGAATCCGTATGGGATGGCTGGGAAGGAAGCTTGGTTGAGATCTTATTCTAGTCCTCAGCTCTCAGGCAGAATTTGCATGATCTTTTCTAAATCACAGGGCCATCTTGGACCTCCTTGTCTTATCTATAAAAAGCAGATATAGGCAGTTTCACACCTCATACAGGGCTTGTAAAAATAAAGACTGAAGCACAAAGATCATCTTTTAGTGAGATGTCAAGGCAAAGACTCCTTGCAGTACCAGGTGGCCCCTTTTGCAAGTCTTTGTTCCATGCATGGATTTGGGGAAGAGCAGAAGAGGTGAAGGCAGCAGTCTGGGTGCAATACGGAGGGAGGACTTTTCCTGAGGCTGAGAAAGAAGCCATCACCCTCTACTCACTACCCTACTTATCCCTGAAATAAAAGGTTGTGTAGGAACACAAAATGCTTCTATTGTAGTCATGTGACTCCTGTGGGTGCAGTGAACACAGAAGCCGCCATGCTAACGTCTTGGTGCCTATATGATGGAATCTGGTGATGCACCATTAATCCTGGTGGGATATTTTAGGGCAGTAAAGGACTTAGAGAGATATTTAAGATGGTAGTGCTTACCACTCATCTCTCTTTTGCAGGATCAGGGAGCGTATTAAGGCACCCCAGGAACGTCAGAGGGAGATCTGCGAGAACTACTACCCCTGTGAAGCATATGCTTTTCGCCATGGCTATGCTGCTGCTTACAGGCACTATTTTGGAAAGAGGAGGGCTAAGTAAAGGATGACCTGTCCCCACCCTGGGGCCTGGAGCCCAGGGTATCCTCCCCAAAAATGCAATGGCTCTGAAACATACTCAGTTGCTTGTGGCCCTGTATCTTATCCTGCCTGCTGCTTCTCTCCCATGTAGCCATGGATTCCTACACTGTGTTAATTAGTGCTGAGCTGATGTAGCAGAGATCAGAGAGAGTTCAGGATGTGGGTGTTTCTACACAATAAATTGCTGGTTTGGTACTATCTTCACATGAGTCACAGTATTTTTGGGGGTGTGTGCGCAATTTTCCATGGAAAAGCTGAGTTTGTTTATCAGAATCTGGTGTAGATTGTGGAAAAAAACCCACTACCTAGCAATTGTATAAGTTTGGAAGGATCTACAGTGATTTTGTTCAAAGTTCTACAAATTGTTTATTTTAGATGTCACTAACAAACTTCAGTTCCCACTCTTAAGACATCTTAAAATGGAGTGATGCAAAGAAAGTAGAGTGAGATGCACTTTTTCAAAATTAAATCTATAACATAATTGTGCAGCTGGGGAAACAAAATTCAGAAGGCACCTGTTTCATCTTAGAAACAAAATAAGGGAAAGATTGACAAAAAAGCCCTGTAAATTTCATCTTGTTTATCCAGCTGCCTTCAGGTCCTGATATGTGATCCAGACTTTACTTATATTTCCCTTTGGAATAGCCTTTCATGCCTTTAGTTTCACCTGGTAAGGGTAGTCTGGTAGTGCTAGAAAGCTGCAGAAACCATAGGTGAAGAGGGGTTCCAGGTGATAAACAGTAAAAAAAAGAAACCAGTGCTTTGGGGTTAAGCCAAACTTTGTTCACTTAGAACAATTATATTTTACTGTTCATGAAGTCATTCAAAAGCAAGATGTGGCCTGAGCCTGTACACAGGTTGCTGAGCATCTCCTGGCCTGTTGAAAAGTGAGTGTGACCACTGTCGCATTGCCACCAATCCACAGCAGCTTAGAGACCCCTTGGTGTGGGGTGTGTCTCAGCTCAGCACAGCTGGTTTCAATATTGACACCTCCAGGCTTCCAAAGGCACATGTAAATTATAGAATTAGGAAAGATTCATGGCACACTATCAAAGGCTATTAGGTGAAGTATCAAATTGTTGACTATTCTGTGAAATTAAGTCTCGAGCCAAATACACCTGCCAAGTTAAGAACACGCATCTTCTCATAAAATATACTTCAAGGCTTTGCCAGCTTTGAAAATGAACTTCTAGAAAGAAATATGATTGGTTTATTAAAAACAGTTATGATAGTAAACTCCATCCTGACAGCTACTAAAGTTTTGCTCAAATGAAAAAAAGTCAGAGATAAACGAGTTTAAGGAAAAAAAGCCATAAGGATTAGGTATATTTGCACACACGCTTGTTCCCATGTAGGTGAATCTTGTGATCACAAACCAGGGCAAAACTTTCATTCCATAAAGTCAAGAAGTCTACAGTGTCTGTATTTGATGACACTGTGCCACTACCAAAATGGAAGGCAGAGGGCTAGTGCTGTCTGAATCTGTATCCAGAATTAGCTGGTGATTCCAGCCTCTGGTTTACCAGTATAAATAATGAAAAATACTAGAGATTTCTGTGGGCTTTCATTAGTGTAAGAAATAACCAAACATGTTTAAGAGACTACTTGCTGGTTAGAAAGCTTTGGAAAAATTGGGAAGAGAAGTAAAGCTGTTTGGATTTCTAGAATTGTATATATATTTTTGTCAAGGTTTCTTATAGAAGCATAACTTTCCTTGAATACCTGTTAGTTTTAGAGAGGCATTTATTTTTAAACAATTTTATTTTCAAGATACTTTTGCTGGATATTGTTGGTATATATCTTCAGTCTTTCCTGGACTGTAGATGAGTTAAACACTTAAAAAAAAAATCCCTGAATTTCTCTAAACTAAACATGTGTCTAGGGATTGGCACAATCCCTACTGGCTCTGACTGCCCTTACAAGCCTTTTGGGCTTTAATCCTGTAACCTTTGGATGACATCCCCAAATGCGAGGATGAAGAGGAGGTTGGATGTGAGATGGAGAAAAATGTGATCCATGTGCTGTATTTGAGACATGGCTTTGGGAACCTGGCTGGTGGGCTTGGGGAGTATGGGGTCATTGCTATATAGGCTGTAGAAGAGCCCAGGCAAGGTTCTTAACATACAAAGCAACCGCAGCCACTCAAGTCCTGAAGTATAAACTCTTTTGAAGTTTCAGGGTTATTTTGAATTTTTAGGCAGGAGAAACCAAATTAATAGCCTCCATATGGGGAAGATTTCCAGGAAGAAAAAAGAAAGACTCTCCCCAAAACTAACTATTGAATATCCTAAGAGTATAAAAATCTCACTTCTCTGAAATAGTTTGATGAAACTGTCTGAAGTGAAAATCTACTGTGTGTTTGCTCTGTGCAAACTGTTTTATGGATTTCTTTACCTTCAGAGGATTGGATCATCATGAGGTGAGAAAGAAGGGTTACTGTTGGGTTCAGTCTCGTTTGATTTTCGACACGGGAGAGCTCCATCAAATGAAACAAGCTGCTTGCTTCAGGGTGTACTGGTCTCTCCTCTGCCTTTCTGGCAAGAGGCTGGATGACTTTCATGTTTATAATAAAGCTGATTTTTAATCCAGTTGGTTTTCTTCCACAGTCTGAAAATCTGGAAATGCTACATGTCCTGAGATAATTGTCAAAACAGCTGTCAGGACCCAATACCTCCTGGCACAAAGGATTGACTTTGCTTTGGAGCTCAGACACAGGAACACAAGCCAGAGATTCGATCTCTCCAGGCGATCACAGGATATAAAGTTCTGCCCAAGAGCAAGCTCTGGAGAACTTCAGTAACGCTCTGAGGTTAGCAAGAATAGTGCAGCCAAAGACGATATGAAGAGTCTGCTGGCACCTCTGATTGTGGCTCTGGCCCTGGCAGCACTCTGCTATAGCGCGAAAGGTAAGAGGACATCTTCCCGGGATGGCTCCTGGGAGTACTGTTCAACCCTTCAGCTTGCCGCCAGCCTTCTATTAGTCTCGGAACGAGGTACAGCTTGAGGGGGAGGAGGTGTACCACTTGATGTTGCATAACTTAAGATCTTTGTTGGAGAGAGAGAGTAGTGGAAGAAGGAGGGCCTGAGAATAGAGAGCTTCATCTCTTCCGGGGCACTTTCTTCCACAGGTCAGCTCCCCCCACCAATGTTTCCCCCATCCCTCTCCAGAATGGCAGCATTGAATTGAAGCAGGGAATTTGAATATTTTGATATAACTAAGCGTTAAACCAGTTCATCATTTAGGTGAAGTGGCAAAGGTATGCTGGATGCTGACTTTTGAGTAAGAGGGTTGAGTTGCAGGCAGATTTCTGTCAACCATGGGGAGATGGATTTTTTTGCCTACCAGCCCTGGAGTTCTGTAGGATCAGAGACAGGCACAAACTCAAGGCTTCATCTGCAGCAAAGCGTAGGTTGCAGAGAACTTCTGGAGGGAAAAAAAAGCCTCCTATTGTTCATTAAAATAAGAGAGTCTTCCCACTGAAATAAAAGCACATCACGTTTTATCGGCAGTGTCTTCATAATGAAGAGAGAGTAATGTAGGGACAGCTCCATAGTTGATGAAGAGAGAGGAAAGTGGGAAAGAACAGAAAAACAAGGGTTTTCCCTTTACAGCAGGAGAAAAAAGCTGAATAGGAGAGATGTGTCTTTTCTGTATTATTTCATTCAGAGTTAAATTTTCTTCAGTTCTTGGCATCACATAATACCACGATTCAACACTGGCAAATGTATTTTGTTTGATCAATGTTTTCCTTCTATCAGTCTCTTTTTCACTTTTTCACTCAAGTAATTATTTGCTTTTGTTTAATCATTGTTATGTTCCAGAATGCTTAATGGCCTTGGAGTAACTTTGAACTTTAAATTTATAATTCCAAGGAACATATACATTGCTTAAAAATAGAGCTATTCACAACCCTTTTCACACAAAGTTTTTGTTTAATCATAGTTATTTTTTTTTTGTCTCTAGAGTCCTTTTTCTGCCCATAAATACACTTATGCCAAATACCTGGGCAGAACGGACACTGTTGAAATAAATTATGTTGAAATAGCAGAAGAAAAAAAAATGTGAAATAGGACAGTGTGGGAGAGCCAACATTAGGATACCTTCCATTTCTTTTAGAGGATGCTTTCCTTGGGTGTGGGCAGGGAGCATTAAAGATTAAGAATGGAAATGAAGACAAAAATACAGTGTGTAAATTTCTGTTGGGACAGCTGGTAAGCCAGATACCTCAACCGAGCCAGAAAGCTGTGAGAATACATCTGTTCCTATTCCTTAGCCCTATTTCTCTTCCCTATCAATGGCCTGTGATTTCTCTCTAGAGTTAAGGAAACCTCTGTTTCCAAGGACAGAGATAATACTTGTCTATCTTCAGGTTCTGTTCAAATCTGAGGTTTTGCTCAAATGGTCACCTAGCTCTAAGTGTCCCTGCTCTTAGAAAGGGTAGGTAGGGACAGGGAGGAAGGTTTTCCTCCAGCTTCCACAGTGACTGTATGTTTATCGTGTCATTTAATCTGGCTCAGAGGAAATTGAAATTAAACAAATCCAAGTGTAATGGGTGAGTTTTGCTGTGGTGGACAAGTCTGTGTCAAAAGATGGGTGTTAATGAAAACATTCGTGGAGGAACAGATCTTCTTGAAAAAAAATGGGGGGAACGGAACTGAGACAGTAGGCAGAGAGTTTCAGTTACAGAATGGAGCAAAGGAGGACTCACAAGCAACCCCTTTCTATCTGTTTGTCTTCCAGATCCCAAAGAACCCTCAGGTTCTCCCAGTGCTGACAGTGAGTATATTTAATGTGACCAATGTTCAGCTCCATTATCCTGCATCTGTTATCCTTCTTCCCTTTGTTAGGTTTAAGCAATGAACAAGGACCGTGCTGAGTCCTCCTAGCAGTTCCCCTTTTGCTCCCTCAGTGGTTCAGTCCCTGAGGTGCAGAAGCACCGGCGGTAGAGACTGCTCATAGCAGCAGGAGACACGAGAGAGGTCAGCCTCTCCTTGCACCAGCAGCCTAGGATTTCTCTGCCTGTGCTAGTGCCGTAACCTGCACCTCCACAACACTTGAGCAGACCCTGGGCAAGACATGAGTCGTGCTGGTTGTGGGATACATCTCTCCTTTGTGAAAAAGATTGATGTGGGTGGAGCAACATGATTAATTTCCTGGCTTCTCTGAGCTGGCTTTAGGGACCTATCCAAAGGAACTGCTGTGTCCCCAGGGTGTTGAGAGTGGAATTCGACCAAGGGCCTCCAGGCACTGGTCCTTTGGATTCACTGAGCAGCCAGTCTCATACTGAGGATCACAGAGCAGAAATGTTCAGTGCCACATGGCAAAAGGCTGTGATATCCCTGCCAAATCCAACAACCTGAAAAGCCCAAAAGTAAGTGTCTGCCTTAGCTACTACTGAGAGCTGCAGTCCTTCCTCTGTCAGGTCACATGAAACACGGGAATTTCCATACCTTAGGATGTCTGCAGCTTTTGTTGCAAGCTGATCCTGGCAGAAATCTGTACAGAAAATTCTTCTTTTTCTTCCTTGTCTCTCCTTTCCTGTACTTTAAAGGAAAACATTGCTGCTGGGAGCATGAAAGCTAGTGTTTCTCCAGTGAGTCAATGCAAACACAGATTGGGAAACAGAAAAAAAAAATCAAACTCAAAACAAAGAATGTTCAGAGAAAGGTGGTGATTTCTTACAGATCATTAACTGACATTTTCTGTGTAGCTGATATTTTGATCCAGACTAAACCCCATCTTGCTTGAGATGGGGCATCTGCCAAAGAGAAACATGATCAAACTCCCCATGATGATGAAGGAAGGGAACAAACCCCACTGTATCCCTACAGACAGAGATCTTAGAAAGTGTTTTCATGTAGGGACAGTGACAGTTTGCCAGTTTCTCTGCAGAAACATGTACTAGTGTGCAGTTGCTTTTGCTGCTGGTGTGCTAGCATCTGTGCACACCTTCAAGGGACCAAATAAACAAGTGCAGTGTGTTAGTAGAGACCAGGGAGTAGTGCTGTCAAGGCAGAAAGACCTCTCATGTTCCCCAAGTCCTGCACCAACTTTCTTTTCACTTCCTGGGTGTATTTCTCCCTGGATGATGTTTATTGATCGCCTCCTGTGGAACTCTGCACGTGAACATTGATATTTCCATATGCCATCTGTTGCTTATTAGATGCATTTTTAAGGCCTGGTGGTTTGTACCCCACATCACTCTCAGTCTGAGTCAAAATATAGAAAAGAAGCTATGGTTAAAGTGAAGTGGGCTAAGGAAAGAGAGTGCCATTCCCTTAATTTTGTCCTTATTTGTATTTTATTCTGTCATGACTTTGCCTTATTCCTATGTGCTGTGGAGTCAGATCACTCTGTGTGATAAGGGAACTGAGTTTATGTCAGAAAAGGCCTTTGCTCCATGTAGCTGTGCAGACTGGAGTGAGAAAAGAGCCCAGCTGTTGGGCTTTGAGTAGACAGCAGCATACATAGAGATGAATGGGCAATTAGGATGGTTTGTGGCAGTCATCTGCTTGTTAAGAGAGTAGATGGTCCATTTTCAGAGGTTAGACTAGTCTCTGTTTTTCAAAGACCATGGCCCTGTATATCTAACCTCCTGTGTTCTCTCTTGGTAGGCATCAAGATTAAAAAGGAAGTTGCCAATTCCTTTGTGAAGAGGCTGAAGAGAGACACCCTGTATGAATGGTAACAACTCACAAATTAGGTTGAGAGCTGGGCTCTGGACCTGCTCTGAAGAGTGGGTGGGAAGGCAAGAGGACGTGAAAAAGCATTAATTTGTTGTACTTCTATTTTATAACCTTCACGTGTTAAAGCAAAAATGCTGTAGCAGATACTTAGATAAATGGTTCTTTTTCATAAATATCCATTTGAGAGCTCATAGTTGGCCTCTGATGTTTCTCCTTGGTAGGATGACGGTCAGAGCTGTCTGAGCTTGTGGAGGTAGCAGGCTACAAGTTAGAAGCTGCTCTAACCTGCAAGGTCATCAGACCCAGTTTCCAGGATAATGAACATCACAGAGCCTTGGTCATTGCCTCTGACTCCTTATAAAGGAAGCATAGCTCTGTTGCTGGGATGAGTCTAGAATGGAATAAATGTTCTTTCTGAAGCTGTAGATTTTAACATATATTTTTGTAGAAATACTAGATATAAACATTTGGAGTAATTTGAGGTAATGCAATAATTTTCTTCACAAATCTCCTGGAAGAGGTTGTTAAGCTTCTGCTTCATGTAGGCCTGTACAAAAAGAATTCTTGTTAAAACCATCTTTGGAGTGGAAGAACAATTTTTTTTTTAGATAACAGAAGATTGAGAGGCCTCATCTGTAGAGAACAGGATCAGAATACTACAGCAGAGGAACTGGCTGATGTTGAAACCTGCTGTGGCTAAAAACAAGATGGAAATCAGTGCCAGCAACTATATTGTCTGCTATAAACATTAATAAAGAAGGACTGAGGTAGACAGACATCATGGCATATTATTTGATCCTGAGGTAAAGGTAGTCTGGAAATACAGTTGGAAAAAGTGCAATTCAAGCCCATGCAGGGTATTTTCAATACAGAAACAAAATAATGATACATGAGATACTGGTGGGGACTCCTGTAGAGGTACGTACCATCTTCGGGAAAGATTAATCAAACCTAGAAGAAGAGTTGAGAAGAGCATCCAGAGTGTATAGCTGACACTGAAAGATTTGGGCTTGCTTAGCTTAGAAAAGCAAAATCTGAGTGGGGATAGTATTGCTGACAGCAACAGAAGTGAGGATGTTGAGAAGAAATTGCTTAAGCAAAAGGAAAACAGTGGCTAGCAGGAAAGTGAGCAGAAACTGGGTGTAAATAAAGGTAAGCAGGAAATAAAAAAATAAACATGTAATAAAATAAATGCACAATGAAATAAATAGCAACAACAAAATCTGGAGTAGCTGGGAAATATGACTGGGGACAAAAATCCCCTAACCGCTTCTGTGGTCTCCTTTCCTTATAAAACTTCAAGCACATTTGCTTTAAGTTGGATTCAATTCCAACTTTTATCAGCATTAATCAAGTTGTACATCCCTGTGTCAGTAGATGTCAAACTTGAGAAGTCCCCAGCTGGGTCATCCTTAGGAATCACTTTTCTCGTGTCAGTGTCCAGGGTGTGAAACCTCTCCAACTGCATCGATTGAATCTGCAGAATCATATCTCTCTCTTTGTCTACTCCAGGTACTATGAGTATTACAAAAGCCCAATGGAGCGGATGCATGAGCGTTGTGAAAACTATCCCCCTTGTGACTATCTCTCTGACCAAATAGGACTTCCCATGGCCTACAACCGTTACTTTGGGAGATACTAAGAATGGAATGGTCACTTCATTAATTTTGTTTGAGACCACTTGGCCAGCTAGAACAAGGCAATAATTATCCCACTTGTTGAGCTGCCATTAACTTTCTTCCTTTCATAGAAAATGTTCCTCTTCAGTTATCTTTGTGGTATTTTGAGTTTCACCAGAAAAGACTGAGAAGACTGTCTTAGATCCTCCTATGTGAATTCCCTTGATGCAGTAGGTGAAAAAACCCCCCTGTGATTCCTCTAAAGGGAGTCAATGTATGCCTTAGAAACTTAACAAGACCATTTGTCATTCTCTACAAAATGCATGAGGATTATAGGACAATGCCATAAAGTACGTAAATGTGGAGGATATAATCCTGGGATAATCACTGGGAAGAAGGTGGAACAGCTGCATCCTGATACAATGACTGGGAAATTACAGTATTTTGAAGAGGAATAATCACTGCAAATACGTGCCAATGTAGGATCATTTTGTAAGGATAGAAGTGTGGAAATACTACAACTTAGCCAGAAATTCAGTTCTGGTACAGTCTTCTGATTATTCTGTCACAAGATTTGCCTGTATGTCAATAAATCACCAAGGACATGTTAGATGAGCCCTTCCATTTGTATGGTTCATTCAGGACTATCTGTAAAAGGTATCTTGGAAATCTCTTGTCGTTTCTGGTGAAACTGTATATATCCAAGCAGAGCAAAATAAAAAAAACCAAAAAAACTAACCAACCAAACAAAAACCTGTTGCTCTCTGATGCTTTAGCATTTATGCTTGAAATTAAAAGTGTTTAAACAGCTCCAAAAAAAGCAAACAGACAAAAAGCAATAAACTTTACGAAATAAACAAAAAGAAAATTTGTTCAAAGATAGACTGAAGCTCGGTCAGTATTTGTTTTATTCAATACAGCTCGGACCTCTGATATAACACACGCATGTGTGTGTTTATAAACATATCCTCTCTTATGCACTGCTTTATTCTGTCCCTCTGTATGAATAGTCCACCTTAGCAGCTTTCTGCACAGCCTCCTTTGATGTGCTCTGTCAGCTTTCCTTCCCTGAGAGGTAGATACCTCATTGATTTCCAAGGTCAGGGACTGCTGAGTGTCAGAAGATGAAGAAAGACTGAACCTCTCTGGTTCTCTGGATGCTGGTACAACCATCCACAGCTGCTGATCACAATAAATACTGCTTGTGTAGACCAGGTTGGTGTGCTGCTTCTCTCTGATCCTCTGTACGATCTTCGTCTGCGGTTAAAGAGAAACCTGGAAGGTAAAGCCTGCTCCTATAAGACACGAGGAGTGGGATCCAGGTGCGTGCCCCTCTTCTGCCCTATTGTGAAACAAAAGTGACTACGCTGAAATTCAGATCATGATCCCAGTACACTGTGACAGTGAGGGAGAGGAGGGCCAGGCTTTTCCTGATTGATCATCTACCAAGTTCAGCATTTCTCTGAAAAATCTTGCCCTGAAGTAAGGACATAGGATAAGTCCACAGAGATGGCTGCCAGTGTGAGTATCTCTTGTTTGGCAAGCTGTTATGACTTGCACTGACTACACTGACCTTGGCCAAAGAGAAAACCAGTTAGTAAGTACCTTTGCTTCTCTTGGTCAGACACCTGGGACTGGTTCCTCTATTGGCATAAACCAATGAAGCTGCACTGCTCACAGTAAAACTCTCCTCAAAACATCATCTAGTAAAAACAAACAAAATGCTCATTGAAAGTTGTGAAAATTTACTGGGAAAAATATTAGAGACAAATGAAATCCTAATAGCTGCTGTACTAACAAGTTTGAGATTTGCTGTTGCATGGTTTTATCTGCTAAAAATAAAAGAAAAATCAAGCTTCCTCTCTGTATTTGCATGTTTCTTTTAGTTTTGCACTTTTTTCTTCCTTCCAGTAAATGTCTTTTTCTGTGAAATCACACACAAAAGCCTTGATGATGTCAAGTGCTCTCTGCCACCAGATCTTTATATGAAATAAAGTCTCGACAACCTTTGGGGATCTGCGTACACAAATCAGATTACAAATACACTGCCGGACTGGAGGAGCTCGATTTTCACCTATCAACGCACTTTGAAGTACCAGTATAAATCCTTTGCTGCCATCTTATGGACATTGTATTTATCGCAATGCAATAAACAGTACACTATGTTGCTTTAGGAGTGTTTGAAAATGCAAATGCAGTGGGCTTTCATCCTCATTCACTTCATACTACAATTTAGGCTAAGAGGCCAGAAAGGAAAATTAGGAACATAATCTGCTGCTGGATTATATAGTGTGGCTGTTTATCCTGGCTGTCAAGTTCCTGCTGGAGCCTGTCACAATTTAGATCCTTTTTATGTCTATGTGAATAGAAGAGATACTTCTGTATAAATTCACAACCTCTTCTCTGAATTCACTTCTAGCAGTTGAAATGCAGCTCAAGAGGATAGAGGAATTTCAAGAAGGGAAAGTAGATAGGCTGCATTTGTCACTTTGCATCATTTTTCATGCCGTCATCTCATATTATCAGTCACTGCAGATACTGTCAGCAGAATCAGCTGGTGCAATGTTACAGATCACTTTGAAAGGAACCTTGTGTGAGTCCTTTATGTCATCTCTCACCCTATTTCAGCAATATTCAGCAAATGTTTCTGTCTGCAGAATCTAAGCAGATGCACAAATGTCTCTTTTCCCAGTGAATTACACCCTGACTGCAAGTGCCCGCTTTACCCAGCCTATTGCTGGACAACAGAAAATGGACTTCACTCATCCATAATCACAAGGCCCTGACTCCTCATTTTGGCTCTTTGTCCATGCAGAAGAGTTGTCAGAGGTCATGGGGCTTCACATGTGAGTAGCTCCCTGTCCTTTATTGAGAAGGGTGACTTGGAAGCAGCTGCTAGAGAGGGTTATTCTCAGTATAGAATCTGAATTTACACACTAATTTTGAGCATTTTAAATGTAAACAGTTCAACAAGATTCCACCCTGCATTGGTGTATGGATAGATCTGGCAGCCCTTTCTTAGAAACCTGGGGAAACTAAACAGGAGAGGGACAGTTATGTTATCTCTGCCTCCAGATGGAATCCTGACCTACCCTGCAGTTCTGTCTTGGCTTTATCAGAGCTCTGCACTTCTTTGAAAAGGCTTTTAAAGCTCTTGACCAAGAACTGTTTTCGGTTTCATCCTAACACATCACTCCTCAGGAGAGAACTGCCTTACACTTCTCCAAGCTGGACTTTTCTTCCTTTTTGCAAGAACACTAGGTACCTTGGAATTAACTGTATGAAAGGCATCTGGACCATCTGGAGCTGATGCAACAAGACCATTCCTTATGGATCATGGACACATTTCTAGCAGTAAATTCTATGTTTGGTTTGATTAATGACTTCTGAATTGCTGTAAGAATGTGGTGACTTTTTCTGAAGAATTGTCACCAAGACCTGAGTGTGAAATACCAACTGCAGAAATTTCCATTTCAAGAAACAAAGGGAAGATGACCTCTACTTGAGCTCAGTGGTCTTTACAGTGTCTTGACTAGACACTAGAATGCCAGTGCTGCTGGCCATCCTTCCCTTCCTGATCTTCTTGCAAAGGCTGGTAAGAAGGGGATAAACATTGTTCTTTGTTTGACGTGGAGAAATTGATCATCCAACTGAAATAAGCCCTTTCTTTTTTCCTCAATTGAAACATGATCTATAAGTAGCTTTAGGTTCAGCTTAAACTCTTCTTTCATTTACCTGTCCTAATTCCCTTTACCTACTTGGCTGGAAAATTCCTCTCATTTGGAGCCAGGTTGTGTCTGTGAGTAGATCACATGTTCCTTCAATTTCCCAGCCTGTCTCAGCAAGGGCTCTGACAAAAGCAGTGTATTGTTGGATGGGACAGTGACAATATTGCTCTTTTCCTTATGATTGCTGTTTAGCTTTTCTTTAAAGCAATTATGGTATCATGGAGAAAGAAATTGAATCCCTGTATATGGGCCAGTATAATTTCAGAGTCTAAGATGTTGATTTGGTTATATGTCCAGGATGAATACTTGAGATGAGGTGAATGTATACTTGTAGAAATCAACGGTCAACTGACTACAATACTTTACTAATCTACTAGGAGATTAAAAAAAAATCATAACTCACACCATTTCTTAGGTTTTATTACACAGGGATTTTTATTAATATGAAATACCAGAAATAGGTAACTAGTGTGACACTTCATGGACAGGATATATTAGAGTTTTTTTTCCTGTTACAGAATACAGTTGTGTAAATCCTTCCCATGTGTTTAATATTTATTTGCATGACAGGTCCAGATGGCCTCATTGAGACAAACAGAATGAATAAAATTTAGGCATAGTGCTACTATATTGTCCTTTACTGAACATTGTGAACTGAAGCTAAACATGTATAAAAGGTATTACAAGATAGGAAGAAGAAATTCACCCTTGACATAAGTACAGGCTGCACTGCCCTGAGTACATTGTTTTGCTTGTTCTTTCCCTCTTCAAAATCACTTACTCATCATGAGCAGAATATTGAAATAAATGCATCATGAGTCTGTCTTGCAGGCCTTATACTTTTGCCCTCCAAAGGGCAAACTCTCCTGCATTTTTTAGTGCCACTAACCCACAAATAAGAAATCTGGCATCCTGGCTGGCACTTTCCTTAGGTGGGGCTTGGACAATTATCTGAGGTTCTCAGAAAGGGTCAAAGATGCCTACCTGCTGTGCTTGCTCTACAAATAATGACAAAGACGGAAGAAGAGGGTAGGTAAAAACCTGGCTTACATCCATAGAGATATACAAAACAGTAACACTTTTGATGCTAATCTTCATATGCTTTTACATTGCAGGCTGTGTCCCACCTCATGATGGATATGGCTCTTCATTCCTTTGATGACCAGTATCTGGGGTGTAGAGAGCAAGTAATGGAAGAATTGGAGAGAGGAGACTATTTCCAAAAGGAAATAGCTGCTAACAAGGACTATCTGAGTGTTTGGAAAAAGGCTCAGGTGGCTTTCTTAAAGAGCCCTGTAGGTCTCCTGAGGGACATGCATGAGAGCCATGCCATAGTGCTCATGGCTTACACCATGAACTCTTCCCTGCACTCCCAGCTGAACTGGGCCACATCTATAGCAGGAAGGTCTCCAGAACACTACAGACACAAATTCAGTTTCAAATATTTTCATTTTTACCTAACAACTGCTATCCAGATAATGAAGAAATGGCAGAGCAGCAAGGAGAGCATGGGAAAAAATAAGTGCTACCTGGTTCACAGAGGTGTAAAAGACTTATATATTGAGGCCATGGTAGGCAGCAGGGTGCGATTTGGTCGTTTCACCTCCACCTCCCGCCTCTGGAATGAAGCCCAAAAGTTTGGGAATGAAACTTTGTTCACAGTGACCACTTGTATGGGAGCAGCTATGCAAGGTTTTTCTTTCTACGCATCAGAGAAAGAAGTTCTCATTCCTCCTTATGAGGTATTTCTTGTGAAAAGCTTTTTTCGGACACAGCACGGTAACCGGTTACATCTGCACTCTGTGGGGCACTACAGCAAGTACCACTGCCAGCTTGTGGAAGGTATTGTATATAGCCCTTCACGCAGATGGAATGCAGGATGGTCCACTCTCAAGTGACTCAAAGATCCCTCACCAGCTGCACCTACACGGGGCCAAGCTCAAGGCAGATTTTGTATCTTGTCCACTGTGTTTGCCTACAAGAGTAACATGACTCAGTTTTCAACTGTATATTTTGAAACCAGGGAGCTCACCACAGCTCACTAAAGATGAATCTACCTGATATATATCAGGTCTCAAGGTTCTCTGCAGCCTCTGTTTATTCTATCTGCCACTGCAAAGATGTCATAAGACACAAGCAGTTGGGTCCCCAGTAATCCTACTCCAAAGACAGTACATGAGATTTGCAGACAGATTGGATTTCATGTGTTTAGTCTGGTGGCTTGCAAGATTGACAGACTTCAAGTATCAGGGCAAACCATTGCTGCTTTAGTTGTGTTCTCTCTCCTGTGGTGGAAGAGAGGAAAGGCATCTTGGTAATGTAGACCGTGAGTATCCTGGCTACAGAGGTAACTATTCTGAGCTGGAAGACCTCACTAGGTCTGTTTCACACCCCTGTCCTTCTGTGAGTCTACAAACAGCACAGGAGTATTGAGTTTGTCTCTCTGAGTCATAGTGCACCAATGAGAGCTTTGAGCACAAAATAATCATTCAGGAAAGAGTGATTTGTGTCTGGACCTAAGCCAAAGTAGCAGGTAGACTTAGGGAAATGGATAACATGGGCAAAGACTGTGTTAGCAAGTGCAGGAAGCTCTAGACAGCCAAAAGTGGTCTAAATGAATGCTCTTTACTTTCTTTCAGCTTCAAGAAGCAAGAACAGTGGTCCCACTGTCCTTGCCTCTGCTTTTCTTCCTGGTGTAGTTGGAATTTTCTTGCATATGGTCCACAATGACTGATTTCCTGGCTGCATCCAGGTATATAGATTTGAATAGCAGGCAAGAGGAATCCACAGGAAATCAGTGTTAGGTGTTCCTGTTGTTCCAGAAGGTTCAACCTGCCCTTTGCTTATAGCTGCAGCCCTACAGGTGAGATTGGAATATTAGACCTGGTTCATCAAAATAGACATTCGCAGGACCCATTCAGACAGGAGGGCAGTTACCTTCAACCTTTCTGAAGAGTAGGGCAATGACACCCTGCACTGTAGGTAGCTTTTTCCTTAGGCATTCAGGAAAGAGACATGGACTTCTGACACTAGTTGTTCCATACAAGCTTGGTGTTGCCATTCCCTTGAAAATCCAGCAGCAAGGAATGTAGAACTTATGCACAAGAGCAATATTAGCTTTAGAAATGCAGTCACTAGAGGAATGTTGATGTCTTCAGGTTTTAGTAGAGAAAAGGTTTTAGTAGAGAAAAGGGGTGAGTTGGAGGTTTAGCATCTTGTGTATTGGATTTTAGTGTCTGTAATGGCAGAAGACATCATCTAATCATCTAAAACCTAGTACCATGTTCTGTGAAACTGAGCTATTGCCCCTGAAATCCATATACATACTTGCTGAGGAAGCTATAACAGATTTAATACAGAACTATTTTACTATTAGCTTGTTTTCTGCCTGTATGTCATGTTACATTCATGTGGCTTTTGATTTACCAGGGATTTCAAATAAGAAGCTGTCAGAACTTGATTTTGACCCCTAAGTGCTCGAAGATATTAAGCCTAGATTTCAAAAACAACAACAAAAAAGAAATTATTAGAAGCACTTGCTGCAGGTACCTTTTTAATGTATGTTCAAACATGCATGAGAATTACAAGAATCAATGTGGATTTATGAATATCAGTGCATTTTTGCTTCTTGCTGCTTATCTGTTATTGTTGGGACATAGGCTTCAACCACTTTAACAAAGGTTTGGAGTTCTTCACAAGGAGGCTTCAGCACCATGAAAGCCTCCTCTAAGTAGTCAGCTGCTATTTTCAGGCTTTTTTCCACCGATCTCTGTTCTTGAAGTATAGCCCGTATGAAAAGAACAAATGAAGAGCAGGAGTGTAGAGATTGAAGACCAATATGTTTGGAGATTCCACTGGAGCTGCCTTCTGTGGTACTTGGTGTCTCATTTTGTTGCAGCATCTTCTCAATATCACCATAGTCTATGATGAGTTCTGATACCTGGATGGATAAGGCAGATGATAACTGATGAACAGCAGAAACTACAGTGCCAAGGATGTTGTCAAGTTTCAACATCACTGCAACAAGTACACCCATGATGCTTTCAGCAACTCCCTTGTAAGTGTCAAAGATTTCCTTCACTGCGGTGATCTTGTCCTGCAGGGTGGTGACGGGATTGGAAATCTTGGCCATCAAACTGTGCTTGATCCTCTCCTCTACATCTTTGTCTTTTGTTTCTACGGTGGCTTGCATCTCTTTCAAAGCACTGAGCATGAGCTCCAGATTATCTTTGATGCTGAAGTGTTCTTTTACTGACATGATGGCGAAGTTGGTGCCCAAACGCGTATTGAAAAGTCGGAATATTTTGTTGGTTGAAGAGACATAGAAGTACACTAAGTCATGAAGATTATGGCAGGCCCTGACCAGCCTTTCTTTGTCACATGCATGAATATAACGGGATAACATTTCCGGCGTGCGTTCTGATTCTGAAAAGCAAACAGAGGAAATCCAGAAGACACAGGGGAATAAAGCTGGATATATTTTCAACTCGAATGCTACATTTATGAAAACAGTATTAGAAATTATCAAGCTACTTCACCCACTCTCCCCCAAGACATTAAAGTTAGAAGAAAACACGGAAAAAACTCTTTGTCAGCCTTTGCAGGAATCTTACCAAGTAGGCCAGCAAAGTATTGTGTAAACAGCTGCAAGTATCACTACTCTTATGCAGCAGGAAGTATGACTCTGACCTTCATTATGCAAACTGAAAAGCAATGGAAGTACTGTAAGTGAATTATTCTTGCCTCTTAGTGTTTATTGGTAAATTTATGGGAGCCCTAGCAAACAACCTACTTCACATCATTCTTAGAATTATGATCCTTCACTTTGTATATAGTGGTGGGTCTACACAGAATGAGACTCATATTCCGGGAAAGGGGGAATAGACACGACAAAGTCAAATGCATCAGACATCTACACTCAGGAGAGGAAGCAAGTGAAGACTGAGTAATATAATGTTTCGTCAGGGTGCAGTTTTCTGTGAAATGACCTATATCTGTCAGTTCATACAGTGGATAAATGCTGCAAGCATCTCTTGATAGGTGGAAGCATAAAATGTTCTTCTTGCTTGGACTCCCATCTTCCTAGCATTTTGACTGCTAACGAAGACATGTCCTCCTTCTTCTACCCAGGAGCTCTCCTAAGGCCTGCTGCAGGTACAGTCCTGGGACAGAGGGTAGCTGAAGGGACTGCTCTTGATTTTGTCTTTACTTGTGCCAGAGCCCTGGAAAGCCTGGTTGCAGCAGGCGTGTTTCATCAGCTATTGCTGTGGTTAGATATGTCCAAGCAGTCCCAACTTCCCACCTCACTCCATACTTTTTAAGACTTTTCTCTCATTGCTCAGCTCAACCTGCTGCCTGTTCCTTCTTTACCTCCCCATAGCAGAAGTGATCTGAAATTGTGTGAAATGGTAAAATTGATTTTAGCTTTTACTGCTGTTCAAACAGAGCTGGGTCTGGGGCTCCTCACTACTTCTTCCATTCTCACAGCATCAGAGGAGAGGACCTGAAAAATTGCAGCAAAGCAGGGAGACAGACACTCCAGTTGAAGTCCTCCCTCCCAACATAAGAAGTCTGAAACAATAGCTATTAATCTTTCCTAAAGACTTGGAATAAAGCAGAAACAAAACTGCTTGCTTATTGTTTAAATTAGTTTCTGCCAAGTAGAGACTCTAGAAGAGAATAATTTGCATTCACTGTAAACTTTGAGGACCTGAAAGTAGCTTCCAGAATACAGAATGTGACACAAAGGCAATTGCCAGCTTGATCAGTTCAATTTACTCCAATACTTGGGGAAGTATTTTAGTTGGCATTTTTAATTAATAACAGGTGTCACAACTAATTGATGACTCCAGAAATGTAATAGTTAAATCACTGTTCTCTCTCAGTTCATGTCTTCATGCCTACAGCTCTGAAAACATGGGGAATTAGGTACTCTGGACCTGGGTTGAATATAATAGTTCAGCTTTCGGGGAAAAACAAGCTGGCAATTGTGGAGCACTCATTTTATATTTGGTCTTTCTTTTGCATCTGAGGACTCAACCATTCTGTACTGGGGAGGCCACATTCGTGAGCACAACCTAGTGAGCAGCAGGTCTGTATTTCTAAGAATCAGAGCATGGAAGATGTCTAGCTTGGATGAAAGCAGAAGTACAATATTGTCTTACTGGTACAGGAAAAGCCTGTTTTCACTGTGTGTGGTATCTATTACCCTATTTGTGTGGGGCTGTTCAAAGTGTCTTCTGTAATTTACAAATATGCAAAAACAGTCATGGCAACAATTCATTATTTCAAGTAACAGCTGCAAGCATTAGTGTTTATTGTTTATACTTATAATAAACAGAATTTTATAAATCCCAATACAAAACCTAATCCTGTATCTGTATGAATGAAAAGCACTCTCCCACATCTTTTATGTTCTAAGAACAGCAAGTTCAGCTTTCAGCTATGACTGTTGGTACCTGTGATGGTACTTTTGTCATAGGCAGGGGGATTCATGCAGAACTTATTCTAACAAGGAACAGAGGCCTTTGGATGACCTAACAATTGGGAACTAACATGAAATAAACTGAAATGTGTTCAAATTGGAAGGAAGGAGAAAGGAGGAAGAAAAGTAATTTAATCTGAGTAAACATCACACAATATAATTAATGACAAGCAGGCAGGCAACAGGACCCAGCTGAAGCCCAAGCTCTGGATCCCTAACTCGTCACATGCTGCTGGAAAGAACTAGAGGAACAAAGGGGAAAGAGAATGAAGTCACTGTCCTGTACACATTCAACTGACTGCAGGAGCACTCAAACAAAATCAGGTAAGCAATCTAAATGTTTAATTAGAAAAGTGTCTGAAGGAAATCTCCCTGGAGCTGGAGAAATTGTCAGAAATATGCAAAATATATGTAGCCTGCCAAACTCTAGAAAGTAAATATAAAAACTAGCAACAGTGTTAATGTGAAGATGTAATTGTAGGATTGAGACACAGAATCTAGAGCAGTTATCAGAAGCTGAAATAATCATGTGTAAATAACAGATGCTAAAAGTCTCCTCCACACTGTATAACACATAAAATGTTTGTTAAAGTGCTATTCGTCTTAGAATATTTTGTCTTCTCAGTTTCTACAAATGAATTAAAATGACTTTTCAACAAAACATCACTGGGGTGGAAAGGATCTAATATCTCACCAAGTCAGAAAGCAAGCCAGCAACATAACTGAGGCAGGACTGATTTGAATACTTCATATTGACATGGCTTTATGATTCCTGAAAATCAGAAACCCTTATGGTACATGTACTTTGCTCCCTCCAGTTTGAATGAAAAGAAATATGTGTTAAAGAGTTTTTTCTCTTGATGGAGCTACAGCATAAGCAACTGGAAGAAATGTATAAATCTTGCAAAACCTTGTGGAAAAAGATCTCTTTCGGTTGGCTTGTATTTCAACATTGAGACTCAAAGTGGGCCAAGTGACTGTTGGAATCAGTTTGGTTTTCTACAGTGATCTTGGTGGGGAGGATGTGCTCAGTAAAATACAACTGGATGGGTTAATGTCAGATGATTTGGAGCTAGCAGATAATGTAAGAGCTACAAAGGACCAAAATGACACAAGGGTATCTTTTTAAGACAACAAATCTAGCTATTCCTCTCTATATAAACTACTTGTATCTATAACTGCGATATGTAGGCACTAACAACAACAAGAAGTTTATCCTTGAAAAATTCAAAGCATTGCATAGAAGTGGCCTGGCTTTGCAATAAGAGGGCTGAGAACATAAAAGTACCAACAAAGAAATGAGTCATCCTACTCGTTCATAGTTTGCTCCTGTTCCAAATACACATTTAAGTCAAAATCATGCTAAAGCATTTTTACTTTGCACCTGGTGATGGCCTAAAGGGAAGTGGCACAGAATTGATTACAGAAGCTTAGTTATGAGGACTAACTCCATGATCACTGGTAACTCAGTCACTTTGGATTCTGTATATTGACATGCAGATAATGAAGAAAAATGTATTAAATATGTGCATTTGCTGGCACCCAGTGACACCTCAGAGAAGAATGATGGCCATAAGGATCAGACAGAGGAATCAAAGAAGTTAAATATTGTGCATTGGTCTGTACAGTGATAAGGAACAGCTAGACTCTGCTCAGTGATGTCCTAGGAGCTTGGTAACCACCTGCTGATATTAACTGCACACAGGACACCCTGGCTATGGAGGGACTGTGGCTGCACAAGTGGGAATCAACTTGCAAGCTGGTGTGTGCTGCTCCAAGGCAGTCTGCCATCACAGGCATCTCATTAGAGTTAGTGCACCCCACAGTGCTTTAGCAGCACGCTGAATATCACAGAGCTGTTTGCAGCTGTTTGATGTCCAGGAGTGAAATAACAATGGGAAATAAATCATGGCATTAGGGAAGTGAGTGAACAATGGGGGGAATAGAGTTAAAGATCAGAGAATAAAATACAGTGGGATGGGTATGTAAGGTGACACTGGATGGGATGGTTTTTATTATGGGTAATTTTACTGTTCTCTATGAATTCCCAAGTATGAGTTTATTAGTAGAAGCCCAAAGTCTTATATAGCAACATTTTCTCTTGAAGGTGAGAAGAGCTACACTGGCATAAAACACACTTATGTAAACTGTGCCCACGCCATTTGTCATCATAGTTGATTAAAAATCAGATGCCACTAACTGGAAAAAAAACAGGCTGATACAAAAGTGTGTCCAGAACAAGCCTTTCATTTCAATGGCTTATTTTAGATTTGCTGATTAGGTGAGATTGTTCCATTTATTAGTGAACTACTGTGTTCACTAGCTTCTAGTATGTTCAGTTTCCTCGGTGAAGAATGACCCGTGTTCATTTTACTGACATGCTAATTACAGTTTTGTTGGCTATTTTTGTTGCTCTGAGTATGCCCAATACCTTATAATGTGCTATGCTTTGGGATTTGTCTTGCTGAGTATAAAAGGTGAGGCAGAGAAAAAGAAGTCTACATTTAAATGGTCTTTAAGGGCTAGGGTTATGGGTGTTGGACAGTCTAAGAGATGTTTTTTTCTCTCTTGAAGTAGCCTATTTCTGAAGAATGGCACTGAGTGACCTCCTTTACCCAGATAACCCTAAGAGAAGACAAGAACTGATCCATCTGCACCAGGAATTGCTCAACTGTATGTCCATAAATTTCCATGCTACAAATGAGCTGGCTGGAGTACTGAATGAACACCTGGGCTGTACCATTGCCCGCATTCAGATGAGAGAGAGCAGCACTGTCAAGGAAAACTGTGACATCATCATTCGAACAATGAGTGAGATTCAGCATCAGCTACAGAAGATTGATAATGACATGAAGGAAAAGCTAGAGCCTGTGCTGTACCAGCGGCTATATGACATCAAGGAGCCTGAATTGGAGAAAATTGCTATAGCTCATAAAGTTTTTTCCATTGTTCTTGGAGAAGCAACTTCCACAGCTGGGATGGTAGCTGTCAAATTACTCAGCTCCAATTTTATAACTCTTGCTGTGAGCAAGCTCATCAGTCTCCTTGCGCAGATTGGGGCATCTGTTCTTGGGGGAATCAGCATCACCATTCTTGGGCTTGGCATTGAAATGATTCTCCATGCCATCCTGGGAGCTGTGGAGAGGAATCAGCTTCTGGAAGCTGTGAGAAGCTATGAGAAGCACCTGGAGGAGTTTAAAGCAGCCTCAGAAAAGTACCAGCATGACATACAAGAAGTGGCTTCTTTGGTGAGACAGCAGGTTCAGTGAATCAAATTGGAGTTCTCTCTCCTGTTGTGACAGTGGCTGCAGCAGCTACACCTTTCAGAAACTTTTTTGATTCATGATGGGAAATGAAGTACCAATGTTTTTTTCTCTTACTAGTGGTGGCAGAGCAAGATATGTGACAGATCAGGGAACTGGCATGGAAATATATTAATAGTGAACTGATGTACAGATGCTTCTGAGAGGCAATGCTTCAAACACTTTGAAATTCTCCTTCGGCTGTTTTCAAGAATACATTATAGATGACCCTGAACTGTAATTTGTATTAGAGACAATAATATTCCCTGCTGAAGCTGCAGTGGTGAGAAGATGTGATTTTTCTCTTATTGTGTTTCTATATCAAAAATGACTACATGACAGGAGAGAACAATTTCAACAAGCCTGTCCATGTCTTCATCTGGAGGGCTCATCAGGACAGTCGTGGTTGCTAAACTCTTAGTGTGGATTAGTTCTAAATCTGATAGCCTGAATTCCCTGTTCATAGAAGTGCTTACAAGGACTAGCTGAAGCATATTTAACTTCTATTTCCTGCCCCATCCCTGCCTAAGGAGCCAGCTAGAGATCTTCTTTAAATAAACTCTAATCCCAGTAGATTAACAGGTGAGAGAAGCATGGGCCTACAGACAAATGCACACAACCTTGTCCCACAATGGAGAGATACCAGCTGTAGCATTTCAGGCATGTCTGGCTGTGAATAACCTCTTATGCTCAGTAATTCCCCACTCCTACCATTCCATAGGTAAATATTCAGTGCATACGTGCCACTTTGTTGATTGCAATGGGATTATACACATGTGCAAATGTCTGTAGATTACAGCCTTATTAATGCACTAGATTTATTTTCAAGTGCTTTACCCAGACCCATCAATATCTGGCTTCCAAGAGTGTGCTCATATTCTGCATTTCCCTATATGCTACCAAACGTCTTTATTTTTTCAGATTTTAACAACAAAGCTGGAAGCAAGAACATAACTAGCACTCTCTTGCTCTGATTTGCTGTGTTTTGCTTTGATGTTTGAAAAAAAGGGTAATTTAGAATTAATAAAAATGTACCTGAATATTACAAAGTCTCTCTTTCCTGTACTTGGTTTGTTTTTCATTAATTCTGTCTGAAAAACTGATTTTAAATCATGTAATGAAAAAAAATTAAAATCTTCACTATAGATGCAGTTTACAATTTTTTTTATAACTGTTATAGACTAATCCAGTAGGATTGTGTGTATGTTTCTTTTTTTAGCACCAGCTTCCCCTATACTAAAATCATACTCAAATTCATACTTGTTTATTAAAATTCAATATTAGCAATATTAAACGCTAATAGTAATAAATAGATCATACTTGTGAAAGCAAAGAGATAGGTGAGATTACAACAGGGAAGCTCTCCATTGGCTTCGTAACCCTTCCATTCTGGGTTTTGGTGTTTGTTCCCCACAACACAGTTCCCACCTTTAATTATCTTTCCTGACTCCTCTTTAATTATCTTTCCTGACTCCTCTTTGCTTTTCTGTTCCAAAGCCGCTAGATGGCAATGCAGCTGCTGGTTCTCAGGGAGAGAGTCCAGGAGCATGTGTGGGTGTCCAGGACTGATTAATTGGGACCAGCACGAGCCGCAAACTGGGCGTTATGGGTCAGGAGAGGCAGTTTAGAGGAGGCAAAAGAGAACTGCCTTGCCTCCCACGAGTTGCTGGGGTGGGTGACATGCTGACCTGAAATATCTTTTCTCTAAGACAGGACATCTCCCATCTCCTGACACAAGTGGCAGTTTTAGAGGTACTTGTTTAGAGGCAAGAGACTTTCAATCAGCAGAACAACAATAGCTGAGTGTTGTTCAGGCAGCTTATCCACATCTTCTAGAAAGAAAACTCTAAGCACTTCAGGGGAAGTGGGATACACAATGAGGAACGTAAAGATTTCAATTTACCTCTTGATAGACCCTTGCTTCTGGTGGACTTAGAGGGAAGCTGATTTGCCTGCAACAGCAGCCGTGGCAAGTGTCATGTCCATAAGATGCTGAAGATGTTGGAAGCTAGTGGACAGCAGCCTGTCCCTCAGCTTACAGTGCAGGAGGCTGTGACCTCACAGAGGCCAGGCCAGCAACCATGGGCAACGAGGAGGGTATGGTAATATCCAGCCACAATAAAGTGGTTTTTTAGGTAAACAACTTGCTGATCAGCTTGGGATCTTCCCAAATCTTTCATCCAGCTCTAGAAATAAGAAAATTAAACCAATTTGCTTGCATTACTTGACAGTTGTATGTTTCTTTTTATTAGTCTTTTGTTATTAAACTGGATGCAGCACACATTTAACCAGCTAGATATATGGGAGAGCACCCATCAGAGTAGAAACAGTTTAGCTCTGTTTCTGCTTGGTAACTGAAATTCTGTCCCACAAAATATGAAATAATTCCTGCTCTCTGTAGCACTCTGACCACTTTTACACTCTGTCCTCCAAAGATGTCATAACTGTTCTGAGGTTAACCATTCTGCTGATGCTTTTCCGCTAAATACCCTGGAGCTGCCTCTTGGCATGAGAGAAGTACCAGGTGGAAAATGTGAGAGGACTCTTGTCCTCCAAGTCAGCCCCAAATCAGCAGACGCTGCTGAGAGAAAGCAGTTAGAGCTGCAGCAGTACTGCTGAGACCAGAATTGTTATAACAGAGGATCTGCCATTTTTCAAAACCTTAGCTATCACCCTCTCCAGCAATGGCCAGAGTGTTACCATCATACTCCCTCAAGCATCCTCCCTCTGCTCAGTCTGTTGTGGACAAAGGATTAAGAACTAAAATGATATACTGTCATGTTCCAAAGAAGAACAGCCCCACAGAAGAACAGCCCCAAAGAAGGAAAGAAACTAAACCAGCCAAAACCAGTCTCACCTGCTTTCCAGCCTTCCTAGAAACACTGGAGGGTTGCAATCAAAATCTGCCCTGCAACAATTTTTTTTCTGGTAGTAAGAACTGTATTAAAAAAAAACCTAAACAGGCTAAAGAGGTACACAGTAGGGCTGTCTCTGCTGTGTACCCTATGAGCAAGACTCCCTAAGCACTGAGACCTCCTGAAGCCCTGGTTCTGAGGGTGCTCCTGGGCTGGTCATCTCACTTGGGTTCTGTGCTCTCTGGGATTAATAAAGGTGTTAATGTGATGCACAGTTTATAGTCTTGCTTTTACCCAACCTGCAATGATTCTTCATAAAGTTCCAAATTTGCCAAGTAAGTCTCTGCTATTTGAAAAACTGTAAGAATGTTATATTGCAAAGTGCATCCACACAGAGCAGAGGGTCTACAAATCCTGCTCAGAGATCAGATTACCTCTGTTTCCAGGTGCATCTGTGCATAGAAAAATGTCCTTCCTATACCTCCTCATGGACTGTCAGTTCTTTAAGCCTGCACCCATATTTCATTTCTTGTCCCCTCCTTATTCCCAGTATACGGATCACATCCAAGGAGATGTTCCATATATTTTTATCCCAGTTCTTCATGTGTCTGTGGACTTCGGTTGGGAGAGGCACTTTGGGCAATGAGGCCAAACAGTTCCCACCCACCAAGTGTTCACCAGCATCTGCAAAGCTGCTCATGAGTTTGCTGTGAGGCTTTCATGGCAGAGGGGCTGCAGAGTAAGACAATAGAGCAGCTCCTGTTGTCCCTGCTGGGTCAAAACTAGGACTCCTGTCCTCTTTGTAAAGCCTGAGTTGATGAACACCATCTTTTCTCCAGTAGTTCCTAAACCGCAGCTGGCACACATGCCTAACACAGGGATGCCAGCCTTGCTTACAGTACTGCCACCAGGCCAAACCCAACAACCAACACAGCACAGGAAAGACATGAATCCATTAGAGCAAGTCCAGAGGAGGGCTGCAAAGATGATCAGAAAGATGCAGTATGGAGCACCTTGCCTTTGAGGACAGGCTGAGAGAGTTGGGTTTGTTGAAGCCTGGAGAAGAGCAGGCTCCATGGAGACCTTATAGCAGCCTTCCAGTATTTAAAGCGGACCTATAGGAAAGACAAGGAGGGGCTCTTTATCAGCAAGTGCAGTGAAGACAAGCAGGAACAGCTTTAAGCTGTAAGACAGGAGATTTAGATTAGATCTTGGGAACAAGTTTTAATGTGAGGCTGGTGAGGGACTGGAATAGCTTCCCTAGTGAAGTCGTGGATGCCCCATTCCTGAAGATGCTCAAGGCCAGGTTGGACGAGGCTTTGTGCAGGTGGAAGATGTCCCTGCCCATGGCATGGGAGTTGGAACTGGATGACCTTTAAAGTCTCTTTCAACCCAAACCATTCTATGATCCCGTAAGAAATGCACGTAGCATCTGGATCCATCTACCAGAACTCCCGCTCCCTCAATGCTTTTCCCTTATTCCCCACAGACGCTTCTCACCTGCCCCTCCGCTCTACCTTGTTCCAGGACAGGGAGACATTTTGTAGGATCTCCCCAGGGGCGCGCACGGAGGGAAAACGGCCGCACTCCCCTACCCTAAAACCACTCGCTCCCCACCTTGACCACCCCTAATTCAACTGCCACCCCTCCACCGCCCCGCCTCCCGGCCCCGCCCCCTGCTCCCGCCCCGGCCTAACCATAGAGGAGCCTCCACGTGGGGAAAGACAAGAGGAACGGAACCATAGAGTGGGAGCCGGCGCGCCTCAAGTTCTACCCACCCCCACACTCCCCACTTCCGGAGCGCGGTCTCGGAACGGCGCCTCTTTCGGTCCCGGTTCAAGATGGCGGCGGCACCACCGCGGCAAGGAGAGTGGGGCCGNCCAAAGAAGAACAGCCCCACAGAAGAACAGCCCCAAAGAAGGAAAGAAACTAAACCAGCCAAAACCAGTCTCACCTGCTTTCCAGCCTTCCTAGAAACACTGGAGGGTTGCAACCAAAATCTGCCCTGCAACAATTTTTTTTCTGGTAGTAAGAACTGTATTAAAAAAAAACCTAAACAGGCTAAAGAGGTACACAGTAGGGCTGTCTCTGCTGTGTACCCTATGAGCAAGACTCCCTAAGCACTGAGACCTCCTGAAGCCCTGGTTCTGAGGGTGCTCCTGGGCTGGTCATCTCACTTGGGTTCTGTGCTCTCTGGGATTAATAAAGGTGTTAATGTGATGCACAGTTTATAGTCTTGCTTTTACCCAACCTGCAATGATTCTTCATAAAGTTCCAAATTTGCCAAGTAAGTCTCTGCTATTTGAAAAACTGTAAGAATGTTATATTGCAAAGTGCATCCACACAGAGCAGAGGGTCTACAAATCCTGCTCAGAGATCAGATTACCTCTGTTTCCAGGTGCATCTGTGCATAGAAAAATGTCCTTCCTATACCTCCTCATGGCATGTCAATTCTTTAAGCCTGCACCCATATTTCATTTCTTGTCCCCTCCTTATTCCCAGTATACGGATCACATCCAAGGAGATGTTCCATATATTTTTATCCCAGTTCTTCATGTGTCTGTGGACTTCGGTTGGGAGAGGCACTTTGGGCAATGAGGCCAAACAGTTCCCACCCACCAAGTGTTCACCAGCATCTGCAAAGCTGCTCATGAGTTTGCTGTGAGGCTTTCATGGCAGAGGGGCTGCAGAGTAAGACAATAGAGCAGCTCCTGTTGTCCCTGCTGGGTCAAAACTAGGACTCCTGTCCTCTTTGTAAAGCCTGAGTTGATGAACACCATCTTTTCTCCAGTAGTTCCTAAACCGCAGCTGGCACACATGCCTAACACAGGGATGCCAGCCTTGCTTACAGTACTGCCACCAGGCCAAACCCAACAACCAACACAGCACAGGAAAGACATGAATCCATTAGAGCAAGTCCAGAGGAGGGCTGCAAAGATGATCAGAAAGATGCAGTATGGAGCACCTTGCCTTTGAGGACAGGCTGAGAGAGTTGGGTTTGTTGAAGCCTGGAGAAGAGCAGGCTCCATGGAGACCTTATAGCAGCCTTCCAGTATTTAAAGCGGACCTATAGGAAAGACAAGGAGGGGCTCTTTATCAGCAAGTGCAGTGAAGACAAGCAGGAACAGCTTTAAGCTGTAAGACAGGAGATTTAGATTAGATCTTGGGAACAAGTTTTAATGTGAGGCTGGTGAGGGACTGGAATAGCTTCCCTAGAGAAGTCGTGGATGCCCCATTCCTGAAGATGCTCAAGGCCAGGTTGGACGAGGCTTTGTGCAGGTGGAAGATGTCCCTGCCCATGGCATGGGAGTTGGAACTGGATGACCTTTAAAGTCTCTTTCAACCCAAACCATTCTATGATCCCGTAAGAAATGCACGTAGCATCTGGATCCATCTACCAGAACTCCCGCTCCCTCAATGCTTTTCCCTTATTCCCCACAGACGCTTCTTACCTGCCCCTCCGCTCTACCTTGTTCCAGGACAGGGAGACATTTTGTAGGATCTCCCCAGGGGCGCGCACGGAGGGAAAACGGCCGCACTCCCCTACCCTAAAACCACTCGCTCCCCACCTTGACCACCCCTAATTCAACTGCCACCCCTCCACCGCCCCGCCTCCCGGCCCCGCCCCCTGCTCCCGCCCCGGCCTAACCATAGAGGAGCCTCCACGTGGGGAAAGACAAGAGGAACGGAACCATAGAGTGGGAGCCGGCGCGCCTCAAGTTCTACCCACCCCCACACTCCCCACTTCCGGAGCGCGGTCTCGGAACGGCGCCTCTTTCGGTCCCGGTTCAAGATGGCGGCGGCACCACCGCGGCAAGGAGAGTGGGGCCGACCGTAGAGGCCGCTGCCAGCGAGAAGGAGCTGGGCCTGGCGGAGCGGTGAGAGGGACGGGACGGAGCGGAGCTGGGCTGGGAGAAGGGAAAGCGAGGAGAAGAGAGGTGGCGGTTTGCGCTGCCGCCTCCTCTTCCTCCCTTCGTCGGGGAGGAGGGGAGATGCTGTCGTGTGCCTCATGTGAGGCTTTCTGCCTCGTTCACCTGTGATCAAAGAAATAATGAATTTAGTGTTTGATTTTATTGCTTTTTTTTCCTCCTTTTGACGTTTTGCGTTGAGGAACTTTGTTTTGTGTCCTAGGAAGGTTTGGGATGGAGGTTTCAGAAGTTTCTTCTCTATAACTTTACTTTTTAAATATTAGAAATATGAGAAATGTAACTCCTACTTCTCTTCGCTTAACTTCCCACCTAAATAAATTATGGTGTACTGCAAAAAAAAAAGAAGCCCCCAAACCCCTAGTGTTGTGTTAGGAGTTTTTTTTATCAGCGATCACAAGTCATGGGATGCTTAACCCCTAGTGTTGTTAGCCTTGGGCAGAGCTCTGTAGATTTGTAATAGTGCACTGGGTGTGGACGGTTCTTGGAGCTTGCTAGGATCCCCTTCATTGAGGCCTTGAAGCACTAAATGAGGCACTGTGCTTGAGAGGCATGCTGCTTAGTGGTTTGAAAGTGGCATCTGCTGTAATTAGGGAAGAAGGATGAACATGGCAACAGCCGTGAGGCTTCCAAGAACTTTGAACTGAGCTTGTGAATGCTTTGGCTTTGGTTGCGACCTGCATGGATGCACCGTGGTGACTAGAAAGCTATATCCCATCAACATCCAAATTTTAGAAGGTGCTTTAGATTTTGGGGTGGAATCTGTTGGATATTGTGGGGTTTTTGTAGTTTGTTATTTTGTTTTTTTTCTCCTCATGTGGTGTTTGGGCAGGGAATTAAGGCTGGATATGGGAATAGACTATCTGTGAGATAGACAACATCCCTGACTGTAGCTTGGATGCTTCTATAGTCATTTGTAAGTTGGGTTAACATGTAAAGACAAGGAATAATTCTTTCCAGAATAGCCTTTTCTTCTCTAGTCATCATTATACAGCTTGAAATAATACAGATGAGGATGGAGAGCGTAAGGGCAGTGGTCTATGAGGAGAAGACGATATAAATTTATGTGCAGAACACTTAGAATCATAGAATCATCAAATCACGTGGTTGGAAAAGATCTTTGAGACGATAGAGTCCAGCTGTACCTGCCCGCTACTAAACTTGCTGATGGATACAGTGGACACTCGGGAGAAAATCAAGAGCAGCTTAAAAGTCTGAGGAAAGGAGGAAATTTTTAAGAAATGCTTGAGAATAAGAGGAATGGAAAGTTAAAACTGAAGAGCTTTTATGAGAGTAAATGAAAAGCTATGACTCTGATATGCTATTAGAAAAACAATGTGTATTTGCCTCACCTGTGTCCCTCTGTAGTATAAGCAAGAAGATTCTAGAGATTAGGAGGAAGTTTTTTACGGAAAGGGTCATTAGGCATTGGAATAGGCTGCCCAGGGAGGTGGTTGATTCGCCTTCCCTGGAGGTGTTTGAGTCATGAGTGGACAAGGTCCTGAGGGACATGGTTTAGTGTTTGATAGGAATGGTTGGACTCAGTGATCGGATGGGTCTCTTCCAACCTGGTGATTCTATGATTCTATTATTCTGTTATTCTATGATTCTTGATTTAAGTCTTGTGAATAATAAACTAGTTGATTAAAGTAGGTACTTAGTAAAGTAGTAGTAAGTAGATACTTAATCACCCTATTAAATATTACTATTTATTTTTATGTGAATATCTGAGCTTGTAGGAGAGTTCGAGGGCCTCACAAATATTTTAGGTTTTTGAGGGAGCAACTGCTGATTTAGAGATAAATAAGTACACTCAAGCTACTGGTGCATAGGACCTGAAACCATGTCATCTTTTCCAGGTCTCTCCCTCTTTTTCATTTTTTTTTTAATTTGAGACGGAAGAAAGAAAGACAAAATGGGGCGGAGATCTACATCATCCACCAAAAGTGGGAAGTTTATGAATCCCACAGATCAAGCCCGTAAGTATCCATGAAAACCAGTCATGTGGGAAGGAGTGGGGTGGGTTGTCCTGGGAAAGCAGATGCAAAGCTTTCTCTGAGGATAACATTCTCACTTGTGAATCAGAACTGAGTTTTCTTAACTTCAGAAATATTGTCTTGGTTTTGGCTAGTGTGAAAACTTCCTAAGAAGGCTGCTTGCTTGATTACTGTTGCTTCTTGGAGTACTTACCTCTTAGGTTTTGCTGTAGCTATCAGTGTTCAAAGGTCTTTGTACTTGACTGTTGGCTAAACTGCAAGATGCTCCTCGCGCCGTATGTTAAATCTGTCTGAGGCTAGAATTTGAGGAGCGTGTTGAATTTAGCAGGTGCTCTGGTGTAGATGAGGGAGTTGTCTGACCGTTTTTTCTACCTCTGATAACATGCTAGATGTTATCAATGCTAAGCAGATAAGGATAATCCAAACTTCCAGAGCGAATATGCTTTATTTCAGATTCATACTCAAAACCTACGTATTTTTAAAGTGTGTTATCTGTTGTTGTCTCTATTTCAGGTTCTGGGCAGCAGTGCTTTCATGACTGCACACATTACTATAGCTTTTGTTCCCTGTTTTTCCTTCTTTGTGCTTGTGAAGACGGAATTACTGGTGTATTTCCTTTTCTTTCTGTGTAATGCACATGAAATAGACGTGTTTTATGCTGTATTTCTCTCTCACTGGGAAGATGAGTTGAACTATTACGGTCTCTATAAAATAAGTGAACTGTTGAGAAACACTACTAATGGTTATGAAGGAAAGGTTCATCATGGATTTGGTTGTCTCTTTTAAGATATTATTTTCTCTTTTGCTCTTTTCTCTAGGGAAGGAAGCTCGGAAAAGGGAACTAAAAAAGGTAAATAAAGAGATCTAGAATATTTGTTTGATGTTCCCTGTGCTGTGTATCATCTTTGTGATTGTAAAGGGCCATAGCTGATGAATAGACTTCCAGATGTTTTGGTTGATTTACTAAGATTCACTTTGAAAGGTACTGTATAAACAATTGATTCAAGAAAGCATACAGACATCTTGTTTTGAGCAGCCATATGCTGTTTTTAACTTGTGTTTATTACAGCTTTTTGAAATATTATTTTAAGTATTTGGAAATTTAAGAAAAACAAATCCCCAAGCCCCTGCAGCCAACAAAACACAAAATTCCCCAAAACAACCAACCAAAAAAACCCTCCAAACCCCACCCAAAATTTCATTCTTTTTAACGTGTTTTACTGTATACCTTTTGTCAGTTGGTTTATCTTATTGATTATATTTATCTTAATTGGCATGAAGGAATCAGCTAGATTCATAGATGGCAAGATAGTGGAATTAAAATTCCCAGTAGTTTTTAATTAACTTTAGCTACTGGTGTGTGCTATGTTTAGTATTTGCAGGGCTTTTCATGGTGCTGTTTTTAATTCAGGCTGGGAAGGTTGAGAAAGGGGCGGGTACTTGGGTCAAAGATTGAATCTTTCACCTGTGACACTTTTCTGATCATTTGGTCTCTGATTTTCTTAGAACAAAAAGCAACGAATGATGGTACGAGCAGCAGTACTAAAGATGAAAGATCCAAAGCAGATTATCCGGGACATGGAAAAATTGGATGAAATGGGTGAGTGAGAGGCACCAGGTGTAGGATGTAGACAGTGGTTAACATAGACACATAACATAGTTTTAAAGGGTGACTGGGAGATTAGTAACATGCTTTTTTTTTCTGTTAGAAGATGAGATTCTGTGAGTAATTGAGGATTGATTGTGATTTGATGCTATCAAAGATGGCTTTAAGAGGATGGCTGATAAAGGAATAGGCAATGTGTGTGATGTTTGATAGTGACTTAAAGTTGAAGGAAGGGATTGTTGTAAAGCTGAAGACTAGAATGGTTGGACTTGATCCGGTGAGTCTCTTCCAACCTGGTTATTCTATGATTCATCACAGTTGTGGAATAGAGTAACTTAAGAATTTTTGGTTTGTTTTTTGCTGTCTTTGAATAGAGTTTAACCCAGTACAGCAGCCACAACTTAATGAAAAAGTGCTAAAGGATAAACGTAAAAAACTCCGTGAGACTTTTGAGCGCATCTTGCGGCTCTACGAGAAGGAGAATCCTGACATCTATAAAGAACTGCGCAAGCTGGAAGTCGAGTATGAGCAGAAGAGATCACAACTCAGCCAGTATTTTGATGCTGTTAAGGTAATGCTTATATATTTCAGGCATGTAAGTGGTAGTGCATGCTTTTTGTCCACTCATTAGCTGTGATACTTAGAAAGTAAGGGAGCTTTGTAAGAGACCAGTGTATATGTCATGTGGCCCATATTAAGTACTTATATTACATTGAACATCTCCAGTTGCAGCATTTCAGTGAGAACAGCATGGGCTTTATCAAGTCTTAATTTTAATCTCTGATAGACTGATTTAATTCAACATGAAGTTCTAGGGGAAAGAAAAATTTGTGTTGTATATTTTTGTAGATCAACAATATTGGAATTTGGTTTATGTGTTAAAGGGAGAGGCAGCCTGTCAGTATTCAGTTGATGTTTCTGTGGACTTCTGCTAAAATTTTGCTGGAAATAATAAGAATCAGTTAGCAACATTTTTGAAGAGTTTGCTTTAACATTCTTCCCTACCATGCTGGAGAACGTAATGTTGCCCAAGTGCAACTGTATGCAAGATTA
Source organism: Piaya cayana (assembly GCA_013389865.1). Taxonomy (NCBI): domain Eukaryota; kingdom Metazoa; phylum Chordata; class Aves; order Cuculiformes; family Coccyzidae; genus Piaya; species Piaya cayana. Next base: position 117,114 of record WAAB01021944.1, read on the forward strand.
CTGTTTTCATTTGGAATATGCAACAGCCTGTGATTTGTGCCTTCCGGATATTTAAAAAAAAAACAACCAAACTTATTTTCCTGCAGTCTCTTTACTCTGGGGACTGAAGGTTTTAAGAGGAGATGGAAACTTGACTGTCTTTTGACTGAAATACTAAAGTCTTTAATGAGTGTACTGCATGTGCTTTATTTTGTATTGAAAGCTTTTACTGCTGACTTTTTCCCAAGTCTCCTTCATGGACTACTGCAAGTTAACATGCCCTCACAATAGACACCTTTGGCAAGTGAGGGCAGGTCCTACATGTTCTGTACTCTGAAAGGTAATAAGGTTGTGCAGTAGCTTCTGTGGGAGCAAGACATTCTCCCTTTTTTTTTTTTTTTTTTCCCCTCTCCAGAATGCTCAGCATGTTGAAGTGGAAAGTATCCCCTTACCAGACATGCCACATGCTCCCTCCAACATCCTCATACAGGACATTCCCCTTCCAGGGGCCCAACCACCTTCTATCCTCAAGAAGACATCAGCCTATGGGTAAGAGGGGAGTGGGGGGAACCAAACCAAACCAAAACCAATTAAACAAAAAAAACCCTATGGAGACAAAGTGAGAAAAGGAGCAATTTGTTACTGGGAAGAGGTAAGGGTAGAAGCTGAGGTAGCAGGGACTAGGACAAAACAAGAGTTCTGTGCAAGTGAATTCTATTTTTTTCTTTTTTTTTTTTTTTTTTAACCAAGCCCTTCTTAAGCTTTCACTACAATTACAAGCTTTTGTTTAAATTGCTTTGTTAGTAATATACTGTGTCTTCCAGAATTTGTCTGTATAGCTATAAAACTTAAAGCCCTGCCACTTGTAATATAAATGCCTCTTAAATTGCCACGTATGTGTTCTTTTCTCTTGCTAGTATATTTGGTTTAAGCTTGTAGTTTGCCTCTTTATCAGGTTTCTCATTCTAGTACTAGGTATTTCTGTTTGAGTAGTCTTGGTTTTAACCAACTTTATGGTTATTTCATTCTGCTTCTGTGGTGAGATTCAATACTTTCTTTTTTTCAGTCTTCTCTTCAGTTGCCATCTGAGAAGCTTGCTTTTGTATCATCTTCACCAGTCATGTCCTTGTATAACATTGTGAACTCCTTGGAAGGAATCTATACTTTCTTGAATGTTCATGTTTCTTTTTAGAAGGCTTCTGTGTAAGCAGTGATGGGAGAAGGCTAAATAATTCTATTGAGCTCATGTTTGGTTTTGTTCATTTGTGTTCTTGTTTATCATTTCCAGACCACCAGTTCGGTCCATTTCTGTACTTCCTCCTCCTGGGCTTGGTATTCCACGTTTACCTCCAGGCAGGAAACCCCCTGGGCCTCCTCCAGGCCCACCCCCACCTCAAGTCCTACAGATGTATGGCCGTAAAGTAGGTTTTGCCCTGGAGACCGCTCCTCGAAGGCGAGAAGAGGAGATGTACAGTTCTGAAGCAGGCAAGGACTTTCTTATTACTGTATCAGGTTTTCCCTGACAACTCTGTTTTGCTATGGATATCACTGTCATGAACATAGTGTGGCCTAGACAAGATACTCTCTGGCAATATGAATGTTAATATAATATTACTTGAAAGTCTGTTCTTAAGTGACTGTACTTCTGAGGTGATCCTAGTATATTTCATAATAGCAACTTTGTTGTTGGCTATATTTTTAAATGTTGAAATGTTTAATTACAGCTTTCAGATACTTGTTTTTTGTATTATGTTGTACAGATGGAATATTTTTCCATGTAGTTTTAACAAGACTGACACATTATACAAATATTCCCTTCAACCCAGCTTGTTTGGAGTACTCTTCCCTTTTCATATAAACAAAAACCCAAGAATGGTAACTGGAAAAAAGAGCAAACCCAACCCCCCCAAATCCAAGCCCAAGTATAGATTTGGTAGGAGAGCCTAGATCCTTCTTTTTAACACAATTACTGTGTCTTCCCTAGAAACTTCTGGGAATGGGTAGGTCAACTTTACTGCATACTAGAAAGGACCTAAGTATTTCAACGGTGGGTGTTTGCTGTATAGAAACAGATTAATGAGTTGTAGGTAGGAGTTGCCTTCATTTGTGTGCTGTGCACATTACCGGCTGGTTAATTGGAAATCTTTATAAATAGATTTTCCAAAGAGTTCTTGAAGAAAATGTGCTGAGCAGTAAAGGCTTGTCAATATGCCTGTGCTGTTGCTAGGGGGGTTTTTCTAACTGTACATGTACACTGGAGTGAAAGATGGAATATTTTGTATATGGAGTTGTTGTATTTCCTAATACTTTGCTTCCTACAGGACAGCGAGGTCATGATGACGAGATGTCCAGTACTAGTGAAGACGAAGGTTATCCTGAGGACATGGAACAAGACAAGCATGATGAGAGTAGTGATGATAGCGACAGCGATAGGTCAGATGCAGACAGTGAAGGTGAAGACTTCCCGCATCGTGATAATGACAAGGAAAGGGATGGTGGTGAAGAAAAGAAATCAGGTATGATGCAGAGTTACAGATTGTTGTTTGACTTTTAAAAAGAGAAACAGTACTTAACATTGTGTCTGTTTTCTGAACTGGGAGAAGTTATCTGTTTAGCCACCTCTGTTCTAACTTGCCTGCATTCCAGCTGAGGGATGTTTATTAGTAAACAGGTCAGAAGGAAACCATCTAAAAGTGAGGCATCTCTCAGAAGGACCAGTTTTGCTAACAATTGAGTTAGCTTAGTAAGATCGCAAGCCATTTTTCACCTGAAGCATTGAATTGGCAGGGTACCCTAAAAGAACCAAGCCTCAGTTTAAAACATGCTCGCTCTTTAGTGATTTAAACAGTTAAGACAATTACATTTCCTACTGTTAATGCTTTTGGATAATATTTTTTTCTTCATTGCTTGCGGGAGACCAGTTGATAGAGAGTACTAGGTTAGCAAAACTTCAAATAATCTGTAACACCAATGTAAGGAGCATCGTTACGTTAGGATGATATATTATCCATATGAGGGAGGATACTTGAATCTGACCCTTTATTATTTTCTTCCCACTTCCTGTCACCCTTGCCCTTCCTTTGCTTTCCCCAGGTCATAGCGTACGGTTTGCAGACATGCCTGGAAAGTCACGAAAAAAGAAAAAGAACATGAAAGAACTGACACCACTCCAGGCCATGATGTTACGAATGGCAGGTGAGTGAGATGGTTATATTAAATGGAGATATGCCATTAGGCTTCAAGTTAAGCTTGCATTGGTAAGCTTAGTTTGCTTGCATAGGTTTTATTTTATAACGTAAATATATTACTGTCATACTGTAAGATCTGCTAAGAGTATAAGCTGTGGTTAGGTTTTTGTTGGGGTTTATTATTTTTAGTCTAGTAGTATGTACGTTTAGTGTAGCAGAGTTGAAGTTATAGTGGCAACTTACGGAGGTTTTTTGATGTACTGGGATTTTTTTTTTGTCTAAATTTTGTCTTGCTTAACTTTTTAAGCAATTGCTCAAACAAAATATGAACATTTTAAAGAAAAAGATAAGTGAGATTGTCTGTGGGCTCAACCTGTAAACTGTAAGGATTTGTACTTCCTAAAAAATTCTTTTGTAGGAATAAATTAACTAAGAATGAAGACAGGTTTTTTGTTTGTTTATTTTAGGAAGACACCCTAGTATTTTCAAAATGTGGTAGAGTTTCTTGGGCATGGGGATCATGTTTAGTTTGAGGTTGTGTCCCCATTTTCCACGCTACCTGCAATCTCCCACAAACCACAGATCTGCAGTTCCTGTTGGGAACAGAAGCTTTATCTCCCACAGGAACACATAACTATTTGTGGCAATGCTTAGTCTAGAACTTTTGACCTTTTTAATTTATTTTCTTTTATTTCTGTTTAACAATAAAACATGGTTTTCTTTCCTTTGCAGTAAAGCTTCTGTCTTGTTTTGTTTGGGTTTTTTTGTGTGCTCAAGTTTTCTGATGTTCACAAAAACTGTGGGCTGATTTTATAAATGTATTTACATTTCCAGGTCAGGAAATTCCAGAAGAAGGGAGAGAGGTGGAGGAGTATTCAGAAGAGGAGGAGGAAGAGGAAGAGGAGTCAGAATCTGAAGAAACATCACAACAACAACAACAGCAACAACTCAGTGAGGAAGCTCTTGCAGAGACTGGGTCATCTACTGCGACTTCCCAGGCACAGCAGCAGCAACCACCCCCACAGACTGGCCCTCCAACTCAGATACAGGCACCTCCTATGCCTGGGCCACCTCCACTAGGACCACCTCCAGCTCCTCCACTGAGGCCCCCAGGCCCACCCACCGGCCTTCCTCCTGGCCCTCCACCAGGTGAATACTTGACTTACTCAGGATTGAAGGATGCAGGCTCTCGATGCTACAGGCAGTGTATCAGTCTGGGAGTTGTGAAGCTGCACAGTGTGTTGCAAATGGGGTACAGGAACCCACCGTGGCAATTCCTGAGACCCATGTGATCTCTTCTGTGCTTTTGAGGTATTGGGCTGTCGTCAGGCTGGTGGACATTGGCTCATTGCCAGTAACACTGACAGATGGAGGTAGAGCTCGATTTGAAGTATGAGGGCCTGATGCCATGTGCCTCTCTAGTTTCTTTTTTTCCTTGTTCTCCACATACCTCATCCTGAGTGAGGCAGGACTAAAGAGGTTTGGGAGCTACTACCTATTTATAGGTTTTGGTGTGTGTTCTTTTCTATAAAAGCTACCGTGTGAAGGCTTGTGCTGTTCTACCACTTGAATGTATTTCAGTCTTGTTTAGAGAAGATTAAATATCCTCAGATGAAATAAATACTGAGTTTTAATTTGTAACATGTCAGTATTGGACTGCCTAGAGACTATTAGCAAGGGGCAAATCGGTACCATTTTTTTTTTTTAATGATGTATGATTGAATTTTTTTTGAGAGCAAACACTTGAGATTCGTTGATCTGGAGAAAGACAGTAGTTTTATGTAAGTTGGTGAGGTTGACATACAGCTGAACTGAATAACAGTTACACTGTGTTTTGTAATTTTTTGGGAAAAAAGCTTAAATCTGTTGCTTGTTCTTAAATGCAAAGATGGTAGTTGGACTGCAGTAAGGAGCACTCGCTTTATACTATGATTTTAGTGTATTTTATTCTATATGGGCACATGAACAACATCACATCTTTTTAGATGGTGATGTGGGCAGGCAAAGTCCTCTTTCTAGTGTCTTCTTTGCTGTTACATTTCTGATACTTCCTAGAGAGGGAACTTCAAAACAGTTGCCTTCAATAGAGCAAAACAGAAGGGCAATCAAATGCCAGAGTGGAAAGTTCTTTCACTTTGACCTGTTTAAATTCTGACAGCCTCAGCTAAGTAGCTGTTCTCAGCTATTGCTTTGTTACTTATGGAGGAGCCCTTTTTCCAAGCGTGAGTAGATGCTTATACTTGACTGTTATGAAGATGCTTTAACTCTAAAACCACTGCCTCTTTTTGAGATTTTTAGAGGATCTGTTTGATTAGAAGCTGTCTAGTATTAGATTAGCTTTCAAGTTACTGTTGACGATCTTTAGCATTAGCTGATAGGAGAATTTTTGTGTTTTTTTTAATGTTAAACTAAGTTTCTCTTGCTTTCAGGAGCTCCTCCGTTCCTGAGACCTCCTGGTTTACCAGGATTGCGTGGGCCTTTGCCTCGACTTCTACCACCAGGCCCTCCACCTGGGCGACCTCCTGGACCTCCTCCAGGCCCCCCACCAGGTCTGCCCCCAGGTCCTCCTCCACGTGGTCCCCCTCCACGACTGCCCCCTCCTGCCCCACCAGGTAAAGTGTTCTGTTTGCTTCAGCACCAGTTCTCTCTTTGGTTTATTTTCCCAGTTTTTGCTGCAGTGACCAAACCAGTGAGTATAATCAATTATTATTTGCCTTTGTTGCTATCTGCATAGCTGCATTGTGCTATTATATTTTATATGTAATAACAACAAGTAATTCCATACTGCTTTGAGTGGTTTGGTATCAAGAAATCTGTTCTCAAGCAGGGAATTTCAGGGTTTAAACTTCTGCTGGTCTCTTTCTGAATAACACCTGGATGCTGTAACATTGCTCCACCTAATAGCTTGGAGATAGGGATATTTATTTTTTATGCCTGGTCAGACATTTCTGAGGACTTTTAAATTCCAGCAGGACAGATCATCAGGAAACTTTATTTTCAGAGTTCAAAATTTGAAAGGGAGCATTACACAGGTTCCTGTAGCTCTCAGTCTAAGGAGATGAAGCATTTTCAACTCAGAATTTGGTGCAGAGTTGAAAATGTGATGTGTGTTTTTAAAGTCAGTGCTACTGCATCTTTTTGAAGTTTTTTATTTTGTTTTTTCTTCTTGGATTTCTTAGTTTATGCACTTTCTTGACCAATGATTTCACGACTCCCATGTATGGAGTCAGCTCATGTTTTGTTTTCTTCTTGCAGGTATCCCTCCTCCTCGCCCAGGTATGCTACGGCCACCTCTGGTGCCTCCATTAGGACCTGCCCCACCTGGGCTTTTCCCACCAGCTCCCATTCCAAATCCTGGGGTACTGAGTGCCCCACCCAGCTTGATTCAGCGCCCCAAGGCGGATGACACCAGTGCAGCCACCATTGAGAAGAAAGCTACGGCCACCATCAGTGCCAAGCCACAGATCACTAATCCCAAGGCAGAGATCACTCGCTTTGTGCCCACTGCCTTGCGAGTGCGCCGAGAGAATAAGGGGGCTTCAGCTGCCCAGAGAAAACAGGATGATGAGCCTGCTCTCCCATTAACCAAAGCTGCCCCTAAGGCTGGATCATCCGCCCCAATCTCTGTACAGACAAAGGATGATGTGTATGAGGCCTTCATGAAGGAAATGGAAGGTCTCCTGTGACCAGTTCTAGTCAGCTTTCCTGTCCCTCTGAGTGTGGATGAGACTACTGTGGAGGGAGGAGGAGGAAAGGTTCTCCTACAAGCAATGAAAGGGCTCACATGACAGGGAATAGTTCCCTACCCACAGGTTAACTTGCCAGCATGCTCTGAATAGGGACCCCTGCAGGTAAGGTGTGGCTGGGAACCTCCTTTCAGAGCTAGCATGTCCACTCCTTGCAGGGAAATTAGAGTAAAGAAGGCCATGTGCTTCCCTTGAGTCCTCCCCCCTCCTTAGAGGTAGATAATGGTACTCTGGAGTGGGGGATATGGGAGTTGGGGATGACTGGGCTCTGCCTGAGTCCTTGCACATCCTGAATGCTCTGGTGAGGGTAGTGGAACTGGTTTTTAAGGAGCCAGAAAAGCGTTAGCAGGTTGTCCAGATTTTCTTTCCTGTACTGTTCCTTTATGTAAATATTTTATAATCCTTTTTGGTTTTTAGTTGCAGTGAGATTGATCAATAATGTTTCTTCCAAGGTAGTCAGGGAGATAATTTGTGGTGTATACTGTACACTGGAATTTTGCACCCTGTCCCCTATACGGTCATCATGAGGGCTTTTCATTGTCTGGGGTTACTTCATTCTGTCTTGTGAAAGACAATAAATGTTCAGTGTACGAAAATACTGATTTCCTTGTGATTTGTCTAAAACTAGCACATAGATGGCGGGGTGGGGGGGAAGAATGTTTTTTGCGGGCCTTGTGGGGGAAGATGAGGGCATTCTGAACCTCAGAAAAGAAAAGCAGTGGCTCCATAATAAATATGTTGGGTTTTTTTTAACTGAAGTTCTGCTATATTCTTTTTAAGTTCCTAAAAAGCCCTTTCAATATTACTAGTAGCTAGTACAAAATTTTAAGTCCTGAAGTACTACTAATAATTACAAAGTTATTCCTTTTATATACTCTTACTGAAAGGTTTACTTATCAGGCCTCAGATACCCACTGGATGGATCTAGAACAGGCTACTTCAAGTGAAAACTGATAAACAACTAATTCTTAGAACTTGACAGGTAATTTGCCCAGGGAGATGGTTTTTAGTGGCAGATAGGAATGGTTGGACTCGATGATCCAGGAGTCCTTTTCTAACCTGGTGATTCTATGCATTTCACTTGTGGAAAATCTGTGATTTCAAATTCTATGAAGTTCGTGCTTTTTAAGGTTCAGGTATTTTTTTTAAAAAAAAAAGACTTTCCATGCTGATGGCTTAGAGATGAGGTGACAAAGAGATTATTCCTGGAACGGGCTTTGAGGCTGCATGGGAGAGCTGCATTTGACAATGCAAATAATCTAGGACCAGCAAGATTTTTTTTTTCTGGGAAGAGTCCAAGACCACAGTGCCTCCTGTCTCATGTGGCTCTGATGCAGGTGCCTTCTAACATTCTGTTGTGGTTTTGGATAAATACGCAAGGTTGGCAGCTGTGTGGCTAACTGGGACTGTATGTGTAGAAACTGGCTGCATGTGGGTCTGATAATTCATCTGCTTGACCAGAACTGTGGTTTCTATTCAGCTAATTTAGTATGGAGGTTTTTTGGTGTTTTTTTTATTCCTTACCTTTATGACATTTCTAAGTGGAAAAAGCACAATACAAGCTCTTCCTGTCACTTTTAACAAAGCAAGGGGATCTGTGGATGCCATGACTTCAGTCCATGCACTCGGATAACCATCTGGTTCTTTATCAGCCACGCAAACGATGTCCCATGGCAGAAGCAACAAATCTAGCTTTGAGGACTGCTGACATCTTTTTCTCCCAGCATTAGAAATTATTCTACTGCAGTTTTATTGCTGAACTAACAATACTTGCATCAGCTAGATTTATTTTTCCCTTTATTCACATTATCTTTGGTAATGACTCCGAGAGAGTGAAATCCTTGAAAAAGAACAAATCAATGAAATTTTGCCATGGCTGAATTTCTATCAAATTATATAATGTTTTGTGTTTATGCAGCTATTAAAAGAAAATAGGAAAATGCTCCTAGTAATATCTACTTCATCTTCGTATCCTGATGCCAATCAAAAAAGGATTGAATCAGTCTGTGAAATAGATGTGGTTATCTCTAGTGTACTGTTTATTGTGGGAGAGTGCATTAATGTTTAGTATTTAAACAAACGGTTTTCTCAGAAGGGAGAGAAGAACATAATAGAAAGCTTGTGGCATATTCAAGAACAATCTGTGTTTCAACGCAGCCTGGGGAAACAATTATGTATTTACCTTATGATGACATGGGTCCTGGGCACAATCCTCTAATGCCATCTTCTCTACAACTCCAGAACAGATGTTCTTGGCTCTGGGCAACTGGTAATATGAACAGAAGCCCGTTTTGTTCACATTTTGTGTATTGCAGTCATACAGAGCTTTGGGATTCTTCTCTGTAATACCAGCTCCTTGCTGTGGTTGCATTTCTGATCTGTGGTTCTGAGTAGCATTCACAGAATCAAAAATGATTGTGGGGAGGAAAAGGGCTGGGGAAGGACTGAGCTACAGAGAAGTGGTGTGACATGCCTGATGCATTGTTTAATGAGTACATAAAGATGGAAATATAAAAGCCAGATTGGTTAATTTAGTATCTTCTATTGAATCATACCGCGAAGGAAAGATACTTCCTAAATGTTAACTGAACTTCGAGAACAGGGAGCTAGTCTTGGTTACCCAGACATAAACAAGTTGTGGTGGTACTTTGTGCTATGAAGTTAGTTTTATTTTGCTTTCTTTGTAATCTCTCTAGCACTACTAGCATAAGCTGAGTGGTTTAGAACAGAATGCCAATTATACCCTTCTGGAAAGAAGGATGGGATTCTCTCTTGATTGCTGAGTTGCAGAGTTTAGAGAATATATCTTCTGGAGTTTGGGGTGGGATTTTTTGTTTGTTTATTTGTTTGAAGATTCTTGGGAGGCTCTTGTGGATGGCCTAGTGGGAGTCACCCTTGTCTTTCCCTGCACTATGACAGTGCTGGTATCCAGGGTAAGCAGCATGATCTGGCACATGCTCACTTCATATTAATTATGAGATATACTTACCATAGGGTCTGTGGAGCACGATAAAGAAGAATCACAAATTAAAGTACAAAAGCATCAAGGAATGAAGAGAGGAACAAAAAAATCACATAGAATCACTCCAGAATCATTCCCGTTCTCTCTAGAACTGGAACAGTCGGCTGTGTGACACTGGGGTGGCAGAAGGATGCGGCTAAGTCTGGGATGCAGGCTAATTTGTTGCTGTAGAGAAGGCTAGTGGCTACCCTTGCTTAAGATGTGTGGAGGACTGAGAAAAAGGTGTCAGTGGATAAAAAGTAACAATGGATAATTGGAGGAAAAAAAGGAAAATTACAGCAATTCCTGTTATGTATAACAGGGCCAGACCGTACTGGACAAACATCCTTGAAGAAGTCACTTCAGCTGATTGGTGCAGTGAGATATTTTCCAGTTTGAGTAAAAGCCTGACAGCTTGGCTTCTAATGCTCTGTAGAGCAGCCTTGCAGGTAATACAATATTACTTTGATTACTGCTATGTTTTTGAGTAATTTGCCTCTAGAATCAGAGAGGTGGGGACATGTTTCCTGTTAAGATAGAATAAAATAGTTTGTGTTGGAAGGGACCTTAAAGATCATACAGGTAGGTCCAAGCCCCTGCCGTGGGCCGGGACACCTCCAACCAGACCAGATTGCTCAAGGCCCCATCCAGCCTGGCCTTGGACACCTCCAGCCATGGGGCAGCCACAGCTACCCTAGGCAACCTCTACCAGTGCCTCACCACTCTCATAGTGAAGAAATTCTTTCTTATGCCTAGTCTCAATCTGCCCCTCCAGTTTATACCCACTGCCCCTAGTGCCAGCACTACAAGCCTTTGTAAACAGTCGCTCTCCAGCTTTGTTGTAGGCCCCCCTTCAGGTACTGGAATGTTCCTATATGATCTGTAGAATCATAGGCTAGATGGAGAGTGTCTTGGGACACACTTCCCAACAAGATGGATTTCTGGAGCAGGTCTTAGGGGTCAGAGGCGGCTGGGCTGCATGGCCGCAGAGAGCCAGGCGCGGGGCTGTTCCACGGCTTCGCTTCGCGCCCGGCGCTTCCCCGTACACCGCCTCCCTGCTGGCGGGTGGGGCGGGGCCGCTCCCCCATTGGGTGGATTTGGATCCGCGGCGCCATTGGTCGGCACGGCGGGTGGCGCGCTGCAGCCAATCAGCGAGCGGCCAGGGGCGCGCGGGGAAGCTATAAAAGGGGCCGGGGCCGGGGGGCGTAGCGACGCGTGTCTTACGTCGGGCCGCGGTGGCTGTTGTGGAAAAGCGTTGGGAGCCATGTCCGGCCGCGGGAAGCAGGGCGGGAAGGCGCGGGCCAAGGCCAAGTCGCGCTCGTCGCGGGCCGGGCTGCAGTTCCCCGTGGGCCGCGTGCACCGGCTGCTGCGCAAGGGCAACTACGCGGAGCGGGTGGGCGCCGGCGCCCCGGTGTACCTGGCGGCCGTGCTGGAGTACCTGACGGCCGAGATCCTGGAGCTGGCGGGCAACGCGGCCCGCGACAACAAGAAGACGCGCATCATCCCCCGCCACCTGCAGCTCGCCATCCGCAACGACGAGGAGCTCAACAAGCTGCTGGGCAAGGTGACGATCGCGCAGGGCGGGGTGCTGCCTAACATCCAGGCCGTGCTGCTGCCCAAGAAGACCGACAGCCACAAGGCGAAGAGCAAGTAAAACCCGAGGAGCGCTCCCCACTTCAAAAGTAACACAAAGGCTCTTTTTAGAGCCACCCACTTCATCGTAGAAGGAGCTGTAGATCCTAGTAACATAGCAAAACTTATCTGTAATGTTCCAAGAGGTGATTAAATTTCTGAAATTAAACGTTTTTGTTATAAGACAATGTCTTAGTTCCTGGTAAATAGGTACTAAAACTACCAAGGGTTATTTCACACGCAGGGACATTCGGCTCTGGGAGGGGAAAGAAAAGCACAAAGCTTGAAGGCTACCGTAAAAAGGCACTCGTGGCCCCATGGGCCTCACACCTGTGTCAGTTTTGCCCCATGGAAGCTGAGGTATTTGAAAACAACCATAGTCCCCTCTAAACAACCTTTTTGACCTACGCACTTTAAAGCTTTTCATTAGTTTGGCTGGTTCCCTGCCCACACCCCCTCTTTACAAGAGGGAATCTAAGTTATTAATTTTTATTTTGGTTTTTGCATAGCTTGGTCTGAGCTACTGTGCCTGATTACTGACTGAAAGTTGAATGGGTATGAGTGTGTTTTGTAAAGGAAGGCTGGACACAATTTGAGGTTAAAAAAAGGAACTTGTAATTTTATTCCACTTTATGTAGTGTGTCACATCCCTATAAATATGTTGACATAAATACAAATTCAGTGCTTATGGGTCAATAAACACATTGAATAATTATCCATGTGAAAACATAAACTACTCGAACTGTACTACTACACTGTACAAAATGTAGTTACACCGCCAGTTACAATAAAAAGCAGTAATGAAATGTTTACAAGCCTTCAGCAAAACAAAGAGTTGTAGAAGATAAAGTACGATAGGATACTTATTTTAATTATGTATGATCTGAAAAATAAGATGTATTTATTCTTTATTTGCTTAAGCATTGTGTCAATACAAGTGCAGATGAAGACTGTCCCACTCTCACTAGCAGCCAGTCCTTTCATCATAACAGATACATTGGTTGGATAAATATATTTTAATATTACTCCCAATGTAAGGATCAGTCACTGGACAAAAAACAAAAACAAAACAAAAAAATCGAATATTTCACAATCTGCTGAAAAAGGGGAGCCCCAAGTAATATCTTGAGCAAGTTTTATTGTGTAGAAGTAGGAAAAAATCAGCTGCAGCAGTGTCTCCTCAGACAGCGATGACTCAGATTTTCACCAATCAAAGTGTATCAAAATAAAACCAGGCACAAACTATAAAGTGTTAGGGCACTGATTACAATTGTTAACAGAAATTGGCCGTGTTAAGTCCTTATGTCACCTCATTTATTAAGACAATAAATGTTGCTGTAGCAGAGCACTAGGGAACCATGTCTGTATTGTGCACACTAAGCACTGCCTAGTACAAGCTGCTATACTGTAAAAAGTCATCTCCTTCTGGGGCACAAACAGCCCTTCTCGGGACTTTAATGTGCTTATTGCCTCCTTGCACAATATACTAATTTTATTTGTTTCCAATTTTTTGAAAGGGGTAAAGGATTTTGGACAAAGAAGCTAATTTCTAATCCATATTCAGTGCTCAAGATGAGCCTGTGTTACTTCCTCCTCTTTGAAATCAATTTGCTATTAAAATAGCGATTCAAATCCCTGGTTTTCAGTTCAGATTAAGAGAAGACCCTTTAAAGAACAGTAATTAGTTACTTTGGAAATTTAGTTGCCCACGTCGTGGATTTTATTTAGAAGGAAAAACAAAAGTTTCTGTCTCTCGAGGTCTGTCTAGGTCCAGGACTCAGGGTTTATCGCCTCTTTTTTAACTCACCTTTTGCCTCTTCGAAGGGAAACTTTGCCGAGAGGAACTATAGTCTTTCTTTTCCACGTCGCTGCGAACTGGGGGGCGTTCGGCGGCAGGAATTCTGATAAAAACAAGCTTTTTTGACTCCTAAGAAACACAAAATGAGCGCGGAGAAGGGCCCTTTCTGCCGTGCAGCGGGGCGGGCGCTGCAACGCACCAATCACCGCGCGGCTCCTCTCTATAAATACGAGGCCGCCGACTTGCTCCAGGCCCAGTGGTTTCTTCTGATTCGTGGACGAAGGCTCCCACTATGTCGGAAACCGCGCCTGTTGCCGCTCCCGCTGTCTCTGCTCCCGGGGCGAAAGCCGCCGCCAAGAAGCCGAAGAAGGCGGCGGGCGGCTCCAAAGCCCGCAAGCCCGCGGGCCCCAGCGTCACCGAGCTGATCACCAAGGCCGTGTCCGCCTCCAAGGAGCGCAAGGGGCTCTCCCTCGCCGCGCTCAAGAAGGCGCTGGCCGCCGGCGGCTACGATGTGGAGAAGAACAACAGCCGCATCAAGCTGGGGCTCAAGAGCCTCGTCAACAAGGGCACCCTGGTGCAGACCAAGGGTACCGGCGCCTCTGGCTCTTTCAAGCTGAACAAGAAGCCAGGTGAGACGAAAGAAAAGGCAACCAAGAAAAAGCCGGCGGCCAAGCCCAAGAAGCCGGCGGCCAAGAAGCCCGCCAGCGCTGCCAAGAAGCCCAAGAAGGCTGCGCCGGTGAAGAAGAGCCCCAAGAAAGCCAAGAAGCCGGCGGCCACAGCCGCCAAGAAAGCAGCCAAGAGCCCCAAGAAAGCCGCCAAGACGGGCCGCCCCAAGAAGGCAGCCAAGAGCCCGGCCAAGGCGAAGGCGGTGAAGCCCAAAGCAGCCAAACCCAAGGCAGCAAAGCCCAAAGCAGCCAAGGCGAAAAAGGCGGCGCCCAAAAAGAAGTAAAGCGACTAAGAAGTTGCATATCCTGCTCATTTAAATAAACCCAAAGGCTCTTTTAAGAGCCACCCATTTCTTCTTGAAAAGAGCTGAAGCGCTACTGTAAAAGCACTAGCGAACCTAAAACTTGTAAAAGCGTGTTTGGTGGGGAATCCTACCTAGATAATAGCCGCCGTTTTCAAACGTGTGCCCTCGGTACAGCCGGCACGGGGAGCCCTGGGCTTCCGTAAGGGGAGGAGGTGTCTACATGCGATCCAGGAGCGCAGAGACCCCAGTCTAGACGGTGGCAGCGGCTCCAGCCCCGCGGCGCAGCGAGCGCCCCTTGCCCGCGGGGCTCCGGGAGTGTAAACGAGTTTAAAAGTCCCGCGCTGGGTCGGGATTGGATCTATCCAGTAACCCGGCCCCACCTCTCCTTCCCACCAACCCCGCCCCGCAGGGCGGTGAACCCCCCCTCTCTCCCCCATCCTCCCCTCCCACCCGCGGCCGCTTCCCTGCCCTCCGTCCGCCGCTCGGGGGCGAACGGCGCCGCGCTGCCCCCTCCTCCCTCCCCCCCCAATCACCGGAGCACGGGGGGGTCATAAAGGAAAAACCTTAAAGATAAGTGGATATTCCCCCCCCCGCTTACTCGCTGATGAAAGAAAAGTGAGTGATGGCGTGTTGGGGGCACCAGAACGTATGGAAAACAAAATAAAATTTAAAAAACCCCAAACCCCGAAAAAAAACCCAAGCTACAAACTATTTTTTATTTTACAGGTAGGAAATAAAGCGAGTTCATAATAGCAGCTGCCACTTTCTACCAAGAGGAAAATAAGGAAATAAAAACCTTAAAACCAGGACAACCTACCCTTCTCCCGCAGGACTTCAGAATTCTGAAAACACAGCGCTGGCAAAACCCTAGGATACGATTTTTTTTTGACAAATATGTCCAGAGCTAAAAAGCATGTCGTCAATTTATGTTTTAAATAAGTATAATAAACCCTGCCTACAGTCTGGTAAATGAGAGCCCTCCATACTTAAAAACAAAATCAAGAAGGTACATTTCAGCTACATAAAAGGTGAGCACTTACGTTTTCCAATAACACGCAAACAAAGTCTAATCACATACCTCCCCAAAAAAGAAACTTCTGCAATACAGCCCTTTTACTTGAATGGATTGGTGGCTCTTAAAAGAGCCTTTGGGTTCAAACTGAGGATGCGAGGCGCTCTACTTGGAGCTGGTGTACTTGGTGACAGCCTTGGTGCCCTCCGAGACCGCGTGCTTGGCCAGCTCGCCGGGCAGCAGCAGCCGCACGGCCGTCTGGATCTCCCGCGACGTGATGGTCGAGCGCTTGTTGTAGTGCGCCAGGCGCGAGGCCTCGCCGGCGATGCGCTCGAAGATGTCGTTGACGAACGAGTTCATGATGCCCATGGCCTTGGACGAGATGCCCGTGTCGGGGTGCACCTGCTTCAGCACCTTGTACACGTAGATGGAGTAGCTCTCCTTGCGGCTCCTCTTGCGCTTCTTGTCGCCCTTCTTCTGCGTCTTGGTGACGGCTTTCTTGGAGCCCTTCTTGGGCGCGGGAGCGGACTTGGCCGGTTCAGGCATAGCGAGCAGTACCGGTATGCTTTACAACACCGGAATGCTCGCTAATGCGATTACTCCCGTATTTATAGGGGCCTTATGCAAATCTCTGGCCTCAGCGATCAGCGATTCGATTGGACAAGGGCGAAAGTGATGTCACTTCTCGCACCAGCGTCTTTGTAATTGGTCCTTTTTAAATTCCACGCTACTATTGGTTAATAAGTCGGATCCTATTGGCCAATCACAACGAGCTCTTTCAATCACCTTGTTCGGTTGCGAAGCTCGTCCTCTGCCTTCATTCCTCTCCTCCGAGCATCTGGGCTTACCTGGGTCCTGCAGCTGCCTTCTAGGGCTGATCTGCAGGTGCAAAATACGGTTATCGGGAATTCCTTTAGGAGAAAAAAGTAAAATTACAAGGCGTTTTGCTACTCGTCTTCTCCCCCTCCTCTTCTAGAAGTTATAGCTGCATTCTCTATCACAGAATCACTAAGTTGGAAAAGACCCACTGGATCATTGAGTTCAACCATTTATATCAATCACTAAACCATGCCCCTCAGGACCTCGTCCACCCGTGCCCTAAACACCTCCAGGGAAGGTGACTCAACTATATTCCTGGGCAGCCTCTGCCAGTGCCCAGTGACCCTTTCAATGAAATTTTTTTTCCTGATGTCAAGCCTGAACTTCCCCTGGTGGACATTGAGGCCATGTAGTAGCCTGCAATTGTAACAGCCACAAACTACATAAAAAAGGGAAATAGTATAGTCAGAAAAAGATATAGAAGCTCTGGAATGCTAACATCTATCAATTATGTTTGAAATTAATTGTTCTGGCCCACAGAGCATGGCTTGTATTTCCAGACTTTAAATGAGATGGAAGTTCTTATTTAATGTGCAAGTTTAAAGAATATAGACTTTATTTGGGATGCAGTGAATATTGGATGGATAAGCAAGATATTGCTGGTAATGAAGATGAATCGCAGGTTTAAAATTGAACTTTGAATTTGTTGTGAATTAGAAATTCTGTCCATTTTCTTACTAGGTTGACTTAATTGAAAGAAAGAAAGAAGAAAATTGTTTCAATTGAACATGATTTAATGGTGTTAAGAATTCTGATGAAATTTGGTCTTAGTTTGGGGTTTTTCTGTGTTTGTTGGTGTTCTTGAAAATACGTGATAGAGGTAATATTATTTAATGTAGCATTTAACATTTATGTTTAGAAAAGGGGTAATAATTCTTACTTTTTTAAATTAAAGTTCTATGCGGCCACATCATAGATTAAAATTATAAACCCATTCATTGGTAAATGAGCGCATTATGATTCAGTTTTAAAAGAATACAGTTTATTTGTTGTTAAATGACACTAGGACTGGATAACTTGGTATCATATAACAAGTTATATAGCAATGCTATTTTGTTTTGGAATCCTAGAGGGTTAAAGTCTACACTTTTTGTAGCAGAGAAAATACATGACATGGGCCGACAGAAGAAACCCTCAGGTAAATGTAACTTAAGGTGAATGAGACTGCTAAAATCACAACAAAACTAATTGTTCAAGAAGGTCTAGAAGGATAGTGAGAGAGATTCTGGAGCAAACAATATAAAGACTGATCACCTTATCAGGCTGGTTTTTCTTATGCATTTTTTTTCCTTTTACCCTGCTGGGTAGAATTCTGGATACACAAAGATTGCCAGTTTAGATCTGTGTCATGTTTTAACCCTAGGCAGTAATTAAGCACCACACAGCCACTTGCACAATCCCACCCTGCAATGGGATGGGGTAGAGAATCAGAAGAGTAAAAGCGAGACAACTTGTGGGCTGAGATAGGAACAGCTTAATAATTGAATTACAGTATAATAATGATTATGATAAAAAAGGAAAATAAAATGAGAGAAATAAAAGCCAAGGAAGATGAATAGTGCAAGTGAAAATCAGTTTCTCACCATGAACTGAACAATGTCCAGCCTGCCCTCAAGCAGTGTAAGTGCCCTGGCCAGCTCTTCCCAGTTTATGTACTGAGCATGACATCATACTTTATGGAATATCTTCTGATCGTTTTGGGTTTGCTGTCCTGGCTGTGCCTCCTTCCAGCTTGCTGTGCATCTCCAGCCTCCTCATTGACAGAGCGTGAGGAACTGAAAAGTCCTTAAGTTAGTATATACCAAGTACTGCTTAGCAACAACTACATCATCAGTGTTTTATCAACATTATTCTCATACTAAAACCAAAACACAGCACTACCCCAGTTACTAGAAAGAAAGTTAATTCTACTCCAACAGATAGACCAAAACAGTGTTGTCTGAAGAAAGCCAATAAGAAGAGGAAAGACTAGAACCTTTCTCCTTCCCAGTGAGAGAGGCTTGCTTGCAAGAGCTTCTGCTGAACTTAATACCAAAACTGGAGGTGGGGGGAGGCAGGAAGCACCACCCGTATTAAGGTGAGCAGGTCCATGATGCTTCTGTGATGCTCCTGCTGCCTGGTTTAACATCTGCCTCACCTGGCCTTGCTTCCTCTCATCAGGGACAGGGATGGGATAGCTACTCATCCATCTCCATTTGCTCTGCTTCCACCACAGATGCCTTCAGCAGCTTGATCAGCTTGGAGAAAATGTGGTAAGGCAGGAAGGAACTGCATCTGCCTTTTCAAGAGATGAAAAGTCAGTCTGCCTTTTTCAGCAAAGAAAGAAGAGAGATGAGAGCAGACCATCTCTAAAAATTTAACTCACATATGCTTTGAAGGTGATGATTTTCTTTTTGGCATAAACATTAGCTGGAAGAGCAGTTCACTGAGAATGTCACTGCCAGGTAAGCAGAATTCTCATGGAAATCTGTGAAGGTCCACAACTTGATGTGCTGCTGCAAGACAATGTGGTGTAGGACCTCCAGCTTTGTCTCCAGAATAATGGATGAATGTGGTTGCTCTCCTTACACTGCAAAATATAGAATAACAGAGGACAATCTCAGAAATGTAAAGTGCTTAAGACCAGAAAAGAGGGGCATTAAAAGACATCATCCCCAGACCCCTTGAAAAAAGTAGTTTGTACACTCTCTTCATCCTATATTAATCCTTTTAAGACTTGATCAGTTCAAACAAAAGTGACAGCTTATCCAGGTCTTACAGATTCAAAGCTCTGAAAAGTTTTGTAAAAATCACCTACAGAGTAGAAAGAAATCCAGGTTAGAACCTCAGTTGAGGAAAAGCGGTTACTGTGAACCAAAAAACTACTGCTTGATCGTAGCCTTCCACCTAAAATATGTACTAAAACACACCCCAGCCCCTCACCCACCAAAAAGCAAACACTCAAACCTAACAACTGGAGGCCAGTCATGCCTGGTGTAGTGTGGTTATGTGTGTTGCCCTTTCACAAGGAGGAACAACTGGAGAGTGTTGAAGGTAAAATAATTGGGGAGAGGAAGAGGGAGAAGCTTAGGAAATACTTATAAAGGCAACTAAAGTTCTTGGAAAGAACTGGTTACGAGAACTTTATCAGTGATGCTAGAAGAGCTGAATTTATAACAGAGTTTTGACAGGATGCTCGGAAAAGAAATCCAGGTATTTATATTACTCTCAACATCCAAAACAAAGAATACTTCAGGCAAATAACCTAACTCTGGTGGGAGGGAACAGAGAAAAGAGTTTAAGAACAGCTCCACAAAAACCCAAGGACTTCAGAGTTCAAAGAAGCCACAAGACTATTACATGTTACCAAACAGTATGATCCATGATACTCTGTTTTTTTTTCTCCTGGTTGGTGTATTTCCTCCAAGTGAAGGCATTGTGCTACAGGCTGTGAGCTTTCTCCTCTTGGTGTAATTACTCCAGCTGAAAGTTTCTAGAGGGCAAGGGGAAGACATAAAGACAAATCCTTCATTAGTGTTTTGCCACTACACCTCCTCAGTGAGACCTGCACAGATTGTTCTTCAGGAAAAACATCTTGCTTAATCTGAAAGCTTAAGTTAGAAAAAGAATCCCTTTCTATCTGAGCTTTTTGCCTAAATGGGCTTCAAGGAAAGTAACTTAACTTTCTGAGTAATATCTCGGCTATAATTATCCCACCTCCTGCAGTCACTTCAACCAGAAATGTTAGAGGACCACTAGTCTAATGAGGGAAAGTCAGACACACATGTATTCTCCTAGGCTTAGAGAGTACAACTCATCAATGCCAAATGCTTCTGAAAAACAAGCACACACACAAAAAATAACAAAAGTAAAGAAGCAAACCCCAAAATATAGACTTTTAAGAGTAGCAGGATTGGAGACTCAGACTGTTTTATGAACAGCATTTAATTTTAGTCTGGTCTATTCCACTGTGGCAGTACAGAGAAAAGAACTAGGGAGAAATCCCATGAAGTGTTATAAAACACCAAAGTTATAAACAGAAGGTAGTTGGCACATTGCATTAGTGTTTATAACAAATAAATCAATGATGAAGGACAGCATTCTGTGGTGTATTTTAGAAAACTTCTAGAGTGCTCGCTGCACCTTAGAATCACATTTGAGAAGCCCTTTTTAAAATTACAAGTAGCTACTGTAGATCTTCTAATTGTGACGTTCAAACTTTAAGCATAATTGTATCATCTGCTGCATAATCTGCAACCAATAGCTGCACTTTTTATAGCCTTGTGAAATGCTGTCATTATCACCTGAAGAACTTGCAGGTAGTTAGAGAAACAGTAAATGTGTCCTTCCTCTCGTCACAGAATAAAGTAACTGTACTGAAAAAGCCACAAGATCAAAATAAAGGATAAAGCAGGGAGACAAAATTGCCATATATTATCAGAAATTAGCGAGTTTTTAAAAGAATGTTATCTTCCCTCTGAGTACACGTGAAGCAATACAGTTTATAAAATTATAGGTTTCTTTGTGCAACAAGTAAAAGTGCATAGAAAAACACTCAGAAAACAGAATACTTCCAGCTATGTATCATTAAAGAATAAGAACATGAAAATGAGAAAGAGATGCCACATTTTTAAAAGCACATTAAGGAACATAATTTTATTTCACATGGAACCAGTAATAACATAAACACATCATTTTTTTCGTCAGCGCTCAGTCCCCAAAATACAGGGAAGCCACATGGTGATGCAATTAGAGACCGGGGAAACACCAAACACTTAACCGCCCGCAAAAATTGGAACCTGTCGTCCCGACGGAAACCAAAAACAGACAGAG
>WAAB01021945.1:0-23040 GCA_013389865.1 Piaya cayana
GTTTTGCTTAGTTGTCTCTGGGACAATCTTTCTACTACAGAGACTTCTTTTGGCTTTTTGAGCACTATAGACTGCAAACAGCTTCTTAGCTCTCAGCTTCTTAGTTCTATTGCTAGATCTTGCTAGGTGCAGGGGCATCATAACCTTGTGCACAGCACAGTGTTGCAGAATACAAAAGTTCTGCTCCCACCAGACAACTGGTGATGCTACATCGCTTCTGTTGCTTCCTTTGCTTCAGTTGCCCTATATGTACGCAGGTTAAGGATGTTGGTTTCCTTTGGTGCTCTAGAGTAACCAGCAAATGCTTATTGGAACATTTCTTTCTACCCTTGTGACAAAGAACAGAGAGCTCAAAAGGAGATCACCTAGCATAGAAACCCTGAAGATTAACCTTCTAGAAGAGAAGACACTCTCCTGCTATCTTGCCAGGGCATGTTGCCATAGCCAGCACTTTTCAAGCCTTTTCTGTTAATAGGCCCCCATATTTCCCCTATTCCCCCATCCCCAAGGAAATGTGCACTGAAAGTAGGTGCACTTTTCTGATATGTGTTTCATGAACCTTTTAAACAAGGTCCATAGGTTTTCCTGTCACTGTCACTGGAGATCTACCACCACAGGTTGAACTAAGCACCACAGAACAATGGTTCCCATCTTTGTTCAGACCCTGACGCCAGGTTACAATAGGAAAAAAATGCTGCAGGAGCTTGAGTTGCTTAGGCTTGAAGAAAGAAGTTCACAATGCCCATCTGAGGCATCAATGAATTTCTCACCTCCTAGATGAAAAACCCAGATATTGACTCCTCTCTGCAGCTTCCCTCTGCCCTCCTTTAAAGGGAAATGACCCCTAAATAGCAACCTGGGATGGGTGGCTTTCACGTTCTCAGAGCACGGCATTTCTTGTGAAAGATGCCCTTGAATAGCACAAATTCTCTGAATCTCATAATGGGGACAATGGGTTAGTTTTGGCAGCACTACTATTCAGGCACTGAGTCATTTCATCTTAAGAGAATTTCTATGCCCAGAGTTGGAAGAGGTGTTTTGTGTCTTCACAAAAACAATAGCAACAGCACCTCTGACCCCAGTCCTTGAGATATTTTTATCTTCTCAGACTAAAAGAGCTTTTTCAGTCAAGCAAAACATCTAAAAGTTCCCCTCTCTGAAAGCTACAGTGGAATATGGTAATTAAATGTACACGTGTGTATGTGTGTGTGTTCACGTGTGTACGTGAGTGTGTACGTGTATGCAGACAGCAAAACTTTCAAGTAGCTGGGTGAAACAAACAAAAAAAAATGCATTGGCTGGATGCCATCCCTGAAACAGTGGTCCAGGATGAGCATGTCGCATTTCTTTTTTTTTTAACATAAATCCCAACACAGCCTTTTCTATTTCTGGACAGAGGCCATGGAGAGAAACGGTGCTGACTTTTCCCAAGCACTAGACCCTACGCACAACTTCCACATAGTGCTGCTGGATCAGAGGCGGAGGCTGTGTGGTCAAATTGCTCACCTTCACAAGGTGGCTCATAAACTCAACAAGCTTCGCAAAAGGTCCCTGATTGCCAACGTCAGTGGAAGCACCCTGACCGCCGCGGGAGCAGTCACAGCCATTGTGGGACTGTCGCTGAGCCCAGCAACGCTGGGAGCTTCTCTCCTGGCATCAGCTGTTGGTCTGGGCATGGCCACTGCTGGGGGGGCTGTCAGCATCACCTCCGATCTCTCCTTAGTGCTCTGCAATTCTCGGGAGGTGAGGAAGGTGCAGGAAATTGCAATGACTTGTCGGAAACAGATGAGGGAAATCCTTGGCTGCCTGGAGTTCCTACGCCGGGGGCAGGGCCCAGGGGACCCCACACTGCGCCAGTCAGAGAAGAGGGCCTCCATCTCTCTGTACAACTCCATCTGCTTCATGGTATTCTGTGGCTCCCACAGCTTCCTTGTGCCAGAATACACAAAGGAGGTCACAAAAGTGAGCCAGGCTGTGCTGAAGGCCAAAATACAGAAGCTGGCTGCCAACCTTGAGACCTGCACCAGGGCAATGGATGAAGTCTGTGAACTTCTTGAGGCCAGGACAGAGCTTTCCACACACACAAGAAAACCCAGCTTGGGTGCTAAAACCACTGTTGAGACTCCAAGACCATTAAAACTGGGCTCAGAGACATTAACTTATTGCCACTATTAGCATTGCTACCTGTTACTTCTGTAAAACTTGTCATGCTTATCCACACAGGTGTGTGCACCTGTCACATGCCTTATTTATGTCTGAACGCAAACTCTTTCATAATAGGCTAAAGCCTACACACACAGACACACCCTGCCACCTCACAGCAGCCACCTGACACAGACTGGAGGTGAAAATGGACATATGGGCTATGGGGTACACAGCAGCAGATCGCAGAGCCTGTGGGCAGGGGCAGGTGGCTATTCCTCAGATCCATATTCCCTCAACCATTAATTGCAGCTCTGCTTCCCCAAGGCAGCAAAAAGAAGTGAGTCAGGAAGCTGGTGAAATCCCTATATTTGTGGTGCTAAGTTGCCCTGGGTAACTTATTTTGAATATATGAGAAGTAAAAGGGCTGTTATAACCTCAAAAAGCCAGCAGCTGCCAATTTCCACTAGAATGCAGTCCTGTTCATAAGGTACATCTGGAAAAGCTGTCCAAGAAAGCAGTTCCAGATATGACAGACTGTATGGAGTGCTCATCATCCTAGGGTGAAATAGCAGGCCCAGAAATTGTTGTCCTTTCTGAAGAAACCTCTTCATGCTGAGAACTGTGATGAATGTGTTCTATTTATTTACATAAGGTTATTTTAAGATTTTATATTGTATTTAAAGATTTTTCTTTTCTTTTACAAAGGAATTTTCTGCTCCAAAGGGGAGCAGCTTTTTTTGAAGGCAAAGCAAGTCTGTGGCATGTGAGAGCAAGTCCCTTGTTCTTTGGTTTTGAAGGAAGGCAAGTCCCTATAGGAAAAGGAAATTATGGTCTGAATGCTGGTAATTATAAAAAGGTGAAACATCAATCAGTGACAGATCTTAAGAACCAAACCAGAGAGAAGGACAGATCAGTGACCCTGGGACCAGAGCCTGCTTCAGGGAACTGGTGGAAGAAAGTAGTTGTCCCTCTTGCAGCAGAGAGGGAAGCATAGATTTTTGTTACTGGTCAGAGCTGGAGCCCAGTTGTCATGGGAGCATATCTGAGATGTGGAGGGGCCACTCTCTGTGTAGCCAAGCAGCCTGTGAGACCCGCAACGGTTCATCTGCAAGGGTGGAGGCAACACTCATGTAGAGCTACACGTACTCTTAGAAATGCTTCCCAGGGTAAGCTTAACATTAGCAATATATATACACTGGTACTAATATTCAAGAGGGAGTGCAGAGGAACAGGATGATTCAGTAGCTGAGCACTTACAAAACAGGAGGAAGGACTAGGAGGATCCTGTTTCAGGTGACTGTTCTGCTAAATATGGAGGTTTTGTGATTTTTTAACCCCTCAGTGCCTTATTTCTCTGTTAAACATGGGGATAGCAGCATTTCCCTACCTTGCAAGGATGTCTATGTGACAAATATTGCAAAGTGCTCAAGTACTGTGATGATGGGGTACATGTCAGTACCCTGAAGAGGTACAAAGAAGAGACCCCGGAAAACAGCTTGAGACTACTAGAGGAATTAATGCAGGGATAATTCCAGCTCCACAAGTTGGCCTGAGTGGATAAGGGTAACTTCCTTGCAGAAGCATGAATCAAAAAGATCAGAAAACCCACCATGTAATTCTGTAACACCAAGCAAACTCTTTGGTAGAGCAACACTACAGCTCACAAAGCTTGAATCTTGACTGTTTTGCCTCTTCCTCTCATTGGCATTTGCTTTACACATAACAACAAAAGCTTTGGTCCCTCAGAGTGTGACTCAGATGCCTGTAATGCTGATGCTTGTTTGCCAGAAATGAACAAGTACACTGCTGGTTCAATTAAATGAATATGAAGAATTTTTTTGTGTCAGTGTCTCTCTGCACACCTGCATATGATCACATTCCTGCCGCCTGGCCCACTCTGCTCGATTTAATGCTCCAGGCACTGGAGCCAAAGAATTGATAGGAGCAGCAGGAGGTGTTCAGAACTGGAGAATGAAAAGCAAAGTCATCATCTCCATGCCACACAGCTGGCATTTCTGTATGACTGTGTCTTTTTCTGTGTGAGTGCATACCTTTGTGTACAAATCAGCCCATGGACACCAGGGATGCTGATCTCTGACATATAAACACTGAGATGCATATACATAAGCACCTTATTGTAGTTTTGTAGTGTGAGCTGCACACTGTGCAAATGGAGACACAATGCTAATTTGTTTCTTATTAATTTAGCACATCACCAGATAACTCTACTAGAATAGTTATGACTTTACTGTACTTCTGAGATGGCTGGTTTTATCATCACCAAGAAAATTATGTAATTTATATAGCTATCTTTACTCCTCCAATTTCTTGTAATGTAACTTTGTCCACATGTCCACAAACAGGGAATAACGTAGGAAAAACAACAGGTCTGAATGCATTAATCTGGCTGGCAGAAGGATCTGAATTTGTTAGCTTAGTGCTTCATGAGGGCTGGAAGTCAGCTTCAGTGCAGTCCTACACTAAAATCACAGCCACCGTTTGAGTAGCTGGGACAAATCAGAAACTTTTAAGTACATTTTCAACCACAAAGGCAAAAAATACCTTGCTTCTGTTCCAGTTTTCCCTAGATTAAACCTTCACTCAAGGTCAGGATTTGGGTTGTTGTGCAGTGCTGCTGTGTGAGTGTGATTGAGCCCAAGGTACGGCTCTGTCCTGGCCAGGTCTCAGCCCCTTCATTCTCTGAGTTTGTTTGCAAGAACTTCAAAGGGAGGCTCAGACAGACAGTAGGGCCTGGAGTCTGGAAGATCTGTAATCCTACACAAGACAGAGGAGCTGTATGACTTTTACTTCAAAACCCATTCAGTGCTGTCCTTCTAAGCCAGACAGTCCTGTGAATCTAAGTCTCCACCTTTACACCTCAGCTACCCTTGATCTAGCAGCTGGCAGGCACGGCAGAAGGTGACAAGCTCTGGGCATTCCTTCCTGTCTCCTCCCATGCAGCCAGCACTGGATTTCATGTGATACTCTGGGGAGCCAGCTTTGAGACCTGTGTTAGCAGAAATCCACCATTTTGGAGGGCAAGATTCATTTCCTACTCCTTTTGTTTCCTGAAACAACTCAGTACTGGATCACATAAGCAACAGAGCTGGTACCAAGAAAACATGTGAAACAAGTGACTCAGGCTGGGACAGGAGCATACCTACTCCAGTACTAGCTTAGTTCAAATAAGTAACTCTGTTAGAGTCACAAGAAACATAGAATCATGGAATCATTAAAGTTGGAAAAGACCTCTAACATCTTCAAGTCCATCTGTCAGGCCAACACCACTATGCCTACTAAACCATGTCCTGAAGTGCCACATCTACACACTTACTGGACACCTCCAGGGACAGTGAGTCCACTAGTTCCCTGAGCAACTGGAGACGGGGGAAGGAGTGTCTTGGGTAAGCAGCTTTTTTATGAGTAGTTATGTTATTTACCTTTCAAATGAGTAGTTGTGTTGATTGAATCTTTCCTTTGGTAGCTGGAATGACAGGATGGGAATGGGTATGTTTGTGATTTGATGTTAGCCAGGGCTGGCACTTATGAAACCTGGCCTCCTGATGCCACTTTTACCCCTCTTTTATTGAAACTGCTGCAGGGAGGAATGATTCAATGGTGAACCAGCAGTGCAAGAATCATTTTGACACAAAGTTCCATAGTATGTTTTGAAACCATAGTAAAATGTGTCTATAACAAACAAGCCTGATGATAGTCAGGTAGTTAGGACATCACAATAGCTTCTCTCTGTGATCTACTATACACACTGTCCATCTTGTCTCATTTTACATCCCTTGTGAAATAGTTTGCATTATACCTGCACTAAAATCTGCTGTGAATGATCCCACTCTCTCCCCACTAAGGAAGACTGAGCCTGTGACACACGGTAGGGTTAGGAATGTATTTAGTCAAAAGCCAAGTCTAAAAGCCATGGAGAGAAAATGTCTAAATTTGGTATGATCTGCAGTACCTTGTGCTGAAAAGCACAAAAAGGGAATCACCATTTAGAAGTGAGTGCTTCCCAACAGCAATTTAGGACAGGAGAGAACTTTCATTCAAATACTTATACTGATAAAAAGGATTTAGCCAAACTGGAATTCCAGCAAAATAGAGTTGCTCCACCCTGCTCCTCACCAAAACAGCACCTACCATGTTAAACAGACAATGAGTTCAACAAAGAATCACAAGCAGTGACTTCCCGTCACATCCCCAACTCTGTTTCCTGAGGCATCCTAGAGACCTATACAAGGGTTCATGTCTAAGTACTGGCCAGGCTTAACTTTCAGCGCTAAAGATTTATAGCCAGCTCATGCCTCAGACTTCTGTAATTTTTTAAACATGCAGTCATAACTAGTATCTACACTGGGAATTTCTTGTTGGTTTGGGTTTTAATTATTTTAAAACCATTGCTCCTGAGCACAGTGGGATGCAGCAGTTTCATTTCCACTGCTGCCCAGATAATTGTTTCAGGTTTCCTCTCCTTTCCCTGTCACGCAGAGAGTTTATTTGGACTTCCTCTCACTTTCCTCATTGTTCTGGGGGCAGAGGAAATGGCATGCTTAGAATCCAGCGACAGATGCTCAGGTATGTCAGCATTTCCACTGTGAGCACACCCAGCTGGGCTTCCCAGTCAGAAAAAGAAAGGGAGGTGTGCTCAAAAATGTAGTCACAAGTTCCATTTTTCAGTCAGCTCAGCTGTCTTTGTGAAGATTGAGCTCTTTAATACATTGGTATCCTTCTCCCTAAACCAAAGCATGTTCACTCAGCTGGACGGCTGCTCTGCTGCAGTCAGCACTAGGACTAGAGATCAGGAAGGCTACACCCAGACCAGGTGGAAAGCAATGAGCTCAGGAACTACTATCCTGACATGACACTTGACTCTCCCTCAAAGGGCACAAAATCTATCATCATTTTCACCTCTCACTGTGCACCTGCATGCTCTCTGCCTGAGACACAACAGCAGCAATCAAGAGAGCCGAGAGGGTATTTGCATCTCCTATTGTTGTTTCATGCTGTAAACTTACAGCAATTTAGTCTTCTCCAGCCTATCCAGGTCCCTCTGGATGACACCCTGTCCTTCCGATTTGGTAACTACACCACTCTGCTTGGTGTCATCAAAGCTGTCAACTCAGCCAATGCCAGGGGAAGGGGACAACTCTGCATGGCAAATCCTCCGAGGTGTCCATCTCTCCATGAGACAGCTCTCTGTGGGACACCTCTACATGGAAGACTCTCACTGGGTACAGCTCCACAGGCTGCGCCTCAAGCTCCTAGCAACAGCCCCTGCTGGTAGCAGCACTGTGAAGACCTCTGGGTGCAAAAGACACCTCCTAGCCTCAAGGAGAGGAAGGACCCCCCCGCCCGCTCCCATTGGCTCTTTGCCTCGAACTACCAATCCCGACACCCTCGCCGAGGCAACTACAACTCCCAGAGTGCTTCGCGCCGCTACGGCGAAGGGGAGGCCCGCGATGGCGGAGGGAGAGAGGCAGCCAGAGGCGATGGCGGAGCCGGAGCAGGCGGTGGAGGAGGAGCCACAGAGTTTCAAGGACCTGGTGAGGAGCCGTTTCTGGCCCCGCTGCTCCGTCCTGAGGAGCAGTACCCAAACCCCGTCCCGCACATCGAGCCGGGGTGGGGGCTTCTCGCAGAGCTCCATGTGCCGGGCTGTGCCCTGGCGGCCGATCCGCGGGCCTGGAGCTTTGCCCCGGCCCGAGCTCTGGGCGGGTCAGGCTTCCGCTCTCCTGATACCGAAAACGCAGGAGAGTAAAACTGTCTAGGATTCGTTTTGGCGTTCTGGAAAGCGAGCAGCCTTTATCAGACCTGGGCAACGCGAGGGAGCGATCTCCATCCATCATGTGCTGCGAGTCAAGAGCTGGGACAGAACAGATACCCCACTTACAGTCATATGTATAATATTTTCCCAGAAATCTTATGCATATTCTGTTACTTTCCAAGGGTAAATTTTAGTGGTATGATGAAACTTCACAACGGTCAAAACTCTGGCTGATTTGGAGCTGGCTCCAGCCCTGCCTGACCTTGCCTTTAAGATAGAAACTGCAAACAGGAGGAGAGACATCTCTTCAGCACAGATCACAGTGAACACAAGGCATTATCTCTAAAGAATGAACAGTGTCTGGAAAAACACTGTCTAAAGGAAAACATGCTGTCAGAGGGACATTCTGTCTTAACTTTAGGAAAACACAATAGCTTAGATGAAACCTAACTTTAGCTTGAGTCAAAATATTCCACTTTTTGTAATAGTGGGATATTGTGTAATACTACTGGTATCACAGTGAGGGTGGCATAGCTACTCTGTCCAGTGCAGTTCCAGTGCTGCTGCTCAGCCAGCTGCCTCTATTTTCAGTTGTGCTAACTTGCCTAGGGGATTTTCTTTTTCTCAGGTACCCCTAGAAATGGGGAGAGAGGCAGCTCCGTATGTGTATGTGTGTAAAGTTCCTTGTGCAAACTAAGGAAAAATTGACTAGTTTCTTACTGATGGCAGTCCCTACTAACAGTTTTGAGCAAATCTAGGAAGTTGCTGGTGGAGGTGGGGATCACTGTGAGCAGCCTGCCCTTCATGTGGTTGATTTCAGGGTTTGATGGGATTTCACTGCTAGACACAAACTTGGCTTGATGCAGCAAGTATTTAAGTTAACCATTTGATTTAATTTAGGTCTCTTTGGTGATGTTTGTTTCTCTTTTCACTAATGTTCAGGGAGTAACAGATGTCCTGTGTGAAGCTTGTGACCAGTTAGGATGGAAGACACCAACAAAGATCCAAGTTGAGGCTATTCCAGTCGCTCTCCAAGGTGAGCAGCGTGCTTCTCTGACCCCACACCTAGGGATGCCCCAGTAGCTCTATGAGAATGAATTTTGCTGAGAGAGAAGTGGCAGGGATGAGTATTCTCACTTCATCATTGAAGTTCTCTGTCTAGATGTAGTCTCAGTTTCATTCTTGTGTCTTTCCCTGTCAGAGCTTGGAATGCTGATTTCTCCAGTAGTGCCTGCAATTGAAAACTTTCAGATGGGTACAAACATGGGTTCTTGAGTGCTCACTACTTTAGTTCTGACAGTCCATGTTAAATAGAATTACTGTCAATCATTTGAGCTGCTAATCTGCATGAACTATTTTCTTTCTGAAATACTCAAGGATACAAAGGAAACTTCTGACAGATTTAGGACTGTGTCTCTTCTGGTAGAGACCTGCGGTCTGTATTTGAAATTGGAGATGCCTTGACTGATTACATGCCTTGTTATAATCCACTGTGTTGTGAGTAAGCAATTCCTTGAAATTAGTTTTCTGGAGTGAATAATAATCAAGCCACAGTGACTTTCTGCAAACTTCCTGGAATTACAGGAAAATAAATTACTGAATTTGGCAAACATTTCTGCCTCTAGAATATTTGGTCGGTTGTTTTATTAAAAACAAAAACAAACCCAAAGCAACAAGGAAACACTATGAAGCAGGAACAGAATAATGTATTGACAGAGTGGGAGTAAATTTTGTGTCTTCTCTGTCCTAGTACTTAACTGTTGTCAGTCTCTTCTATTCCACATATAAGATTATCACAAAAAAAAAGAAAAAAACCCCACAAAAGTTAGGTAGCATTCCTGAGAAGATGTCTCCAGTTTAAGGCCTGTTGGCAGCATGTTCTCAGCTGTAGGAGTTCAGGAGATCAGAATGGATTCTAGTGTTGAACTCTGTTTTGTTTCCTGTACTGGTTCTCAGCAAAGGACTGCTCTGCTAATCTTTCCTACTGCAAACTAGTTTAGTTTAGGTTACTCTTTTAACCAGTGGCACAAAATTGATTGTGGCTTGTGAAATGTAAGTTGGATAGTGCTGCTGTTTTGTAGTTGGCATGACCTGTCTCAAATACTGGAGTCTTTCCTTGTAAGCAAGTAAACAGATGAACATTTGGACTAGAACGCTTACCCTGATAGAAGTACAGGGTGTACATTGGTAGTCAGATTTGAGAAATAATAAAGTAAAGCTGTTTTGAACTTGAAGTTTTAATGAAAACCTTGTTTGTATGAAGTCTTTGTATGGCAGAAGTTTTAACTAGAGAACAGAAAGGATCAACACTGTAATTATTGTGCAAATGAAGTTGTGCTCTAAAAACACTGTAGAGATGCTCTGAAATTCTTTATTTTGTTCTATGCCATTTGTGTCTTTCCTTTTTTTCTATCCTTAGGGAATTCTTATACTTTATTGCGCAATGTTTTAAAAGCTTCTTTGTCTGGTTTAGATTGGTAACAGTGTTTGCTCCTCTTGCTGCTTCTTGTAGGCAGAGATATCATTGGACTGGCGGAAACTGGCTCTGGTAAAACAGGAGCCTTTGCTTTGCCAATTCTTCAAGCACTGCTGGAAACACCTCAGCGACTATTTGCTCTTGTCCTCACACCAACAAGGGAACTGGCCTTCCAGATCTCAGAGCAGTTTGAAGCTCTTGGATCCTCCATTGGTGTCCATACTAGTAAGTAGCTTTGTGATTTTTGAGCAAATTTCCTGGAGGCTGAAGTTTGTCATCACTGGGTTGCAAAGGAGAAAGTAGAGAATATTTGCATGGAGAGTTGAAGAAAAGGTTAGGAAAGCTTGTGATGCTTGAAGACAGAGATCTGCTGTCAGATTTGGGAAAGACTATGGTCTTTCCTCATGTAGTAGTCTGCAGTTCTTTATGTCCAAACAGTTGAAGGTGGAAGTAGAAGAGAATCTTTTCAATTCTATGTTTGTGTCCAGTGAAACTGCTTAAAGCTTCACTCTGTAGTGTGATGTAATTTAATCTTTTCTTCAGACTTCTGTATTGTTTTTTTACATGTTCCCTACAAACAGAACTTTGTTGGTATTTTTAGAATTCCTAGATGTTCACAGCTGAGTTAAGCTGCAGGGAATAGATTCTGCTCTTCAGCTGTGAAAAATATAGTAGGTGGTGCTAGTAAGGACGTAATTGTGTGGCTTAAAAGGCCTGAGAAGGTCATGTGTGCTAAAACAAAGTGAATTCTCAAAGAGAAGGAGCCTTTCACTTGTACAGAATTGTTGTGAGTGGCAGGGAATAAGAGGAAACACTATGGTGCCATGAGCTGCCTGGTGCTACTGTGAGAGATTTACTGTGTTCTGTTTGTCCTGCAGCGGTTATTGTGGGTGGAATTGACACGATGTCTCAATCTCTGGCCTTAGCCAAGAAGCCACATGTTATAATTGGTAAGTTAACATACTGTTAGTATGAGGTATGACTGGTATGAAGCTGCAGTTCTCCAAAGAGCATGCACCAAAAGATTTTGTGCATTTGAGGGAGAAGTGAGAGTAAATCCTTCATTAGTTTTTGTCCTAAGATCTGAGTACTAGCTTGCTAATATTTCTAATTACAACAGTAGCCTTGCTGCTACAAGCTCATTACAAGGCTTTGTAGTCCTACTAGACTGCGTTTTGCTTGCTTTTTCGTTCTCCTTAAGTATCAAAGTGCTGGTCTCATCCTTCTCGGTACCATTAATCTACAGTCTGGTTTGGTTTGTGTTTTGTTTTTTAAAGGGAGAAGGGGAAGGAGGGGATTCTTCAGATGATCTGGCTTCATTAGTCTTATTTCAAAATGCTCTGGAGATACCCTATGAAAGTCCTTCTCACAAAGCAATCTGCCTTTACTTCTCTTGGGCAAAGAACTCTGTTTCTGTAATGGATCTCTTGCCTCTTGCCTCTTTGGATCTTTTCCTTTGCTTTCATCCTAAGTATGATCCTGTGATTTGTTGGTAGCAACCCCTGGCCGTCTAGTTGATCATCTGGAGAACACAAAGGGCTTCAACTTACGAGCTCTGAAGTTCCTAGTGATGGATGAGGCTGATCGGATCCTTAACATGGATTTTGAGACAGAGGTATGAATCTGCCAAAACCAGAATTTGGAACACCAGATGAGTCCCTTTAAAACACCTTTTTACAATCAAATAGTAAACACTGAGCTATTCTGTAGAAACTAATAGCAACTTGTAACTCAGATCTAATAATTGCATGAAAGTCTGTGGTGGGAGTAGAACTTAGCAGAGGTCTTACTGTTTCTCTGCGGAAAGTAAGAGACATTTTGTCTCTGAAATCTAGTATCTCTGAAGCATCCAACATTGATGTAATTACTGTAGAACACCATCACACACATGAGCCTGCAGGAGTATTGTCTGGTATTTGCACTGATATTGGACTTTTGGAGTTCACTCTTCCTAATTGTCAACAAACTATCAGTCTAAACTTTCCCTTTAGAAGAGAGGGGGAAATTTGCTTCTACTTTGAGTCTTAAAGTTGCACTTCATTTGGATGATCATTGTTTGGAGGAATCATCTTGATTGCTGCTTTATTCAGCATTTCCATTTCCTTTTGATTTTTACAGGTGGATAAGATACTAAAAGTGATTCCTCGAGACAGGAAGACATTCCTGTTTTCTGCTACTATGACCAAGAAGGTGAGAGCAGAGTGCTTGGCTTTAATTCTTCCATCAGGCAATCCTGTTGACTAAACTGTATGATACAGCTTTCTGACAATGTCTCTGTCCATTTAGTACTAATTTAAATTGACCTTCCTAGGTTCAAAAACTCCAGCGTGCAGCTCTGAAGAATCCTGTTAAATGTGCTGTTTCTTCCAAGTATCAGACAGTTGAAAAACTACAGCAGTACTACATTTTCATCCCTTCCAAATTCAAGGTAATGCCCCTTCTGTTTCTTCTCTTCTGATTTTGTCTTGTCTTGCTGTTCCAACATCTGCCCGATATCTTGTCATCTTCTCTGGATTATACTTACTCTTTAACATGATGTATGTTATTATGTTTTTGGGGTTTTTTTTTCCATTTTGGTTTTTTTTTTTTACAGGACAGCTACCTGGTTTATATCTTGAATGAACTGGCTGGAAACTCTTTCATGATATTCTGCAGTACATGTAGCAATACTCAGAGGACTGCTCTGCTACTCCGCAACCTGGGGTTCACTGCCATTCCTCTCCATGGGCAGATGAGTCAGGTATGGACATACCCCACAGAATGGCATAGGCAGGACCTGTTGCTTGGGAAGTGGGCTGTGCCATACTGAGTCATTACCTTACGGAAGCAGTATTTGATAGCTGGTAGACTGAACTGATCCATAGAAATTTGACTAATGTGAATCCTGCAACTGATTCTATAAGAGTTCAAAAAGAAATAAAATAGAGAAGTGAGATTTTTTTTTCAGTAGGTTTTCCCTCGGTTCTTCTGTACTAGTATTTGATCAAGAACTTATTAACAAGAGTAAGCATTATTCTCTCATTCCCTTTTTGCTCTCCTCTCTTTCAGAATAAACGCTTGGGTTCCCTAAACAAGTTCAAGGCAAAAGCACGTTCTATTCTGCTGGCTACTGATGTTGCAAGCAGAGGTCTGGACATCCCACATGTAGATGTGGTGATAAACTTTGATATTCCTACACACTCTAAGGTAAGCTAGTCTGTGTGCCAGCTGAGAGCTTCTGGTCACCAGGAAGAATAATGCAGCTAGGCAGAGGAACAAAGACAACTGTTCCTTATTCTGCTTCTGTAGATTAAAAGATGTAGTTCAGGCTCTGCAATTGAGCTGATACCTCAGTTTGGTTCTATAGCCTCATCTGGATTGTAGAACTAATCCCATAAGTGAAGAGGCGAAATTAGGAAGGTTCTGTGTCTTTGTGTTTCTGCTCAGGCTACTTGTTTTGCTATATTATGTTAAAGGACTTAGAGACTTTGAATATATTTTTAACATATTACTAGTTTCAGGTAGTCATCTCTGTTCCTGTGGTCCAGGTCTGGCTTCACATTTTAAACTGTTTGCGAAAAAAAAGTAAAACTTCTTCCATTATGTTTAGTGAGGATTCAGTCAAGAAATGTGTCTTTCATGTGTTTCATATCACAGAAATACAGCAAACTTAAAGTGAGCTACTAACTCTCTACCTTTTAGAAAGTATAGTATTATCTTAGGGCTATGACATCATTTCCCAGCCTAGTTTCAGAAAGCATACTATTAACATTAATTTCACAAATTGCTCTTTTTTCTTGTAGTAGTCAAAAATACTACACATTGCACACAGATGAACATATGGTGATTCTTTTGAAGACACTGCTGTTGGACAGAGGTTAAAAAAAAAAACAAGCAAACCAATAAACCAATGATGAGAGGCAGAAACTTGAATGACATTGTTACAGTTTTTGTGCACCTCTCTCTCATCTGAATGTGTTACAGAACACATCATTTCTCATGATGCTTCCTTTCTCCACAGATTCTGTATGGAGCAGGAAGTATTTTCATTTCCATAATGCAGTCTAAAAACTGGAAAACAGCCTAGAACCATATGAACAGAAGATGCTCAATACATCAGACTCTTCCAAATTGTTCTCATTCAGCCTCCTGTTCACTCTGCTTGCTAAA
This sequence comes from Piaya cayana, assembly GCA_013389865.1. NCBI lineage: Eukaryota > Metazoa > Chordata > Aves > Cuculiformes > Coccyzidae > Piaya > Piaya cayana. The sequence goes on from WAAB01021945.1 coordinate 14,541, forward strand.
TTTAAATCTGTCTGCCAGAGTTTATCTGGAAGACAAACTGCATAGAGCACTAGATCCCAAAACTGAAAATGCATTGTTTCACTTTACGTATTAGCTTTCCAAGGAAACAATACATAGCAGAGTCATGTATTGCAGCTTTTGTCCTGCAGTCTTGAATAATTGAAGGTGGAATATGAATTCTTCATAAAGAGAAGAATTAAAATGTTAAAACCAAAATTATGTCTCTACAAGCCAACATCTTACCAAATCCTAATGTGGCACACAGTTGTAAATATTTAATCCTGTCTGTGCTTTCTCTCTATTTTCTTGGTTTTCCCTAAAGAAAAATTAGATGGGCTAATATCCCATAACTTCTGTTATTTTTGGTGCACATTATCATATTGCTTATCAAGGAAATTGTTTTCAGGATTATATTCATCGTGTTGGGAGAACAGCTCGAGCTGGGAGGTCTGGCAAATCTATCACCTTTGTCACACAGTAAGTATTGAAATGTGGCACGCTTAGTCTTCCTAGTTGTGTTTCAGAGCATAAAACATCTGACCTCATCGTGGGTCAGAAGAAAGTCTGACGAGGAGCGGCTGAGAGAGCTGGGGTTGTTTAGCCTTCAGAAGAGGTGGCTGAGGGGAGACCTTATTGCTCTCTGCAACTACCTTAAAGGAGGTTGTGGAGAGGAGGNTACTACTTATTTTGTTGTGCCAGTTGGATTTATTTAGTTAAAGGGGGGAGAATTCAAAGCTCAGGGTGGGGAGGGAGAAAGATCCTGTATAAATTTTAGAAGCAAGCAGGTAATAAGCAGAACTGACTGTTTATATTGTATGATATGCATACATTTTTATAATATATAATGTAAGTTAAGGAAGTGTGGGGTTTTGGTAAAAACTAAAGTATTTGTCAGGGGAAAAAAGTCTTTGCGAAATAGTTCTGAACAGAGACAAGCTGGGTAAATCAGTAAAGCCATCCTGAATGTGGCATCATTCAGATGCAATTAAGAGTTGCTTGTGAGACAGTTAGCAGAAGCTAACAATATCTCTGGGCTAGAGACAAGGGGTGATGGTTGTGAAACACTACTGGGAGGGCTGATTCAAGCTGGTGCTTTGTCTTTTCCCAGATATGATGTAGAGCTGTTCCAGCGCATTGAACACCTTATTGGCAAGAAGCTGCCAGCATTCCCCATGCAAGAGGAAGAAGTTATGATGCTGACAGAGCGTGTGGCTGAGGCCCAGAGATTTGCTCGAATGGTGGGTGCTGGCTTTTTGTCTGCCTACTTACTGTTGTAGCCTGAATTTCATCAGGCACCAGAACTCTTGGTCAATCTCTTGATTGCATTGCAGGAGATGCGGGAGCAGGGAGAGAAGAAACGATCCCGAAATGATGATGACGATGACACAGAAGAAGCTCTTGGTGTCAGGAATAAGGTGGCAGGTGGGAAAAAGAAGAAAAGGAAAGCCTTCTAGTTCAGTATTTGGACAGACTTTTTATTTTTCTATTTTATTGCTACATGAGCTCAGTGAAAGCCATCTACCAAGCTATCTGCAGTGGAAATTGGGCAGTCCACGTGGAAAACAGTCTCCTCTCTTCTGCTTCACCAGTTACAGACTGAGCTTGGTCTGTTGTGGTACAACGGGACCAGTCTTCCTTTCAGAGCTATCAGACCATCACCTCTGGACTTGAATGCAGCTGTGGACTGGCCATGCTCATTCGCAGTGGGTGCAGTGTGAGTGCACCTTTCCCACTGCTGCAGCCTGTCTTGTTATCCAAACTCTCATGAGTGCATCTGGGGTCAGATAAGTCTGTAAGAAGAAAGAGGAAAAAGTTAAAAGAAGCAACTGAGGTCCCACAGCACAGCTGTGATGCCTTTGCCATAGCGAAGGGACATGTGACATGGAGAACTCAAAATATATTTTACTGGATTTTAAAACTACCTGGTTTTCATTGTGTTGTCACTAACCTTGCTTTGAATATCGGCTCTGCAATAAGGCTTTCTTCTTAGGTCTATCTTAGCAATTCAGGTGTGACATCAGTACCTTTAGGTGTGTCAGCTGAAGAGTGGCCCAGCTAAAAGACGACTAAAAGAGATAACTTGTTTTGGCAGGGTTAGGCTATTCACTGCCTGGAATTGAATCCAGAATCCATAATGATTGGCAAGATCAGGGAGAGGTCTGGGTTTGGGGCTAGGGCAGGAGGGAGGCTTGTGGGTGAATCTTGTAGTACTTACAAACCAACGCAAGAGGGTGGCATTTACCTAGGAAAGCAGCTGACGATCTGGGCGGTGGGGGAAAAAAGGCCGTCACAGAGGGTTGCTCTATGTTTCCTTATTTGTTTCTCTGTTTTAAGCAGAATTCAGTTGCTTATAAGTAGACTTTTGCAAGAATGGGATAAATATACCTATCTTCATATCAGACCAGAAGGTTAGTTCTAGTTCCCATTGTCAATAAAGATTTTCAGGCTTGTGGAGAAGGGTGAGAAGCTCCTTCATAAACATAAATCTGATATATACATGTATGCTAGTCAGAATGCCTTTATACTTTTGTTCGAGGCAGCACATTTTTGCAGATTTACAGAAAAACCCACAGCATGGTTAAAACTGAGGGGAACGTGTTTTGGTTTTTTTCTGTTGAAACCAACTCTGTTAGTCTCTATGAGGAACAAACATACTCTGGCGTGAGAAGAGTGCCACTGTTCCTACTTAGTCTTTTTTTTGGTACAATTTACTCCCATTTCCTGAATGCTCACCTTCAGGTTTGATAGCTCTAAAGTAGTCTAAGATCAATGGCAGACAAGTAAGAATACGCATCTTGGGTATGTTGACTGCTAAGAGCATTCTTATAAAACAGGAAGAGAGCATACATCTTCCATGGGTTGTAGTGCAGAGTGGCAGGGGTAGAATTCCATTAACGAACATGTTAATTTCTGACTGGTCTTCTGTCCTGCCGGATGCTTGAACGAAATTTCATACCCTTTACAAGCAGGACAGGGCTGGGCCCACTATCAGTAAATTATTAAATCCCTGTGAGGCTGCTGGGTCTCTGCAAGACCTCTTAGTGTTATTACAAGCTATGAAATGGGTGACCTACAAAGTCTTGTAAAGTGAAATGAATGGCAATTTTACTGATGGAGGAGATGAGGCAGCATCATTCCTTTCAGAGCTAGTATGAGGCTTTCTTCAATAGATTTATGGAGTCTCTAGAACCTTTCTATGTTCTTTCTGTGTGGAAAGCTGCTAGAGCAGAGGGTATCTGTCTTGCCCCTTGATGGGATCAAAGATTATTCCTCCTTTGCAGTTGCAAGAACAACAGAGGAGAGAAGTAGAGGTGCTCCTTGTAGGAGCACCTTGAAAGAAGAGACTGCTGGACAGCAGGCCACCTCCCTTGATTTGGAATGATAAATAGTAGAAATACTTGGCACTAGAAAAACAAAGGTCTCACCACACCCACATTCTTACTGGTGCCTCACCTGCCACAGGTATGTACATTCAATTTCAACTAAAAATATCTTAAACTATTTCCTGCCCCTTCAACCTGTTATTGTGACTACACCATGAGGGCTAGGTCAGTTTGTATAACCAAAGTGGAACAGGGAGTGTCCAAAGGTGGACTTGGTCAAAATAAAATTTGCAGCCAGGCTAGAGCAAAATCTGTCGCTGATCTAATGAAACATGAGGGGAAAAGAATGGAGTGAGACCTGTGTCTGGATTATAGACCGTTCAGAAAATACCAGCACTGGTATGTGTGTGGCGCATGCTTTTGTACAACAATTGACGTCACTGTGTTTGTTCAGTGAGGAGGACTCTTGAGGGGCAGTTCTGAAGCACACCTCTCAAGTCTGCACAGCAGGGAGCTGGAGAGCAGGATTAATCTTAGTGTGATGCAAAGTAAGATTGGGCTAGCAACCTGTCAACATTTTGTGGTTGAAACTCAAGTGAAGTTTCAACAAAAACTGTGCTCTCAAAATATGTTTACTGAGGATGTTTGCAGTTTGAAACAACTCTGCACTTCCCAAGTCCGTGATGAAAAGGTGATTGTTTATTTAAAACACATATTACGAGTGTATCATGCTTTTTTTATTTTTAATACTGCATAGGCGACTATTTAGGACAATAAAGAATGGGAATGTAGTGTCTCTAAAAAATGTTCTAGAGCTAGCAGAAGGAGGACAATGCTTTGGAGGGGATGAGTAAAATTAAACATTGATGTGAGTCTGGATAACTGACTTCAAGGTAAGTGAGGATAGCTGCAAAAGGAGCAGTTCCTGCAATCACAGAGTGGTACAGACTAGAAACTGCACTGAATTGTCCTGTTTGAAATGAATTTGGCCATCTCATTTCCCCAGTGCTGTGCATCTGCTGCCCAGGGGCTGCAAGAGAAGATGTGAAGAAGGCACAGCTGGGAACCAGGATGGGAAGTCCAGAGATTTTTTTCTGTGGTGTCAGCCTGAGCGTAAGTCTCCTTAAAAGAATGAATGATGATGAATGAATGAAGGATCACAGCCTTTTCCAAGGATCTGGCAGCCCACCTTCCCCTTGCCCCCAAAAAGCAGAGATGACAAAGAGGGAGAACTAAGTATAATGACTTTGTAGCTATACCATTACTTTGTGCTGAGAAGAGGCTCAGTTTAGGAGGGAACTCTCAGAGTAAGAAGTGAGTTGGAATCTGGAGGGCCTTAGTTTACAAAGCGCAGCCAGAATTATTAAGCATTCCCAGTTTAGCCAAACACCAAAGAAGGAAAATATCCAACATAATTAAAAGCCCTTGAAAGTACTTAAGAAGGAATGGAATTGATTGCATGACCTATGAAAGACACGGGCATATACTAAGCATTTTGATATTGTGTGAATGTGAAGTTGTGGCTTGCCTGTAGTGGCATATGAGGAGATTCTCTAAACATTCAGGTGAGCAATTAATTCTTGCAAATGCTGTAAAAATCCATCTTCAATGCCAGAAGTAGTCCACGTAGTCACTCTGCATTCTTACTGCTCTTGCTTATACATTTACCAGTAGATTAAAAAAAAAAAAAAAAACCACAACCCTGACACTGTGCAAATGTGGAGAATCTGAACTTCTGACAGGATCCCACACTTCAGGGTTAGTTCCTGAGCTTTCAGGAGAAAAGTAAACGTTACAATAAACTTTCTTAGTGTTCAGAGGGCTCTGCTCTTTGGTCAGACTCTGCAAGCTCTTCTGAATAACTGTATTTAAAAGGGAGAGCTAAGGCTGTTTCATTCTCTTGGTGCCTAAGATATTGGAATGGTTGCTTGCTGTCTGACCCAGGGATGAATACAACTGTGCTGTCAGTGCTGTATCTCTTCCTGAGGACCCTGCAGATATGGAAACTTATGATGATGACAATAGCACCCTCTGCTTCCAAATCCCCTGGGACACAGATACCTGTCTTCCTGAACATGCTTATCAATTATACATCATATTTTGTGGTAGGATGTGTGTTGGACTGTGCCAAGGTCATGCCTAGTTGTGCAACAGGAGACAGTGACACTGTGCAGTCTTCAGCTGTTGACATTTTAAGTCCTCAGGGAGGGGTGGATGCCCTTGGAGATTGTTCAGCACTTTTTAAGGGAAGCATCAAGGAGGCTGAAGCTGTGTTTGCTAGAGTTTAACACAGGGTAATTTTGCATGCCCAAAGGGAAGAGAACTATCTTTAGCTTTGCTTTCTCTGCTGGTGGATCCTCATTGTTGCAGAGATGTACATGCTGCTTTGTTGCCTCTCTGAAATAAAGTCTAAGCATAGGACTATGTAAAAAGTTTCTGCTTTCCCTTGTGCTTGGTGGTTGCTAAGCATTCCTAAGGAAAGGGGTACACAATGTGGGGTTTCTGTGCAAAAAGGGGGAAATGTGTCTTCCATTCAAATCTTAGCAACGGCAGAAAAAAACCCCTGTTGATGGTCTCTCAAAGAAACTGTTCCTTCTGGCCATCACTTCTTCCTCCCTATTTGATATCATCAAGAAAAGTAGGTATTTTGGCACATTTTCTATTTAAAGTGATTTAAGTCCTCTGTAATCCTCCTTGAGATTTTTACCCACAAACACATCTCTGTGTAAAGAAAGGCAAATAGCAAAACTTGCTCTGCAAGTCATCTGTTTAAGGTAGAAGAGTATTGCATGATAAGGTTGAATTGCTTCGGTTATGCCAGCTTTACAGAAGAAAATTATTCTTTTGTGTGGTTTATCTTGTACATCTGCTCCATCCCATGAGCAGGGCTAAGAAAATGAAATTTCTTGGCTTTAGTGTAGGAAAAAGTCTTTGGGACAATGAGAGCTAGAGTCACAAAATACCTTCTTTCCTGTAGAAGCAATGTAAGAGGGCACAAGATCCCACAGAGCAAGCCTGGGAAGAATATATGGAGGATCATTCAACTTTATCTAAAGCAATAGAAATTAAGATTCCCCAGTAAAGCATGTAATTGTATATACATGGTCTTCTACAGTTTTTATCATAGCTCTGTTGATGAAGGGAATTTATAACAAAAGGTACCCAGCCTGATCTGTCCTTGCCAGCTTCTGTGCTTGATGTATCATCAGCAGGAAAGTAATACTTCTCTCTCAATATATATTCAGAATGATAAATTTTCCACTAGTGAGTGATTTGCTATTACTGTTGCTCATGTGCATACTTACAGGTGCGTTAAACCTTTATCCTGCTGCATGCCAGAGGGTATCTTTGGTTGTTAAGGACTGGTCGTCTCTCAACACAATCAACAATATGAGGCAGACTGTGTAGTAGACTTTGTCAGAGCTTAGGCAGAATCAGCTTTCCATTCCTGCAGTTGCATGTCTCAAGATACCTCTTATAGATTCTGCATAGTTAAGGACTATTTTTTGCTGGATACACTCAAGTAATGTGTATATATATATATTACTTTAGATACACATTGATGAAGGTACACTGTTGGTGAGAACTGCTTTAGTATTAGCTAGGAATCTTGGAGCCACCTCTTCAATTTTCAAGAAAAGTTTAGATAAAATGCAAACTTTAAAAAGTGCAAGCAAAGTATTGGCTATGCTGTCTAAGATGGGGTACATAGTGACAGATGTTTATAAAAGTTCTATGGAAGAAATGTCAGAAATAGATCTGCTAGACTGCTCTTTCTAAGATCAAATTTAGCAATAGCCTCGCTTCTGCCTGCGTTTAGCAGGGTGGCTGCAGCCAGACTTGTTCATCTCAGTTAAGTCTGTTGGAAAACCTTTCCTTGCAAAGCATGCTAGGGTTTTGTGACGCTTTGGTTCTTCCAAGGCTCACACTCAGATACGACTTCTTTTACTCCAGCTACACTACCTCTATCTAGTTCAGAGGATGGCTTTTTGAAGATCTATCCTCTAAATGCTGGGCTACCTCCTCTTCCTGAAAATGTCAGTGCTGCTTTCACAGGTGAGTTTCACTGTTTGTGATTAGTGAGAAACGTCCCTCTCCATCAGCGTTGCATTGAGCTGATGGAAGGCTGTCACTGGTCTTGGTCTTGTATTTACATGGATTGTTTGAGAGTGTGACTGTGTTCCTTTGAAAATCCTACAGCAGACAAACGTGGTTCTCTTGAATTCAGTAGAAGTGGCAGGTGTAAAGGAAGATGTGGCCACTACAGGGCCCTGTTAGCCTTCTGTTGTTGATAAATCTCTTGTGCAGTGAGAAGGCAGCTTTCTGGAGGACACAGTATCCATGAAATCTTCAGTGAGTGTCTTTCTCTGTATCTTACACAGCAAATAAGTCTCTTCTTTTTACATGTTTTTTTTTTAAAAGAACACAGCAAGCCTTTCAGAAAACTTGAAAGCTAATTGCTCTGTCCTTCCTTGGAAAGGAAGGCAGACCCCTGAACCAGCAGTAATTGCTTGTCCTGTGCCAGGAAGAACACATGGATAAAAGCTTTAAGAACTCTCTTCATTTCACATGTTCCTTAGTCTCTCCTGCCTGGGGCAGGGCAGCCTCCTTGTGGAAGTGGTCAGATTTTTTAGCCATGTCAGCCCTTTGCTTCAGTGATGACCTGAGATATACAGGACCTCATATTACTAGTTTACATAGGCAGCACAGAAAATGCATGAGGGTAGATGCTTTTCTGCCTCAAAGAACTAGTGGGTTAACATCTAAAAATGCACTGATCTCTGTGGGAAAGACTATGCAGAACACATGTTGACAGGCTGAGAGATTTGGGGTTGTTCAAGCTAGAGAAGGCCCTGAGAAGACCTTATAGCAGCCTTCCAGTGCTTAAAGGGAGCCTACAGAAAAAACGGAAATATGGGGAGGGGTTTTTTATTAGGGAGTGTGATAGGATGATGAAGAGTAATGTTTTTAAGCTGATTTAGATGAGATATGAGATACTAGGAAGAGGTTGGGGGGGGTTGTTGGTTTTTTTGGTTTTGTTTTTGTTTTTTTTTACTGTGAGGTTGGTGAGGCGCTGGAACAGGTTAGATGTGATTTTGAGCAACCTGGTCTAGTGGAAGGTGTCCCTGCCCATGGCAGGTGGTTGGGACTGGATGATGTTTAAGGTGCCTTCCAAC
>WAAB01021945.1:23852-54533 GCA_013389865.1 Piaya cayana
GAGTGTGACTGTGTTCCTTTGAAAATCCTACAGCAGACAAACGTGGTTCTCTTGAATTCAGTAGAAGTGGCAGGTGTAAAGGAAGATGTGGCCACTACAGGGCCCTGTTAGCCTTCTGTTGTTGATAAATCTCTTGTGCAGTGAGAAGGCAGCTTTCTGGAGGACACAGTATCCATGAAATCTTCCGTGAGTGTCTTTCTCTGTATCTTACACAGCAAATAAGTCTCTTCTTTTTACATGTTTTTTTTTTAAAAGAACACAGCAAGCCTTTCAGAAAACTTGAAAGCTAATTGCTCTGTCCTTCCTTGGAAAGGAAGGCAGACCCCTGAACCAGCAGTAATTGCTTGTCCTGTGCCAGGAAGAACACATGGATAAAAGCTTTAAGAACTCTCTTCATTTCACATGTTCCTTAGTCTCTCCTGCCTGGNTTTACATGTTTTTTTTTTAAAAGAACACAGCAAGCCTTTCAGAAAACTTGAAAGCTAATTGCTCTGTCCTTCCTTGGAAAGGAAGGCAGACCCCTGAACCAGCAGTAATTGCTTGTCCTGTGCCAGGAAGAACACATGGATAAAAGCTTTAAGAACTCTCTTCATTTCACATGTTCCTTAGTCTCTCCTGCCTGGGGCAGGGCAGCCTCCTTGTGGAAGTGGTCAGATTTTTTAGCCATGTCAGCCCTTTGCTTCAGTGATGACCTGAGATATACAGGACCTCATATTACTAGTTTACATAGGCAGCACAGAAAATGCATGAGGGTAGATGCTTTTCTGCCTCAAAGAACTAGTGGGTTAACATCTAAAAATGCACTGATCTCTGTGGGAAAGACTATGCAGAACACATGTTGACAGGCTGAGAGATTTGGGGTTGTTCAAGCTAGAGAAGGCCCTGAGAAGACCTTATAGCAGCCTTCCAGTGCTTAAAGGGAGCCTACAGAAAAAACGGAAATATGGGGAGGGGTTTTTTATTAGGGAGTGTGATAGGATGATGAAGAGTAATGTTTTTAAGCTGATTTAGATGAGATATGAGATACTAGGAAGAGGTTGGGGGGGGTTGTTGGTTTTTTTGGTTTTGTTTTTGTTTTTTTTTACTGTGAGGTTGGTGAGGCGCTGGAACAGGTTAGATGTGATTTTGAGCAACCTGGTCTAGTGGAAGGTGTCCCTGCCCATGGCAGGTGGTTGGGACTGGATGATGTTTAAGGTGCCTTCCAACCCAACCCATTCTATGACTCTATGTGAAGACACAGGGAAAACAAGGACTGATGGGGTGGGGAAGTCCCTCTTTATAGCTGGATGGTACGTTGCATGGACCTGCTATTTCTCATGGTGTGGGAAGACATTTGACAAGTAGAAATCTAAAGCCAACCGTGTCTGGATGGCCTTTCTTTGGAGTGGCTTCTAGATCAGGACACTCATCTTCTTGGTCTTTGCAGTGGCAAGACAAATATGTGCATTTCTGCCTGCTTTGCTATAGTAAGGTAACTGCACCAGAAGCCATCCTGAGTCTTAAAATGAATCCTGGGTAAAACGAAATATCTTGTGAGTTTGTGCAGTGCCCAGTTCCTTCAGCTGTAAGGCTTTTCTCTGTGACTGAAGTGGGCAATGGGCCAAGCCCCCTGGCAGAAGCCAGGGCTCTACAGGTACACCAAAGCAGGTTAGCCTGCCTGCTCAGCAGATCAGCAAAATATCACTACCTAGATAGGCAAAATTTGCATCTTTCTGCTCTCCTGCATTGTCTGCAGGATTGCGTCACTACCCAGTCCACTCCCATCACTTAATCAGATAAAGCACCAAGGGAATCCACTAACCTTTGGAAGCATTCGCTGACTGTGATCTTGGGGCAGTGGCCCTGCAGGATGTACAGCTGGAGAGCCACCTCTACTGTGCCTGAGGGATAGGGAATTTCCTTGCTTGGCCTGAGGTAGGGGAACCCCTTCCCCCATGAATACTTGGGTGCAACCTCCCTTTCCGCCTTCAGGCCTCTGTCTGTGGTCTGATTCCTTTGGAAATATCAGACAGGGACTCCCTTCACATAATAAACAGCAGCCTTGTCCCTGTGCCTCACTCTTGCAGACAAGCTCTGCTGAGAATCCTCCCTGAGCAAGATTTCCTCATGCTCAGCATGCTCCAGAATGTGTTGTAGGGAGATTCTTCCCTCTGCTCTCATGAGACCTCACTTGGAGCACTGCATTCAGTTCTGGAGTTCTCAGCACAGGAAGGGCATGGATCTATTAGAGCAAGTCTAGAGGAGGGCCACAAAGATGATCAGAGGGCTGGAGCACCTCCTCCCATCAAGACAGGCTGAAAGAGCTGGTCTTGTTTAGGCTAGAGAATAGGAGGCTCCCAGGAGACCTCAGAACACCCTTCCTGTACTTAAAGGGGGGTCTTTTTCAGGAAGTGTAGTGATAGAAAGAGGAATAGCAGTTTTAAGCTGAATGAGGGTAGATATAAATTAGATTTTAGGAAGATGTTGTTTACTGTGAGGGTGGTGAAGCACTGGAACACGCTGCCTTGATAAGTTGTGGAAGCCCCATTCTTGGTGGTGTTCAACGCCAGGTTGGATGAGTCTTTGAATAACCTGGTCTTGTGAAAGGTGTCCCTGCCCATGGTAGAGGGCTGGGACTGGATGATCTTAGAGGTCCTTTCCAACCCAAACCATTCTATGAATCTATGATTTATCTTCCATTATTTAATGAATTTTTGGGGGGACCTCACATCATCTCCTCCCACTGTTACCCATTCCCATATGCCAGACTCCCTGTCTTTGGCAAGAAGGTCTCATGCACACACTCCGCTTTCTAAACACTTTCTGCACTCTGCCCTGTTCACTATGCCCTAGCCTTTTCCCACCAGGCAGCCTGCAACCAGGTCCCTTAAACTGCTCCAGGGGTGATACTTTGCTTTTCTGTTTGTGCTGCACTGCAGTATGTTCCTGCAGGCACTTCTCCTAGACAATGGACAAGTACCTGCCCAAAAATCATTTGCTTCCAGTGCTGCCTACCTTGTTTTCCATGGTGCCAGAAATGTGACCTGTGTCATTCTCTCCACCTTGATCAGTGTCATTTCTCTGTTTGATGATTATAAATGAGTAGTAGTTTGGAAAGTCAGATTTCAATTGGCCAACAGAGGTTTTAACCATGTGTACATCTAGATTAACTACTCCGGAGATTGGGGATTATCAACAGTTATGTAATAGCAGGCTTTTTTTTTTTTTAATTGGAACAGGACTGCAACAGATGCTGTGTTTGCTAAAGAAGCCAGACTGTCATATAATACATCCAGAATATGTGTTTTGTTTGGCAGAATCATACATGTGGATTGCAGCTTTCTTCTAGTAAAACCATACTTCTGATCAGACAGGTGAGTCGTCATAGGTTGGATTTAGATCTTATTTGGTTTCTCAGGTAAGAACTGCACTTGGTTTAGTTTAATGCCAATCCAACACAGTTTTAGATCTACTGTGTGAGTTCATCCCTGGCTAAGGAAAATCTAACCCCTGTGTAACTTAAGATGATCTGTCAACTTCACCCACGTGCATCACAGCCCTGTAACATGATAAAGCCCTCGCAGTCAGCAACTATATTGCTCGAATGCATAGCCTATGTGGGATCCCTTCATTCACATAGAGCACAGGCTTTTTTTCCCCCCAAGAATAACCCTTAGCTTATCCCACATATGATGGGATGTGTTATGTGCCAGGCAGAAGATCAGAGCCAAAATTTGTAATGATTCCTTTTGCCTATTGAAATGTAAGCACAGAGGCAATAAATTTTCTGTCTAATTAAACAAATCTCCCTGCAGGTTTTGGAGATGAAATAGAGCATTGTGTGCTTGCTGAAATGTAGCAGCACTGTCTGGTGCCCAACAGCTGCTAAATTTTACCTGAGGGTTAGGTCCTCTCTGCAGCCAGGAATTCCTGGAAAAAGCAATTAACAGCCTTTTCAGGAGAGCTAGTTTTGCTTTAGTTGGTATTTCATTACTGTTATGGCAGTTAATAATGAACAAGGAAGGGATTATCAGGCAATGCAACAACCCTAGAAGGAAGGGAATAATCTGTTGTGGGGAAGTTGAAACTTCCCTTTACCATATCATACACACACCAAGATCTGTCCCTATCTCTGATACTTTCCTGGATTGCTCTTACTTTTAGCTGAAGCTGTATCTGCATTTCTGAAGAGGTTAATTGGCGATTAAACTTCCACTAAACCTTTCCTTGGGGTATGGTTGTCACTTAGGTACATCACTTTTGTTTAGCAAGCAAATAGCTGGGTCTACTGGATCTGAAGAGCAGCAGAGAGCCTGGAGTTCCCATGTGAGATCCCACACAGGGACTAGCAAAGTCAGAGGAACAGAGCACAAGCAGGGCCAGAAAGGGGCTCCTTAAATTGAGGTTTCTGGTCCAAATTGAAGCACGTGCTCTCTTTCTCTATATGCTCTAAGCCAGAAGCTTGGTTAACCTCCTTCCTTTCAGCTGAGAGCTTTCCTTTTGGCTGCTTAATGTCTGTAACTGATGTTCTTCCTTCTAGCCTGGAGGAGCTCTTGGATTGTCAAGAAGGTTGGAAGAAAAATAATGAAGTCCAGAGATCTGACAATCAACTGTATATTCTTTCTACTTCAGACCTTGCCTCCTTCCAGCTCTGGGCACAAAATCCAGGCTGGAAGTTCCTGGAGTACAGAAATTTCTATTTTGCATTCAGCAGTGAAAGCTGTGTCCTAACCCAGAATTGCTTCTTGTTTACAGCCATGGAATCATGACAAGTTTACAATATCCTTAGTGATCACCAAGGAAGATGGCAGATGTCCCCACAGATTTATCTGAAATTAGGAGGAGTTAAATGAAGGAATGAGGGGAGACAGAGAAATTATCCCAGCAACAGGTCAAGAGACATTTTGTGTTCTGCCAGCTGATCTGAATCATCAGTGTGAAATTTCTGTTTGATGGAATGCTGGATTTTTTGTTAAAGGAGTGAGGAAGAGCGTGTGCATGTTCATCTGTATATGTGCCACTACGTGTTTAAGGCCGGGTATTTGAAGAGTTATTTTTAGTTTGAATTTATCAGAAAACTTAAATCATTAAGAGTTCCATGCACAGATTTTGTTTTCCAGTCAACTATCCCTTTGAGATTTCCACTATTTCTTGTGATAGAATTAATGGGAGAATAACAAAATGGATTACCTTAGGGCCTCAGTTTCTGTTCTCAAGAACTTAATCTCTGGCTAGCAGTCAAATCTATGGCCTCAAGTGCTCCATCTTTGTAAAGTGCAGACATTAAACTAGGCAGTATTTAAAGAGTACAGGTTCTTCAGACATGGTTTCACAAAGCAAGCAGATGGATCCTATTGCAGTGCAGCATGTGCTAAACATCCTGAGGTGAATTTTCTATCAGAAACTATTTTCAGTGGTGTTCCTGGCTTGCAATTACCCTCTCTTCATTCCTTTTCTCCTTCCCTCCCTCCTTCCCTCCCTCCTTCCCTCCCTCCCTCTCAGCTGGCTATCATTTCCAACGATAGCATCCTCACCCAGTGGAAGTCCTTTATTTTTATCTAGTTTTAATAGATACTGCAACAAGAGAGGCAAGAGCACCACAGGCAGTGGTGAGGCTGGGTGCGGCCACGCTGCTCTGTGCACATGCTTGCACACAAGTATGTGTCTTTGTGTGTGGTTATGTGCCCACCAAGATTAGGTAGAAACTGCAAAGAAAGGCATCATTTTACAAAAGCAAGCAGCTGGAGCAGAAATACTATCAGACCTCTTAAACACACTCATTTAAATTTTTGCCTCCATTAAGTAGGCAGAATACAGAACTGTTTACCCCTCAGTTTCTGTAAGTACAGCTACTTGAATGTATATCACTATGTCATAGATTTTTATGCTGCTTAACTACCAGATGCAGTAGGCACACACCAAATGAACATTGCAATGTCCATTAGGGAGCTCAATGTCACTGATGATAATAGGAAGCTGGAGAACTCATAAAAACATGAGTTGTGATTAGCAGATAGAACAGGAGAAAACTCAAAAGACCTTCATATTGATGCGACAACTTACCACTTCTGAAAATTATTACACTGGGGGAATGGAATCATTCAATAAAGGATTTTGGGGGGAGGAGCACAGAGCTGAACTGCAATCCTGAACCTTCAGTGAGGCAGACATATATGCCTGTGTTGACAGTGAAGTTAGAAGAGTAATCTGCTCACCTTAATGTACAACATGATGGAAGAAGCTGTGGAAGGCAGTGTGCATGCATCATGTTATGTTAAGTGAAAGGAAGATGCCCAGCAATGTGGCGGCCTCTTACATGAAGGATACAAAGATCTCTGGCCCAGCCATCTCTATAATTTCCACCCAGTGTGAGGGTCCTAGGCTACCACCTACACTTCCACTGCATCTGCAGTGGTGGGACCCACTGCAGTTTGCATGCCTGAGGAGCAGCACATCTCTAGGTTCCCAAGATATGCCATCTACCTGTGCCAGAAACTAAGTGCTTCCAGGCTGCAAAGCAATTCTCCTGGTTCCTGGTTTGCCAATCAGAGGGGAATATTTAGGATTTGTATGAAAGGAGTTTTGTGTAGTCTGAAAGCATGGCCCTGGCCCTATCCTGATAAAACACACATTCTGTTTTTCTCCCATCTCAACTGAGTGTTTGCAAGGCTGCATCAGCCTTTTTATCACACACACTGAACTGGGGAAGGACTGCAGCATGGGCTGAGCTAGGGCTCCCCTCATGGCTGCTGACATACGAGTGCTTGAGCTGCCTTGAAATGCATCTGAGGAGTTTTATGGTTGTATATAATCATGACTGAGTAATAAACTTTACATAGGGTAAACCAGCAAAAAGACTTGAGGCGTTGGCTTTATAAACTAGCAACTATTACTCACTGGCATTTCTGCCAGGTCCGCACTGGCGTGGCACTTCCAGCAGTCTCCAGCTCAAGCCTAGAGGAACACAGACAATGTCCCCTCAAATCACAGGGACCCACAGACTGTAATGCCCCTGTCTGCTGGGAAATGTCTGTGTCTGTGGAGAAGAACAATGCTAGAAGAGAAACTCTAGTTTCAACTTCAACTCTAGAAGCGTTGAAGTAAGACATTCTCCACCTGGACTGGCACAAAAGCCTACACGTTATCTTACATTTCCCTGAAGCCTGACTGGGATTCCCAGGGACTCAGATAGCTCCTCAGCAACTCCTCAGCTCCAAGAAGTGATACTGTGATCTGTGACACCCAGAGATCAAGAACTGATTGCCCTGGCGATCTGTTGTAAACTGCAAGAAAATACTCAGGAGTGATAAACTATGAATTACAGTAGTTGAGCTTACCTTATTATTGCTTCTTATATTTTTGTCCCCCCTGCCCATTTTCTTCAAGAAAAATCACTGCTTTAATAATTAGCCTTGGTTGGATAACTCACGTTAGCCAAAACAGCTGGCTGATTCCAGGCCATGGTTCTGCAGTCAACAGCAGATTAATACACAGTTGTATCACTCAATAGGATGTGTCTAATTAAGATCAAACATGTAAACACAATTGTAATTTTGATACTTTAGACAGGACATAAAATATTGAGTTTATACCAGCTTTTGTGCCAGCTGTGTGGTGACACAGATCTGTACCAGCTTGAAGCTTGTTGACAAAAAAAATAAAACAAAATCTATCAAGACTTTTTTATCCTAATGAAGTCTAAAATAGAGGAGTGATTTATGTTGGATCTCAGCTTTTTGTCATAGTGATGGTGTTTGATCCAGAAGCACTAAAGCAGAATTTTCTGTATCATTGAGCAGGGAATTCTTGTGCACAGCCTGATTCCCAGGAATGTTCCTTGCATGGAAGCTGTCATCTGCAGAGCCTCTTACTGAAGGCACTTCTGGCAGGAGAAATCAGCTTCAGACTCCAGGGCAGGACAGCTTTCTCAGAACATCTATTTCCAGCAGCCACCAATGTGAGAAAAGGCCTAATCCTTTCTCAGCAAGAATCTCAGCCAAGCATCTCAACCCTGAAGTGTGGAGTGGAAAATAAGGGAAAAGGGAAGACTATTCCAGGCACAGTAGGCAAGGAATACCAAGTGGAAAACCATTATGAGCCAGGTAAGGGTACCAAAATGAAGACTAGCATACAGGGAAAGCAAAGGTTGACTTCTGGAATGCCTTGCTGAGAGTCTATCTGTCAGACTTCACCAGCTAAAGATGGGGCTAGATATCCCCTCTCTCCAAAATCATTCCCCAGTCTTGGGATCAGCCTTTCTGGGAGAGAGAAAATGCAGGTACTCCTGATCTCCCTTGGCATGCCTTCCTTTCTACGTCTATCATGCTCCGTGAGTTTTTTGATCTCTTGTTTCTGAAGAGTTAAGCAATTCTCCCCAAATGTCTTGCTACATACAATACCCACTCATCCAGATCAATGCTACTTACTGCTTTGGGAACACATCAGAACAGAATCAGATGAAGTTAATGCCATAAAGGAGGAGTGGAGCTGCCTTAGCTGTTCTTGTAAGTGGATAAGCACAGGATACTTCCAGGAAACTACATCTAGTGGCATGGCTCAATTGTCATTAGTGAAATGTTTATCAGCATACTGTTAAAGATCCTAAAGAAGGTCAAAATCTATTTTTTTTTAACTTGCTGAAAGTCTACAAGAGGACCGAACCAGATTTGTTACATGAAACTTTCTAGCCAAAGGGATCACAGCCACAGGTACTCTTAGCTGCTTTCTATCCAATTCTGCCTGGTTTTGCTCCAGCTTCCATACTTCCAGAGTATGAAAGACAGTGTCACACCTGCCCTTGTGAAACAGGAGCAAGTCGAAGGCACGAACTCAGCATAGTTTCAACAGGTTCTCCAGGAGCCACCCCCTGTCCTTGGGTTTCCAGGTACTAGGCTGGCTGTATCTGGGATTGCATACTGAAGCGATCTTACTTGTAGCACAGCAGAATATTATGTTCCTAGTGGAGGACTAGGCAGTCCATTTGTGTTGCATTTCCAGAGGGAGGATCTTCTCACCAATTAGGGATACTCTGGCAGATAATTCACAGGTTTGAAAGTTTCTGTATGCAGGACATAATCAGTAGCACTGATTGCAATATTTTAGCAAGACTCCTTGTTGTTTTCTTGCCCAAATCTCTCTCAGTAAATAAATATCCTGTACCAGGAATCTGGGCATTTAGGAGCCAGGAAGAGAAAGGACTTTGCCAAATCCTACTTATTTAAAGAAGGGACTTTTTTTTTTTAGAGGAAGCAGCAATCAACACTCAAAGCAAAGTGTACCACTGTTACATAGCAGAATTTTTTTTGTTGTTCCTGAGGTTGAAAATGACAGAGAGCTGATGGGTGCACAGTCAAAAAATCATTGAGTCATAAAATGATATGAGTAGGGAAAGACACTTAAATGTCATCAGTCCAGCCTCACTAGTGTGAGTTGCTTGCACAACTTTTTTAGATAACATGTGTGGGGGGGGGGGTTGTGCCACACTTTTTATTTCCAAAAGGAAAGGATTCAACTCTTAGGGTTTTTGATAACATTTGGATACGTGATTTCAGAGCCAGAGCATAAAGGATTCAGGGACTGGACCCCCAAGAGAAAGCCCGGTCTTAGACAGAGATGCCACATGCCCTTTTCCAAAACCAACACCCCTTGCCCTTTTCTTCACTCCTGTATAAGGCAGAGGTCCTCTGAGCTGTCTGCCTGGATTGAAGACTTCTCACCTTGGTTCCAGGTTGTTTCCAAGGGTGTCATAATGTTTATACCTGAACTGATCTAAAGACAAAGGAAATGGAAGGGGCAGGACAGGGTGGATGCTGCTGTAACATTAGCTTAGTATGACTCTGATAAGTGCTGGCAGGGGAGAATTTTTCAGGGATCAAGGCTGTTCTTGTGTTGTCAATGCACAGGTAGCTAAGCAGGAGGAATGACACAAGCATGTCCACAATGCAGCCAATATCAGTGGCCAAAAATAAGCATGTTGTTTAGGCACATTCCAGAGTGCCAAGCACCATCTCTCCCGAGGCATGCACTTGTTTTATTACTTGGCTTAATAAAAGATACTAACTCAATACCTTGACCACCCAGACATGGTCTCTCCCTCAGATCTGGCTGAGCTGAGAGGGGCTGCAGGACTCTGCCTTTTGCTGGCAGCTTAGCCCTACAACACTGAAGCCAGTGGAGCAGGGCTGGCACAGGGCATTGTGGACAGCACTGAGATACTGGCATTCTACAGGAGGGAACAGGGCCAGGCAATGCCAACAGTGAGAAGGGAAAAGGAGTGAAGTCAACACAGAGGGAGAGCCCAGCCCTCCTCCTCCACTTGGTCCTGCCTTTCCGAGGACTGGAAAGGGAGGTGTGGGTGGGTAACTACTGCCTGAAGATGCCCGTTCCCATTCCAGCCTCTCCATGTAGCCACTGCTCCTTCCCATTCACCAGTGGCCAACTTGCTTGTCCAGGTTTGAAATATGGCCAAAGCAAGCTGTTTTGCTATCAACAGCCTCCCACCCAAAGGAATTTCCAACTTCAGCAGGATTTTGCTCCTGTATTGTGTCAAAATGATTTTGGAGAATTACTATGCAATTCAGCTGACAAGTGTGAAGATTTGTATCTGAATTCATTGTCTTGTCTCCCTTCACCTCTGCTGGAGAGAAACAGATACTTCTCAGGTGTGATTTGGTTTGTTGTAAAGTACACTGAAACTCCCCTGGAAATCCCTCTTTCCAACTACAGTGGGAATCAGGATGATTGCCTCTGATGAAGGCTGCTCCGTAGACACATAGGAGTCAATTTAAATGCCCATACATGGGCATCTAGGGCCATTTGAGATCCTCTGAGTTATTCAGTGAGAACTGATGCTCCAGAGAGGAAATTTCACACAGTTCTGTGTGAACTGTTTGTCTATGCTCACACAGCAGAAAAAAAGTCCATATAGTGAACATCTACATCTAGGTATGTACATATAACCTGGGCACCTCATCTCTGAAGTAGCCAGTGGAGATTCGGCTCTCCACCTTCTTACAAAGGTGATTTGAGATGCCTAAGGATGTCCAAAATATCTGCATAGGACTGCCAGATCTGATAGAAGAAGTATGGATGACCCACATGCTCCTGGAGTGATATCTGGAAGCTGAGCAGGTTATTCTGTGGCATCTCAAGCAACGCTATATTCCAATGTGCAAGCAACTAAGGTGAGGTCCCAGGCAACCCAATTGACCACAACTGAGAGTATTTCAGTGTACACAGAAATAGACACCTGCATTCAATTAGCTGGGCCAGTCATTCCAACATTTTGGCTGTTTGGGAGCTGAGACACTCAGCCCACATTTACATAATAACCATCAGACATTTACATTTAGTTGCCTCTATCTGCAAGTTGCATCCCATCCCTAAAGCAAAGTGACAATCATGTCATCTTTCTGGTGTGATCATTGTGCTTTTTGTATTCACTCTTGTAGGCCATGCTTCTCCAGCCTTGTTGGAACAGCATGAGGGCCATGGGCATCATTCTAAAACTACCTACCATGAGCCAGCAGCACTTGGGATCCTAGGTCACTTGGGATGTTGGTTTATTTTTTTTTAAACATCTCACTTATTAGCTTTTGAAAATACAGGTTGTATTTAATAACTGACTCTCAAGGATTTCTCAGGGATTCTGGAAAATATCAGTGCTACTTTTCTTATCTTTTCTTCTTTTTTTCCCCAATATAATTTGACATTATGCATTCCATGGGGGTTTGTGGTCTCTGTAAATGCAGGGAAGTAGCTGGTAGTCCCTAATGTGCTCTGACAAGGTGCAAATAGACTGGCAGTGACCAGTGACCTTTGAAAGCTTCTTGGGATGACTTCCTAGACAGGGTCAGTTCCACTTACTTGCTGCCAAATTCCTCTCCATCACCGCTTTTTTTTTTCTTCTCTCATTTTTCACAACTGCCTCCTTCTTGGCTGGCCCACTAAGCCTGGGACCTACTTTAAAGTTAAGATTCTTTTCATCTAAAGAATCCTGGTATGTCCCTTCCTAAGAAGCCTCAGGATTTTGCACTGAAGTGAAATTAGGAAGGGCATGAGAAGCTGTCCTGTGGCTCACCTCACAGTGACTGCTCTGAGCATTGCCATTCACTCCCTGAGCTACTCATGCCTGCAGGCCCTCACGTTCTTCTAGGGAGTGTGCAAGAGAGGACTTGCTTGTATGTGTTTTGTAGCAATCTCCACATGTGACATTCAAAAGGGATCAGCATCCAGAAATAAGCCAGGGGTCCTAAAATGAAAAAAACCCATAACATTAACATGCAGATGATGAAGATGAGACAATCATGGACAGTCAGACCTCAGCACAGGCATGTGCATCTGCTCCCTGTTTTTTGGGAAGGACCACAGTTTCCATGGGGTGGGAGGGATGTCCAGGTTTAGGGGTTGCATGTAGAGCCCAAGTGTTTAGTGTGGATAGGCCCTGATGTCAATGCCTTAATCAGAACAATGAAATGCTTCCAGTGAGTAATATTTAAAATAACAAATGAAGTCATGAAGACATTGGAGAAACTGGGGACTTTGGATAGGATCACACCAATAGGTGTGTCAGGACAGAGGCACAATGTAGAGCAAGGGGGATTTTGTCATTGCCTTCATTCACTAATTGTTTGGGCCAGTAATTTGGATAAAGTGACTCAGCACCCACGAGCAGACAGAACTGTGCCGTTGGAGAGCTGGGCTGGGCTGAGTGAGACATCAGGAAAGGCTGGCTGTCATTCTCAGGAAAGAAGTCTGTGGTTTTCACTGGCAGAAGTGGCAGGGGTGGGCTGAGCAGACACGTCCCCACGCATAGATCCAGTGCGCAGCAAGAGTCCCCAAGAAGAATATCTCTGGAGACGGGCTTGCAGCCATTCTCCCTCCAGGAGCTGTGGGACCATTTGCCTCCCCCAACCTCCCTCCACTTTGCAGGCAGTTACCTGGCAAGAAAGCAGGCAAAGGGACAAAAGGCTCGGAGCAGGGAGGGGACGCACTGCTATTCATAGCCCTGGTCCCCACCCACGGGTGCCAGGAGTCAGACAGGGGAGCACCTTATCAGGTGCTTGGCTGAGCAGCATTCAATCCAGTCCCAGGGGCTGGGACCGGCAGCTCCATCTCCACCCCAAAGCCGGGTTGAGTGCCCCACTGACGTCAGGAGGCCTTACTTAATTTCTTGGCACCGGGGACCGTGCTTTCAGAGCCGTGTCCCATCGGAGAGGAGAGGCGGTGGAACTGGAATAGGCGTGCTCAGCCACACCTCCTCAGCCCCTCCAGCTGTTAAAGCTCCCAAGGAGGGCGAGCACGGGACTGCTGTTTGGCTGGGGTTGAGAGGAGCAGAGGTGACTGTGTTCCTGGTGCGCTGGGAAGTTGCCTTTCTAGCCGGAGCCTCCCTGCTGCCTTCTCCGGGCAGGACCCAGAAAGGTAATTCAAGGCGATGTCCTTCAGCATTGAGGATGGACTTGCCTTCTCTGGCTGGGGCGGGACAGCGTGTGGGGCTCTGAGGGGCAGCGAACAGGGGCATGAGGTGCCATGGCAGAGAGAGAGCACCTCCCATCCTTGACCCTAACATGAGATCGCCAGCTGGAGCTGTGGGAATTATGGCAGACTTTCCCGGGAAATTATTTGAAATTTGTCGTTGGATGGGTGTATTTTATGCATGCATATCAATGAAGTTCAGGCTGGAGGGAGAAGACCTGGCACTATAGTGAGAGCCATGATTTGAGGTGAGCTGTGATGCGTACCCAGCAGCAGTGAAGTGACCATAGCACAGGTTCCCTTGCACAGATTGCAGTGACCCTTGGAAATTCCAGACATTTGTGTCAGTGTTGGATGAGCAGACTCAGCTTCTGGGGTACAACACACACCCAGGAGACAGGGCAGGGACTCCTCAAGAGAGCTGAGGTTGTTTAGCCTGGAGAAGAGGAGGCTGAGGGGAGACCTTATTGCTCTCTACAACTACCTGAAAGGAAGTTGTGGAGAGGAAGGTGCTGGCCTCTTCTCCCAAGTGACAGGGGACAGGACAAGAGGGAATGGCCACAAGTTCCATCAGGGGAGGTTTAGGCTGCACATTAGGAAAAAACTTTTCATGGAAAGCGTCATTGGGCACTGGCACAGGCTACCCAGGTAGGTGGTTGATTCACCTTCCCTGGAGGTGTTTAAGGGATGGGTGGATGAGGTGCTGAGGGGCATGGTTTAGTGATTGATAGGAATGGTTGGACTCAACGATCCAGTGGGTCTTTTCCAACCTGGTGATTCTGTGATTCACAGGACATCTATGGAAAATAAGTAAAGGGAGTAAAAACCAGTACGATTAGCTCAGTTCTCCAAGGTGGCAAGGTTCTTTCCATCCTATTTGTTCCAAGGGCCATGACAGCCAACTATATGGCAAATACTACTTGCAGTAAGCACTAGGCAGGCCTCAAAGCTATGGGTGTGCTCTGTGCTGCCCTGGGGTCTCACTCTGGTTTTCTAGGTATTCCATCTGCCCTGTCCACCCTGTGTCTGCCAGAGTTGAGAATAGATAAGCTTATCTGATCAATGGTGAATGTCTGTGGTTGAAATTGTAGCATCTTCTCTCCAGACTTTCATGAAAGTTTGTTATTTGATACTTACAAATGTCCACATAACTCTCAGCTATTTGTGCAAGAGATCATAAATTCCCCAACTTTTATGAATGCTAATTTGTGAAAACTCCCACGTATATAATTCACCAACTCCATTCTCTTCATCAGAATCCAGAGTTCCTGCATATTTGCATAATTTGCATTTTATTCTAGCCAGCTTTTCAAAGAGCTACATGTCACCTTTTACACAGAGGCTACAAGCTGGAAAAAATACTTCACCATTTGTAAGCAGGTCTCATTGAGCTATATGTGGGGCTGCAAGTGAATCAGTGATATTTTTTCCCCTTTGTTCATCCTTTGATTAGATCAACTGCCAGTGACTGAAGACTCAACCTCCCCTCCCTAAAAATCTATTGGAAAGGTTTTAGAACCAGCCTTATAACTGCAGTGTGTTGTTCTGGAGGAGGAAAATAAAGGCAACTTACATAGCAAGCACTAAACACTGAAATTTGCAAGGGGAACTTGTTTCTTTGTGCCTCAGAAAAGAAAGTCCTTGTTTTCTCAGTGCGGGTCAGCACTAAAACCATATTCCCCTTTGTTTCATGCCCATATTGTATCTAAACTGCTGGTTTGATGGATCTAGAGACAAAAACCTTACCAAGGAATTTGGTACCTAGAAAACAGTACCTGGCTTCTGGAATCTAAACCCACTCAGTGACTCTGTAATGGGCCACGAAGTGTCCAATGTCTTTATGCAGTGGTTTCTGCACATACTTCAGGCTCCCAACGAAGTAGGCAATTTAATTCCCCTTGGTGATGGGCAGAGCTCACCTAAACAGCCCTTTATTTCCCAGTGAAGCAGTGCAGGCTTACTCAGACTGATAATGAGACAGCAGGAGTGCTCTGGTTGTTCTACAGACCTTGTCCATCCTTGACTTGTGAACTCCTCAAGCAGCATCTTGGTGGTTACATATTCAATGAACAGTATTAACTCTGACCTGTCAGGCCTCCAGCCAGCACAAGGCAATATCTTGGGGAAGGGACTGAGGTGTTTCTCGGAGCTCTTATTGCTGCACTGCCATGAAGAGGGAGGAATATGAGTTTGGGGCTCGTGGTTGGTGGCTTGTATTTGCCATTTAGGTTGGAGTGGGAAGAACTATGCTGGAGGCATCCGGGTTAGTTATCTGCAGAGCAGAAGGCAGTTAAAGTTCCCTTTCATTCATACCAGTGAACCAAAGCCAAGACTGTTTCAGAGAAAGTAATAGAAAGAAAAGAAACAGAGTAATGAGTTTCCTATTCTGCAGTGCTCATTTCTGAACTTCTCTGGTATAAGGTACTAATGCTGCTTAAACTTGTCAAAAGAGTGTAAACTGGATTGTGACTAGCAGCTGTTCTTGTATCACAAAAGTGACAAGGCAGCTCAGTCTCTGTGCTGCAGGGCACCATGCTAACACCTACAAAAGTGCCTCACCTTCCCCCTGCTTCCCACACTCCTACAACATTGCACAACCCCGGGCACAGTGAAGAGGACAGAGGACGTGCAAGGTGAATCACCTCCTGCTAAAGGCTTGACTTGCCTTTGACAGAGAACTTGTGCCACACAGGGGATGGCTTGGCTCCCACAGCTCCATGTCCTTAGCACTGTGGTGTCCTTGCCCAGTGAGGTGCAGATGGGTTTCTGTCTTGCCTCTCTTTCCTCCCTGCTGGCAGCAGCCCAGAGGTTGATATGACAGACTGTCTTTCCTTCTTCTACAGCTTTGTGGAAACATTTCACAGGAAGTTTTTTCAAGAAGACAAGAAGATGGCAACATCGCCACCTCCTCGAGGCTGCGGCAGCATTGGTGCTGATTATTACCTGCTCTGTGACATGGAGCAGGCCTGGGGGATTGTCGTGGAGTCACTAGCTGCAGCTGGAGTCCTCGTCACTATTTTCCTTATGGGCTCACTCTTCTTTCTCATCTGTAAAGTCCAAGACAACAGCAAACGGCATATGATCTCCGTCTATTTTTTCTTTCTCTTAGGCACACTTGGCATTTTTGGTCTCACTTTTGCCTTTATCATTAAACTCAATGAAAGAACTCGCCCCACTCGCTTCTTCCTATTTGGAGTTATCTTTGCTCTCTGCTTCTCATGCCTCCTCACCCATGCCTGCAACCTCAACAAACTAGTGAGAGGAAGAAAACCCTTCTCCTGGCCGGTGTTGCTACTTCTCATCATTTCCTTTGCCCTGGTACAAGTTGTGATCAGCATTGAGTACTTAGTCACCATGCTAGTAAACCAGAAAGAACAATTTATGAATATGTCTGCAGAGGAGACAAACAAGGACTTTGTCATGCTTCTGATCTACGTCCTCTTCCTGATGGCTCTGACCTTCTTTGTTTCTATCTTCACGTTTTGTGGTTCATACAAAAGCTGGAAGAGGCATGGGGCACACATCTTTGTCACTGTCCTGTTCTCTATTGCCATTTGGGTAGTGTGGATCACTATGCTCACAAAAGGCAACAGGGTTTTAAGCAAACCTATGTGGGATGATCCTGTTGTGGCCATTGCTCTGGTGTCCAGTGGATGGGTCTTCCTCATAATGTATATCGTGCCTGAAATTTGTTTCCTCACTGCTCCTGTGAAGCCAGGGGACTACCCTCCAGAAAATGACTTCTGCCAACCCAAGTTAATAAAGCAGACAACTGGAGTGGAAAACCGTGCCTACACTCAAGATGAAATTGTGCAAGGTATGATGAAGTGAATGACTTCACTGTCCCCCAGCCCTAAGCACACTTGGACCAATCATGAGCTAAAAGGGGTAGGCAGGCCATAAGAAAAGATTTGAAGGTGTTGGGTAATTTAGAGGTAGGAATAAGTTTCAGACTAATGAAACTTCTGAAATGCAAGTGAAAATGAAGATCCAGACAAGAGGCAAAAGAGTGAGGACCAATGCAAAAGCCAAAGATGCATAGGAGGAGTGACTGAATAGGAGACTTACTGCACATCAGGGCTGAGAAATAGCTCCATATTATTCTATTATGTCCGGGAAGCCCATGTGAAAATTCAGGAACTTTTTATTTGTCTCAGAAGTGCTCCAGTCCTTCAGAGCTTGCCAAGTTATACCTTGGGGATTATTTATTCCAATTCTGATCTAGTTCCCATTAACCACTTCAAAATTAACCCATCAACCAAAAAGGAGGCAAGGTCTTATTTTTCTGTATGAGTCTCGTGCCTGCTTGGACAAAGCCTCAATTGAGGCTTCCCAAATCTACGGGCAGGAGATGTAATTGTACTCCCTGTGGATCTGCTACTGAGATCACATTTGTCTCCTGGAGTTAGACCTCCAGGTTTGCAAAAGAAGAGCCAAGAAATTCTGTGCTCTCCCTGGGCACACTGCAGATGGGGTCTTGTTCAGGCAAGTGGGAGGAATTTCGCTGGTGATGATGACAGTAATTGTGAGGCAACAAGAGGTGTCTAAACTCCAAGGCCACCCATGTGCTGTTATTTACAATACCATTCATTCCTACTTTCAAGAGGAAATATTTAATGTCACCCACCTATGGATTTTAACCCATTGCTGCCTGTATACTGCATAGTTTGGTCAGTCTAAAAGCAACTTCTAAAGTAGCTACAGGCTCTTTGAGTGTCCCTTAATATGATATTTCCAGACGGCCATATAATGCTAACTCACTAACTTTTCCCTTTTCTTGTGTTGTGACTCAGGAGACACAGGAGACCACAGCTACTCCCCATACTCATCTCACTTTCAGATGAAGGTAAGTTCACATTCCCTTTCAGTCATTTCACCACCTGTAGGCTATTGTTCAGGTGCTGAAGGTTAGGGGAGGAGAATGGAAAAGAGAGATAGACATAGAGCAGAACCTATGGATGTAGGCATCCTCCTGTGCATGGAACCAGGCAATGCCATGTCACATGTTCATGGAGGCGCCTGTGGCTGAGGAGAAGGAGCTGTGATGTGTCCAGGGACATGGGGAGGCAAGATTAGCCCAAGACAGTCTGATGTTGTGGTTTTCAATACTTCTGCTTTTGACTTCACACAAGAAGTCCTCTCTTAGAGGACAGTTCCTCTCAGACTGTGTCCTTCCCTTAGGAGATCATGCTCCCTTCCTCAGTCTCTGCCTTGAATGTATTCCCACAAGCAGTCACTGGAAGTTGCAGTGTAGTTCCAGAGCGGGCAGTCTGCATGTCCCCATGTCCTTTCACCAGTCCTCATTCAGACAACAGCACAGGCGGGTCAAGTAATTCACACCATGTCTCCATGTGTCGTCTAGTGACATGTCTCCATTACTGGCTCATTCTGCCAGGATCCTCTTCCACAGCACCACTGATCACACCCTCAGGAAACCTTCAGCTCTGTTTCTCCCTCCCCCTTGTTTCTTTCTAAGAACTATTTTGTTACTTCTTTCCAGTTTTGAAAGGTAAAGACTTTCCACACTTCCTTTTCAGGATATCGAACCCCAAAATGATTTCTCCATCCCAAGGCCCAAGACCCGGACAAGCCCGTATGAGAACTACACTGGTGGGAAAGGTCCCATGTAGCAGCTCCACAGGGAACAAAGAGACTAAGTGCCTGTCAGCAGAGGCATAGGGATGTGGCAGCATGGTGACAGTTGAGTTGTTCCTGCAGAAGACACAGTCAATCCACACTGGCATAAGAGGATAGGAGTCCTCTTTTCTCCACACAGGCACCCTTGTAGCCCACTGTCATTCCTCAAATGCAACTTTTCAGACATTGCTCTAGCTGTCCTGACCCTTCTCACTCTGTTTCTCTGTGAGACAGAGCTCATCTCTTCTGACAGAGGAACGTGCCTGGAAGAGCCTGGCCTGGCCTATTTTCAGCAGGAATGCTGTAGGACTAGAGCAGCAGGAAGATCATCAGCCAGGTCTGTGACCGGTTCTGCCCCAGCCAGGACTCGATTTGATTAGCTTTTGGAGATGCCTGCTCCCCATGTCTGATGGGAGAGGAGGTAGAAGCCAAAGCATCACTTCCCACCTCCTGCCCATTCATGAACACATCTTAGATACTACAGAGGATATATTTCTCTATCCACCATTAATTTAGTGCCAACTCCCAGCCCTGCCTGGCTCTCCCCCAGAGATCACTGGAGAAATAATACAGAGAAAAAAGATAGAGTGAGCGTACTCCTTTTTTGTTCTTCATGTTCACTTCTAAATCCTCTTTCATCACCTTGAGATGACAGTGAAGAGGGGGAACAAAATCTAAAAACATTAAAACATTTATACCTGTTTACCCTGCCACATTTTCTAGTTTGCTCTCTAGCATCAGTGTCCCTCTTATCTCTGATTCCTAACCATGCACTGCAGCTAAGCTCTCTAGGGTGCCTGCCAAGCTCCACAATGCCCCACACAAACCCCTGCCACCCCAGGCTGTGGATCCCTGCAGACAAAACCTCTTCCATGCGGTTGCTTGCAATACCCTGGTGGGATTTAAGCCCATGAGCCTTGGAGCTTTGTCTCCTCCTGAGTGTGACTGTGGCATTAATAGAAACATTTTCCAAACAGCCAGGTTGCAGAGTGCAGATACTGTTTTTCCAAGGAGTGAATGATTATGAGCGTCTGCGTGTCTGTGTGTGTGTGTACTGTGTGGACTGCACCCTGGCAATGAGCAATGAGTCTGCAGAGTTGAATCATTCTATAGCCTGTTTTGCATTTGGTAAATAGTTTTCCGTGATATTTCATATGTAAATACATAGAGCTCTCCAAGTGGGCATGTATGGTACACTGGTGTCTGACACAGCTACATATTTATTTAGTACTTTGTATATGGAATGTTTAATAAAACCACAAACAACCTGACTGCAAGAGACTAGTGTTCTTCCTCAGGAATGTAATACTTTTAATGGCTGTGAGGGTGGGCCAGCAACAGCTCCCCATAGGTTGGAGTGGTCTACTTGGGAGATTTCAGCTGGAGGGTAAATGACAAAGGGATGCTGACTTTGAAGCTGTGACTGTGGAACAGGGATCAGCTGCTCAAAGGTGCAGAAGAGGGTTAGTTGCTTTTCCATGTCACTTTTCTTGAACAAAGGAAGCTGATTCAATGTTAGAAGTGCTTAAGAAATGAAGAAATATAAACCCAAGCAACAGCACGCAAATGCAGGAACAATAATGTGATTTTGCACTACTGCATTTGTCTGTGTAGGAAAATAACAGAAGATTGGTGAGGAGGATTGTAAATGCACTCAAGTGACTTGCAGCTGAGGGGTAGAAAAACACATATATCATACTAATCATTGTTTAGTTTCGTGTGCTTGACAAGTAGAACATCTGTGTTTGGATAGCATAAGCCTGTGATAGAGCCAGAGGCAACCTACAAACATGCTTGAGATCCCTGCTCCGCTGCAAGAAAGATCAAAACACGATGGTAAACTATGCCTGCATGGATCCTTGATATACAGGTGAAAACAACAGGTTCAGTGATCCTCTAGCAAGGACTGACCTCTGCTGTGACTGTTTTCCCACTTGTGTGCCTCTGCCTAGGTGCCACATTGGGGAATCCCTTGGTTTATGAGGTAACAAAAATAAATTTACTCTTTCCATTTCATCCATGGTTTTGTGGTTGTTCCTGTGTCCTACCTGTGTTAGCTCACACATTTGGTGTAGTTGAAAGGATCCAGGAACAGCCATGCCACGGCTGGCAAAAAAGTCAGGGACTGAGGAGACCATGATGGTGTCCCCCTGTATTCTGGGATGGACCAGTACTGAGCACTGGACCCTGGTGGCCACTTCCCTGGCTAAATTTGCCTCACCAGAAGCATGGCCTGAAATAGATGGTGGGGTGGTGGTTACCCCCCAGACAACTGAAATGGCTGTATGCAGCTTGTCATGGAAAGCAGCAACAGCTTCTCACAAGAATTTGACCTGGATTTGAGAGGCAGGGAGGTGGTAGAAGTGCAACCCCTCATACAAATGATTAGGTAGCAGGAACAGACAGGGGAGGGCTGATCATTCACACTTACACTTTGAAAGAGTTAAGGGATTTTTTAGAGCAAAGAGTGGGAAAGGCATACTGGCATTGATTTTGCAAGCTGTGATGATAAAGCTGCATCTATCCATTTATTAATGGATGAAAAGAATTTATTAAGCCCTATAGCAAATGATGATCAGAGACAGCGAGGATATGCTCAGCTGCAAAATGTCAGAGGTCCTGATGAATGAGATATTATTGCACCCACACTGTCACATAGGTGATAAGGAAGAAAATGTAGAATGATCTTGTACAAGGTGGTGTCCCACAATCAGAAACAAACAGAATTAAAACATCAAAAATGTTTTGCTCATGGCAAAAGTTAGCATCTACACAAAAAAAGCTGACTACCTCTGGTCCCATCAACAACTCCATGGTCACCCTCCACCACACCCACTAACTTAATGCAAGACGGTACCTTACAAATGCAAAAATACCAGAAATGAAGGTCTGTCAGGTCCCTCAATATTGCTTCTGCAACCTTTTACTGTGAGAAGGACATGCACTCTTATGTTCCCTTACCTACAGAATGGCAGACTGTAAGGATTTTACATGTATTAGCTCTGGTGGATACAGGAGCTGGAGTTACTGCGTTCCATAGTAATATTAATGATAAAGAACCCATAGCACAGATCTGTGGACTTTGGGGAAATCTGACTCCTGCCATCCAAGCTAAGGTTATTTTAGCAATAGGAAATGCCATGTCTTTTACCACAATGGTTTTAATTGCCCCAGTTAAAGAATACATCTTGGGTATTGATGACAAATGACTGAAACTTCAGATGATCACTTTTGCTTTGGAACTTCACTAGTGGGATTTACCATTTGATCTATAACCATCTCATGTGGATTCCCAAAGTGAGATTCAATTATACTGCCTATTCCTACCAAGGTGATAACTGTAAAACAATATCATATTCCAAGGGACAGGAGGAAATTACTCAAACAATTCAGGTACTTCAACAAGGGTGAATCATTAAGGAACCTATGACTTCTTCTAATAATAATCCTATCTGGCTTATTAGAAAACCAGACAGCACTTGGAGAATGACAGTAGATTATAAAGAATTGAATAACATCAACCCCCAACTTACAGTTACAGTACTAGACATGGCTACTCTTACCAAAAAAAAAAAAAAGCAAAAATTTACAACCCTGGAAAGTGGTGATAGATCCAGATCCTGCTAATGCTTTCTTTTTGATAGCCGTTGATTCAGAAACCCAAGATTAGTTTGCCTTTACCAGGTGAAAAAAGCAATACACTTTCCAAGTATTGCCTCATGGATACAAACACAGGCCCTCTATATACTATCAAATGACAACAGCTGTTGTAGCACTACAGTCGGGTACCATTACTGTTTACCATTATATTTGTGATCTATTGATTATGGCAGAGGCACTACAAGACACTGAAAGACTCACAGGCCAAGACAGCATGACTGTACACACACCCACACCTATTCAAGGACAGGTTACATTAGAGCCCATGCAAGGGTAGCTCAAGCAGCCTTACATTGGAAATAGAAACATTACTTACAGCAACAATTTTAGTAGGAAAACTACATGTAAACACTCCACACACCACTCTTCTAGGACCTGTATAATTTAATCATATGCCCACATTAGGGGAAAATATTCCCCTTGGAGATACCCCTACATTTTGTGTGGAGGAGCCTCCCTCCTTACAAGTAGTGAATAGAAGAGCACAAAAAAAGATGCCTGATTTATCTGGAAGTGCAACATACACAGCAATTGGACAAAACCAATGGAGAGTAGTTAGATATGCTCCACTCCAGAAATTATGACAAACAGTTGTACAGGTCTCTAGTCAGTGGGCTGAATTGATTGCATCACTTCTTGCTATGCTAGACGGGAAGGCACATGACTTATACACTGACAGCTGGATTGTATATAAAAACCTCACAATGTGGTTACCCCACTGGGCCCAAGAGGACTGGCATGTATAAAGATGCACTAAGGGGGGCAAATATGTGTCAACAAATTTGGCAATAGATACAAAAGTATCCTTTCAAAGTAAGGCACATCTCGTCTTCTCAAAAAGATTATTCACTTGAGTCATAAAATAATAGGGGAGTGGTTAACATGACCTCCACTGAAATACATGCTGAAGCTACAATTGTGCATATAGCTTGCAGACATCTATCATGTTATACTGTACATGCATGGGATGTTACTCATATTCATACCCCTTATAATCATATTATAGCACCTCTGCTACAAAACAAGGTAAGGACTGATATTCTTCCAGATGGTATCTCTCCCAGAATATTAACACCAGAGAAGATAGAATTGTTTGCATTGAAAGATTGCACAGTGCACTACAACCTATTAGTCTAGATGTGAAAATTCATATAATAAACCCTGAGAAAGTGGTACATTTCTGTACTCCATCTTCTCCTCTTATTTTACATCCTTTGCTGATACCAGATTCTTGAGTTCTTGTATTTCAGATATCTTCAATGAACACCTGTGTCTTATCTAGAGGATACAGCATTGGAATGGAGTTATTAGTGTTGCAAACTCATTGACTTGAAGTTCAATCTGAAAAAAAGTACAAGCCATAGACCTCCAGTCTGTGTGAGCGATTACCCCACATTAGGTTTTCAAACCTGGAGTAATATTAGCTGAAGAAGCTGGAGCAACCTGGAAGGAAACACCCCTGTTCTCCTCCCCTATCACAGACCAGTTTGTCATGCTTTTTAATTTAGTACTACAAGCCCATGTCAGCATATAAATACTTCGATTTGGTTAGTTTCTACTGCAACTAATTAATCTGCCTTTGGTATTAAGGGATGATTAACAGCTGCAGATCTTTTGACAATGTGTTATTGATGTGTCAACCCCAGTAGCTGTATTACTGTATTATACTATGCTAAGTGATTCTGATATTTACGTTTCTCATTGCTATTTTTTCTGAGTAGGTAACAGCTGTAGGCCAGTAAACATTATAAAATCAGTTGGCAGTGGACTGTTTCCTCCTTTGACACCACAAACAGTTCTTCTCTTTTGAGGCATGTGCTGCTTCAACACAACTAATGAATCAGCCAACACAGAAGACATCATCCAACATCTCCAAGACTTAATGCATGAAATGAAACTAACAACTGATGGTACCTGGTTGGCTGACAGGATCAATGGGACACCTGATTCAAAACGTTTTTGTAGAGATACATTTATTCCTTTTTCTATATGTGTTTTTTGCATGTCTTTGTAAATTAATCTGCCCTACACCCTGCAAGTCTAAAAGGACTATCTCCAGCTTTGCCAGTTCCAGAGAAAGTGGTCTGATGTGCAAAGCAGGAATATCAGAAAATAGTAAATTATTTGTGAGTATTGTAAACACATTCAGGTGTATTTGGGGTATAGAAAAACACATACTAATTGTTTTTTAGCCTTATAGGCTGGGGAAGTAGAATATAGATGTTTAGGTAGAATAGGACTGTGATAAACTCTGAGGCACCCTATCAAACATGCCTGAGAATACTGTCCTGTGAGAAAGATGCACAGTAGTAACCTATGCCTGTGTGAGTCCCTGATATATAGGCGAAAACAGCAGGTTCAGTGATCCTCTAGCAAGAACTGAGCTCCATGGTGCCTGTGTTCCCACTTACATGCCTCTGCCTGGGTACTGCTTCAGGCAATTTCCTGGTTCATGAGGTAACAAAAACATATTTACTCTTCTCATTTCATTCGTGGTTTTGTGATTGTTCCTGTGACCTGCTTGTGTCAGCTCACACCGTTTTTGTCTGCTGCATCTATTCACTCATGTCTTACTGAGTACTTGCATTATCAAGAAGAGGAAAGGAACTTGTAGGTATTATAATTCAGCTTGTAAAAATGCATCTTTCTGATGTTCTGAGTACATGCAGTATTTTCATGTAAAAGTAGAAAGAATAATAAACCAACATAATTATGATGATCATGGTGGTGATTAATAATAAATAGCAATACCGACAACATTTTATTAAACCTCCTGATGGTATAAAGCTGTAACATCTCATTTGAGAGGCTCCCTCTCCCATGAGTTTTCAGATGGCATGCTATGCTACAACATATCCATATGCTTCTGAACAGCAAACTCCTTTCCTCAGGCACAGTGCTGTCTAGCATATGCCAAGCCGGTCCTTCCCTACTCTGCCTACCAGCACTGAAGGACAACACAGGGACATCTGGTTTTTCTGAATCCCTTGGCATGAGAAAGAGCCCTCCTAGGCATTGGTTTGAAACGCATCACAGGACATCTTGCCTTTTTCTAGTAAATTTGAGGTGGAAACGGTGCTTGCCCTCCCCTCTCCCTACACAGTTCCACAGGTGTAACACGGAGGATGGGAGAGAAAATTCAAGGATACTATGTAACATTGGGGAGGAGATCAGGAAGCAGTCTGTGAAGCCATGATACAAGTTGTTGACTTGCAGACTGAGGGTAGGAGGGATACACCTGAAACAATACTAAGATTTTGAGAACTTTGGTTTTCAAGCTACTGTGGTGTCATTGATGGCTTAAATGTAGGTAGGGTATGGCCCAGGAGGAACCAAAAGTGTGTTAAAACAGAGCCAGCTCCTCTGCTTCAGTGGAATCTGGTGAAGCAAAGGGACAGAATAACAGAAGAGGAAAATGTGCTCTTACCATGTTTATTTTTCACATCCTTGACACTTATCAACTCCTCCATTGACTGCCACAGACCAGAAAGTGCCTCTCAAATGCAATTTGTCCCTAGAGGCAGAAGAACTAGGAGGGATGAGGGACAACATATGCACTCCTATAGATTCAGGACAGTGATTTTCTTGATTGCTTGGTTGTTACTGTGTATGCTGCTCAGCAGAGACTGAAAATCTCCTTCCACGGATTTGCAGTGCCTTTTAAAGTAGTTCTTTTTAAACCTCTGTAATGACACAAATACTAATCTGCTGGTCTTATTTTGCACTTGTTCAATATTAAGGGAGCTTTGGATGAGGGCTGCTTTAAATACCAAATTAAATACAAATTTCTCTGGCACTTGGCACTAGCCCCAGGAGAGCCTTTTGGGAAAGCAGCAATTTCCTCTTTCTTTAAAACTGAGCTTAAACCAAACCAGTCAGCCACTTAGTCACAGACACACGTGTCCCAGTTATATCCTAAACTGGTGGAGCCAGACAGGCTAAAACTGAAAGGAAAAAGAGAGTGGAGAAGACAGGAGGGTTGCCTGAGCCTTGTGCTTTTTTTTCTTAAAATCTGTCTACTGTAAGGCCAGTAAACCCAATAAGACTTGTCCCTACCCTCTCTCCTGCAAAGAACTCCCTTGGTGGTGGAGTCTGCAGGTTTACTGTCTTTTTAGGGCCCTCTGGTTTCTGGACTGTCCTCTCCCTGTTCAAGGCGACTGGAGTGCCAGGAATGTACACACCAGAGATGGGCTTACATGTAGCAAACCTTTATTATGAAAGCAACCAGGATTATCAGGAGGTGAGATAAAAACAGCTGAACCTCAGGTCAGAGATGTCATGGGAAAAGGGCAGAGAATGGCAGAGGCACTGCTCAGATCCAGGACAATCAGGGTCACCATTGCACAGGCTTGCCAGGGCTGTAGGGCTTCACGTGCCCAGCCAGGTGTAGGCGTGGAGGGTGCAATAAACCCTTGGGCACAGACCCAGACCTGTGGTGCCAGGGCATGGGAAAGACCTTGCTGAGTCCACCTACCAAATTCTCCTCAGCTTGGCAAAAAAGCTCCCCTTTAAGCGGCCAGTGCTAGCACCACCCTCCTCAAGCAATGTATTTCTTTGGGATAGATTCACCCTCTTCCCACAAGCCCTGTAGCCTTTGCTGTGGCACAGGGGTAGTAAATGAGTCTGTTTCCCTCAGCTGGTGCAGGAGACATTGGGGAATGAACAACATCTTGTAAGCCCCATGTAAGCATGGGGAACCCCTTGCATCCCCCAGCACTTTCTGAAGCAAATGCTGAAAAGCAGCATCCCCTCTGGCCTGCTCTATATAAATGATGAGTCACTGGTAGGCACCCTGACCCATCCCTCAGACATGCCCTCTGCTACATCTCCCTGCCCTGTTTCACTAATCAACAGAGAGCAGTGTCAAACTGTGACTCAAGCTGTGCCTGAGTAACCCAGGCTGGTGGGGAGGCTGGCACAGCCTCACACACCCACTCTCTGCAGGCTCTCAGGGTGAGAGAATCACTTTAATCAGACCTATTCCATAAGGAACAGAATAATGGGGCCACTTCTTGGACATGGCAACTGTTGACCCAAGTGTGCATGGTGCTCCTTTGCCAAGGGTCATCATCCCTGCAGTAGGGCTGATAGTACAGGTGGTGTGTACAGCCCCCAGGGACAGTAGTCACCTTCTCCCATACAAATCCTGTATTGTAGGTTTCAGTGTATCTCATCACACTGAACCTGAAACAGAGATATCTGAAGAGCAGAAACACTTCCCATTTTCCTGGCCTTGATACAGGCAAGAACAGCTGGGAGCAGAGTCTCCTTCAGCTACCCCAAACAGTTACACTACAGCCTGTGAGCAGTACCTAGAGAGAACCAACATCCTGAAAAGCAGTATGAGAGCATCAATACCCACTACATTTCCATCCAGCCAGGTGAGTTGCTTAGCTTACATTGTTCTCAACACACTCCCCAGGAAGAGAATGGCCTTGCAGTGCCTTAAAGACAAACCAAGATCTAAAAGCTAACAGTGTGTAGGTCATGTATGGGTAAAGAGGGATGCTTCTTGCTTTACTCTGCCTCAAGCTCCTTTCAAAGCGTAAGCTCCCACACATGCAGGCAGCTGGTAGTTCTGAGAAGCCACAGGGTTCCTCCTTGTCTCCAACTCTTGCCTGCACTTTAATAGGTCTAGAGGAATTACAGAGTCACAGTCAGTTGGGATGTCTGGATAAGCCTAGCTTCTGCTGTCAACAGGGTTAAGCTCAGAGCTATACCAGGTTTTCACAAACTTGTCCTGGTAAGCTTTGAATATCTCCAAAGGCGGAGATCCCACAGTTTCTTAGGGCACCTGTGCTCATGTCTAATCACTCTCATTCTATTGTTTTTTAAGCTTGTGTCTAGAAGAACACAAGAACTTCCCTTGTTTCAACTTATCTGTCACCTCTTGTCTTTGCACTGTGTACTTCTAACAAAAGTTTGTTCTGTATACTCTGCAACATCCGCTTACTTAAATATAAGGCCAACTGGATTCCCCGTAGCCTTTTTTCTCATGGCGAAGCAGGTTCATCAGTCTCTCCTGGTGACATGCCCCAAGCAGGTCCCAACTGTCTCAGTGTCCTCCCTGCTGGATTTGTTCCACTAGATCAAATTCTATGGTAGTCAGACCCAAAGTGGACACAGTACTTCAGATATGGCCTCACAAACATTAAATGAAGGGATATAACCACTTCCCTCCCCTTGCTGACTTCACCCTTACTCATGGAGCCTGGTTCATGGTTGGTGTACATTGCCATGACTGTGCACCATTGGGCAATGCCTTTTTGAGGTTCCTTTTCCACAGCACCTGTTACTCCCTTTGCCCTGGAGGCACTTCTGGTTGTTAATTGAAGAGACTGAACAGTTCTGAGGTTAGTGGGTTTTGGCAGAAGCCAGAAACA
The DNA here is from genome assembly GCA_013389865.1 of Piaya cayana. Classification (NCBI taxonomy): domain Eukaryota; kingdom Metazoa; phylum Chordata; class Aves; order Cuculiformes; family Coccyzidae; genus Piaya; species Piaya cayana. Next base: position 52,985 of record WAAB01021945.1, read on the forward strand.
GCACCCAAGGCCACTCTTGAGCTGAGGGCTGCAGCATCCTCTCTCAGCAGGGAGCTTGGGAAGGAAGTCCAAGGCCTCCTACCAGCATTTTCCTGCTTTCTGGGTTCTCTAAATGCAACGTGGAGATGTGCCTCAGTGGCAGCAAGCCCAGCCCTTGGGTACTAGCTGTTCTGCATCTCTTTACCCAGGCCAGAGTTGGTGAGCTGTTGGTGACCAGCAGATTCAATGAATCTGTGTCCTTCCTCGGCCACCCAGGCATGGGGACTACCTCTGCTCCAAAGCAGTCTATGCTATTGCACTGAGAAATGCAAGACAGTGGCCATGAGAGTCTCTCCTGAGGATCCCTGCCCCACTCCAACCACACTGGTCCCTGTGTATCTGGGACTTGTCCTGTCTCCTCTCCCTGCCTGGAGCTCACTCACCCTTCTGCTCCCAGGGCTGTCCTATGTGCAATCCTCACCCTCTCACAAAGTCAACATGCCCTGCTGCCAGCAGTTTCTAGGGAAACTGGTGTTTGCTTTGCCTTTGCTATGGTAACAAGTGAAGCAATGCGCTAGATACTCGTAACTGGCCATTTTCTGCAAAAGGCTTTCTGAAGTGTCAGGCATGTCAGTTGATCAGGCTGATCTTATCTACATCTATCTCCAGAGTCAGTCAGGGCTCCACCTGGCTAGAGAGTTTCTCCCATTAAACCAGTAACAGGTGCATGCGAGAAGAAAGCAAAGGCTTTGGCTTATAAAATGAACATCTTGTTCTCTAATGAATTAGTCAAGATCTGAAATAGAAAAAATCCAACATACAGTGCTGTCTGCTTTCTCCCCAACAAAACAGTCATCAGTGAGGCTCAAACACTGAAATAGGAGTATGAAGAAGTGGTGAAGATTTCGGATAAGATCTGTAGTTATGGAGAGAAAAGGACTTGGGGATCATCCTTGGCTCTGGTGCTGCTCCTCGCTCAGTGCAGTAAGAAAGCACATTTTTCCTACAAAATAACATTTCACTGGTTTTACCAGACTGAACAAACATATGTTTGAATCTCAGAAATTAGGCACCTCAGTGCTGCTCAGTGTCACTTAGACATCCCAGGACCACTCTATAATCAGAGCAAAGAGAAAAGCTGCTCCTCCTGGCACTCTGGTCTTAGCAGTGCCAAGCCTCACTCTCTCCCTGCCTGTTTGTCTGGAAGGACTTCGCTGTGACCCTCAGCCTCTAACCTAGTCACATCAGATTGGTTCCAAGGCAGCAGTAAGGCACACAGGATCCAGGATGATTTCAGCACCCATCTGCTACCCACAGTGCTCTCCAGATCAGTGGGCCACGTCCTATTGGGCTAATTCCAGCAGGAGTGAAAGCAACCCCCTCAAAACTAGAGAGGAGGCTTATTTTAAGTTTCTGGTTCCACAAACGAATTATAGAATCATAGAATCACCAGGCTGGAAAAGACCCACTAGATCATTGAGTCCAACCACTCCTTTCAATCACTAAACCATGACCCTCAGCACCCCATCCATCCATCCATCCATCCATCCATCCATCCATCCATCCATCC
>WAAB01021945.1:54712-92633 GCA_013389865.1 Piaya cayana
CTGGACCTGCTGGTCAAGCTGTTTCTGATACAAACCAAGATGCCAAGGAAACTGAGGCAACGCCAAGAAATTCGATGGGAGGGGGTTTAAAAAAAGAGGGCAGCACTGTCCATTAGGTTTAAACTCGCCGGGGTGGGGGCTCCTCCTGGAGTTCCACCAGTGGCCGCCGGGCGGCGCCCTTGCCCGCAGAGCCGTTCGCGCAGCCCGGGCTGCGGCTGGAGATGCGGGACGGGTGGAGCGGCTCCATCATGAGCCTTCTCTACGTCCCTGGGGTCAAAGCAAAACACACTGGACTCCTTCTTGTAATTAAAAACAAATAAAACAAACAAACAAAAAATCCCCAACAAAGCAAATCCTGCATCTCATTACAACTTTGATATTAAAACCATTAAAAACGAGTTCTTTCACTGAACTTTGGTAAAATTTCTGATTTTGCTCCCGTGAAACGATTTGTTTGACTCAGCATGTTCCAATAAAACAAAAAACACTAAAACTTTCCAGCTAAAAATGAAGCTTTTCCACTGTGACGTTCAGCTTGTTTTATACCAGCAATACAAAAAGCTTGCCTCTGAAGTAATTTTATTTTGGGCATGGTTTGATTTGATTTCAGCTAACTCCTTCCTGACTGGCTGCACTTCAGCTGCTGGAAAGAACGGAGTGCTTGGAGAGCCTCCTGCCCAGCTCTGGTGAGGTGTTTAAGGGCAAGGGGGCTCAGTCAGTTCCCAGGCCTTGTTCGACAGTCTCCTCATGCTTTAAAAGGCCACAGGACATGGATTGTCACTGGCAAAAAATGGGCAAGCAGGCACAACTCTGGCAGTCTGGTTCAGTAGCTCTGCTCCCCGTCCTGTCCAGCGTCCCAAACAGAGGTCACTGAGCTCCTGGACTACCTAGATGGGACTGTGCTGGTCAGCAGGATAGGAGGTCTCCAGTGGCAGAGCTGGTGACATCTGGTAGCAATGTGTGCAGGACAGTTTTATTACTCAGAGAAGTGGCAAGTAGATAACATGACCTGCCTGTGTCCCTTTTTTTTCCTTAACAATCATCACCATCATCACTGTGTGTTTAAGGCTGCGTTGTGGTTTCCCCTGTTACATCCAGACTTTTGGATTTAAAATGGCAGACGATTTGTGTGAGACGAGACACAAATGGGTCAGGATTAAATGCCCAACTCTTAAGTGCAAGTCACCTCACAAGCAGATGTAGTCACTGATGCAGGGGTCTGTGTGCTGATTTGAAGGTGAAGAAATAGAAAAATGTATGAACTCATCTCCTGGCTCTATGGAGGGATTTATAGACAAGATAAAATCATCAGATGGCAGAACTATTTGTGAGTTTCTGGCAGCACGGCAAGCTATTGGGTTATAAGACAGGAGTCCAGTGTGCTCAGTTCTCCATGGCACAGGCTGCTGCTAGGCTGTTGGAAGGCAGTTGCAACACTGCTTCAAATTACCTGGTAATTCTTGCAGCACAGCAAAGCTAGCATCACCCTCCCTGATGCCCTGCTCCTCTCTTAGGAACAGGCTGGCTCTGCCACTTCTTCTGCGTTAGTGTGTTCCCTGAAATACAAGCTAAAACTTGTCCTGTGTGGTGACCTGAAGCTGAACCGCTACATTTTTCCCATTACATCGGGCCCTCGTTCCATGATCTTCAGTAACCAGGAGGGGGCACTGCGGGATTTGCATCCACGGCCCCGTTTCCGCTGAGTTACCCAGATGGCATGACGATAGATCATGAACAATTTTTAACCTGTTCAAACCACTCGAGTAAGTTCACAGCAGGTCAGTGCTTCATGGCTTGGCGACCAACACATTTTTTAAGATAGCAAGAGGAATCCTAAAGATTTACCAAGGTGTCCAACCCTGCCTCTAGCTACAAGGGTTACTTTCCAAATCCTGGAGACAAATAAGGTGGGAGGATAGGAAGGTCATCTCTCTACAAGTTTCATTTTGCATCTAGTCTCCTTTTTTAAAATATCATTTATCCTTATTGTCTAGTGGGAATCACTAAAAGTGGAAGCAACTTTTGTCTCTGCTGAATGAATGGGGAAATGCTGAAAGAAGCTGTATGCTCCTTTATTGGATCTCAAAGAGATAAAACCCTTGATAGTGTCTTGCCTGATTTCTATTTCATAGTGCACTCTTCAAATGTAATCAGCTTTTGGAGCATGCTCTGCTTCCGACTGTGCATAGAATGCTCACAATGGAATTAACAAAAGCATGATGATACATTTGAAGTGAGAATCTGGGACAAAAAAAGTTAAATTCTTGCTGTAAAATCACTGACAAAAATTTCTTTGGCTTTAGTTCTCACTATAGAGTCATCTGTATGTCTAAGGCTGGGAAGAATCATTTTTATAGATGTATGTGTCTTAGCAACATCCTAAAGAACAAAAAAAACCATGAATTGGGGATACATTTTATACAAGCAGTTTAGAAAGGTATCTTTATAGCCTCCCTCTTAGCAGAGATTTGTTGCTATGTTTAACTCCACTGCCTCAACCCCAGTTTTACCACCAGGGATGGGGAATTGTTCCTGATTGATGGCATTATCATAATACATGCGGACAAGGTGCTGGGTTTGAATTTCTATTGGTGACCTCAGATCTGGCATTTAGTAATGTTCCTATTGTGGTTTTGATGCTTCTATTGAATTTGCTGGAACATTTTGCATGCTTACCCTTCCGTCATGCAGCATGATGGGGAAATGCTGTCCTCTACATTCAGGGCAGAAGATCAAGAGCAGATTTCCACTGTGACTAGATGGCTGCTCATCCTCACTCTCAGGTGTGTTACTCTGCGTCACTCAGAAGAGAGATCCAAACATGGGCTGCTTGCAGGCAAAGCTTCGTGCTGCTGAGGCGTCCTTCCTCTTACCTTAATGGAGGTGATGTCTGGATAATTCCATGTCCCTGCAGTCCACTGGTTTGACTCAGAGGTGACTGCAGGGGAGCCAGAGGCTGAACTGGCTTCTGCTAATAGATTTCATCACATGCACGCACAGGCTGGGCCTCCAGCTGAGCTGGTGGCTCATCATTATCCAGGTAGTGATGAACACCAGTTCCAACCAGCAAGTACATTGTCTAACCAGGGAGCAGGGGTTAACCACAGCACAGAGTTTCTGGCTCCTTTTCGACTTTCCTTAGGATTAAACCTCGTTGTTGGGTGTTGATGAGGTGAAGGTAAGCAGTGAAAGATATCAGACCTCAAGCTGTCCCAATATCTTTGTAAGGGCAGAAGGAAGAGAGACCCTGTGGGGTGGTGGGGAGTCAGACAGGGAAACTGTGTGCCTTTTCTCAGCTCACCTCTCCAGGACAGTGGGTAACACAAATCCCATGTGACTTCAGCCATGGGACATGGTCCCTGTGGGCGCAGCTCCATCTTCCCCACCCTTCCATACCATTGCTCTAACCACTGTTACAGCAGAGAGGCATTGATCTTTGACATGCTCTCATCCTTGCAAATCTGTGTGCCTGCACATAACTGAATAACTTCTTGTGTAATTGCCCCCTCCATCTGTTAGAACAGTCTGAGACCCAGCAAAGCTTTCACAAAGAGCTAGCTTACAGGACACATAGACCTCGATAGAGTAGGGCAGCTCTTCTGATCTGCAGCTTTACTCAGAAGGGGCACTACTATCATGTGTAAGTCAGTGGTATTTAAGGTCTTTTCCTGAAGGAGGATGCCCTGTCACATGGCACTAATCTTTTCCTTAAATGGGAATCTCTATAGGAAGAAATGAGTAGAGGCAAAATATCTGGATGCTTTCACAGTATGAAGTAAGTGGATTTGTGAGACAGGCCTCCCCGTTCAGTCATGCCTGGCATTGAATGAAATGCAGCCCATGCTGGCAGCTGGACTTGAGGCTTCCTGTGGATTGTCCTTCTCAGCCTTGACAATTTGTCCTGTCCTGACCTACTAGCTAGATGAAGAAAGCACTGGTTTTCTAGAACAAGCTACGTGCTTGCCACTTCTGTTATGTAAAATGAGCTAACAGCAACTTGCTGTCAAGATTTCATAACAGGGAGGAAGTCACAGGCTAGAGGCACTTGCTCAAGGGTTTCTATGGCTGCGGCTCTGCCTGGAAGAAGCTCCTCTCCCTTGTCTTATGAGCTGGATCAGCTGTGCAGTCGTGAACAGACAGCAGAGTGGATAGGAGTATCTTCCAGTCAGGCAGAGCAACCTCCTGTTTCTGTGAACTTGCTGGTGAGATGCAGACCCCTGCACCCAAATTATTCATCCTCCCATTGCACCACGGCCTCCTACTTAAGCTCCAGTTGGTACCCTGGCCAAGGGCAGGAGAAAAGCAGGAGTGGAATGTAAGCCTGTCACCTTATACTGACAGTTATCATTCATCCTTTGCAGCTTGCTCTGAGCACCTGTAGCACTGATTTTCCCATCTCAGCTCTGTCCAGCTCTGCAGGTGAGTTCCTGAAAGTGCTGTGAACTAACTGCACTTCCTAAGGGTCTGAAGAATGAGGACATTATTTACTTTTGGCTGTCGATGGGTATCAAATGGTGTGAAAGAAATGTATGCCTCAGCTCCATCACTATCTGGGACCAAAATAACAGATAAAAGAAGAAAATCAGTGGGAGTTATCATTATATGGAGTTGCCATGGAAATAGCATGAGAGAACTTGGAGGAGAGCTAGCACACTGTGTCTCCAGGAGGGCATAAATCCCCTGCTAGCCTCACTCCTTTTTTTATCACATTAACAGGCAGTATTTCGTGCTTTAGCAAGAGGTGGGAAAACATCAAAGCACAGTTCTGACATTTTTGTCTGTCCCTTGGTTTCTCAGACCAAGACCTCCTTGACCTCTCAAGAAGTGGAAATGCAAACCCTCATGCTGCTGCAAAGTTGTTCTGGAAATATTTGATAATTTCAATAAAATGTTAAGAGGGATATAGTTTTCCTCAGAAAATATTTATTGTCTTCTGTGAAATCAAATGAAGAATAGGGGGAAAAAAATCAAATGTACTATTCTAAGGGTGGTTTTTTTCAAAGAAAAATGTCCTATTTCACTAGTGTATATATATTTAATGCTGTTATCTAAGGAAAAGCATTACAATTTAAATAAGCTCAGAAATAAGGTGAAGTTGCTGTCTTGTGCTGTTGCACTGTTCTGGGAAGGCCATTTTATTCTCCTCTCTTAGTTACTAAATCCCATTTTTTAACTGCCTTATCCACTCTGCTCAGAACAGGACAACCATATCTGCTCATGCACTATATCCTGAGACTCCACAATCATAGCTCTGAGGCATAATACTGTATGGGGGTGGCATCCTCCAGCACATACATTCAAGTTCTCCAATTTATGCTTCCTGGTGGGACACAGGTGACCCCTCTGGAGTGTTGTCCCTAACCAGGACTCTCAGTGATGGATGTGGCAATCCGATCCAGAGTAAACTACCCCTTGGATGCTGTCATCCAGCTGCTTATAAGTACAACTATGCAAGAATGAGTGAATAAAACCAATTCTGTTCTCAAAGTCATTGTTGTCATTATAAGGACTCACACTGAACTCTGCTGCATTATTGCTCTGATGTTGCAATGTTGTTTTTTTTTTCCCATGGATACCAACTTCCCTACCCCTAGCTCCTAGGGCTTTTGCCACTAAGAGATGTGACTGAGCCCATTTAGAGATAAGAAGGACCTTCAGAGTGCAGACAGGCTCCAGAGGAGAGAGGGCAGACAGGAAATTCTGGAGCAGGGCAGCACTAAAGCCGTCGTATTCATACCTGCTCCTGTTCAGCAGAACCAATAAGTGGGAAAGGAAAGATGCCCAGGAGCCTCCACCACCTCCTCAAATTCCTTACCAGTTGGTACAAATGCTTTGTCCCCACATCAGCGCTACAAGAGCAAGTGAAATGAAATGAAGCAGAATAACAAGAGAAGAAGCCAAAAAGCATAGCCCTTAATGCCCCTTTAAGAACCAATTCAAGTTACATCCCAGCTATTTACACCAGTTCTAGCCTGGAGCCCCACTTCACCAACTGATTTTCCATAAATTTATGATTCCACTTGCAAGAACTGGGACCACGAGTGATATACAACCCCGGGTTTGGAAAACTCTTTCCTACAGAACTGCTAAAGCTGTGGAAAAAAATTGTGTGGGATGACAACTCTGGCCAGGGGTGCTTCTTTGGGTTAGAATCATCATATCTGCCATGACAGTAGTAATTTCAACTTTTTTTCCCTAAAGCTGTCTTAAAGAAAGAAAGGCAGGGAGAAGGGAGGAATGTCTCTTTTGACATCTGCATTTCTAAGGCAAAAGTCTTACAGATACCTAAGATGTTACCAGCAACCATGATTTTTCCTCAGAACAAAACTTATGTGCTAAGTTCTTGTTGATTGTTTTGTCTGTTTGCTCAGCATCAGTTTAGGATAAAATTACACGCATAATTTTATAAATGCTATTTATAAAGCTGTGAATACTTATATTTTGTGACAAATTGGAACCATTTTTACCCCTATGAAACGACAACTCCCAAACACTGAATAATTCCAAAGGGGCTATTTTTATGGTACTTGGTGGTACATTTGTTGCTGAGTAGCAGCTCTCTGTCTATAGCCATGGGAATAGACATCATTTTTAGCTTGTCATATCTCTGGAACTGGATTCGTTCCAGAAGAGTTTGTCATAACAGTGGGCTGTGCAATTACTTTTTATGATAAATGGACTATGGGGTCTAACATTTTTGGAAAACAATTGTGTTTATCTTTGCATCAGGGCTGTCTGGGGAGCTTCCATTCATTCCCTTGCTGCATTTCCCAGGGCAGGGAGTTGCAGTCACCAGGAAACTTCCTGGCTAGGTGGCAGGTCCCCAGACAGTCTCCTCCTCTCAGTGGTGTGCCTGGTCCTATCTTAATGCTTTTAGTAGAGTTACCTGAAAGCAGCTGCCTTCGGTGTATCTTCAGGACTGTTATTTCCACATCTTTCTTTCCAGGCAAAGGGAAAACATCTAGAGCCTTTTCAAATACTACTGCCTTAGCATCAGGAGAGGGAGTAACTTAAAATGTGAAACAAAAATCCCTGATGGCATCTATGCAATTTTTGTTACATTCTGTGCATTCAGGGCTTCCATTCAAAATAAACAAAATCTTAAAAGCCAAAACCTAAATCATACACTATGGAAAAAAAATTCGTGGTTTTCTCTCTTGTTCAGAAATAGCACCGACACAATATAAAATAAATCAACTTCTGTGTCCTGTTAACAAACCAGCTCTATGAAGAACTGTATCCAGTTAAATGACTCTTCTGGTTAAAGATCTGGGCTTCATTCCTGGATCCAAAGAAATCTCCTGTGCAACCATCAAAAAGCTGATACAGTCCATGCCTGGAGGGTGCATCTGAGGTGTGATGGGGGAACAAAGTACGGCCTACCCAGAAGGTGAAAACTGCTACTGCCATGTCTGAGCAGATGGGGGAGGCAAGGCTTGAAGGCAGAGGTCACTGCACAATCAGATTAACAAATACACCTGGGAGAAACAAAATCACCCTTGGGCACCTGATGTGCCTGAAATGGTACTAATTTTTTTCTAGCTATATTTGCTCCAAACCTCATTTCCCCATTTGGATCAAGCAAATACTCTAAAAACTGCAGGATTGCTTCCATTGGTTTGAATCTAGGCAGGTTCCCAACTGGAGGGTGTTTTAGGCCAGATTCCCAAGGCATAGTAACCCATAAAATCAGTGTTTCTGTTTTCCCCAAATTGGGGCAGGGAAGAGAGCTCAGAGTAGTCTCAGCTGTTCTCATAGCTTAGGATTTAGCCCCTCCTGGGAGGTAGTGCTCAGATGTCCTCAGGGGAAGAGCATTGCTGTCTGTAAAGGCGTATATCAAAGTCTGGCACAAAGCAGATGGCAACACAGCAGGAGCAGAGTCATGCTGGGGATTTGCAGCTAGGTCTTTGCACCCTGGGCCCTGCTGTAGGGAGGAGACAAGGGTCAGATTCAAGACAGGGCTGGAGAAGCTGGGAGGCATCTCTGGTTCCTCTTCTATGTTTAATTGTGTTACAGCCTTCAGAGGATAAAGCCATTTTGGAAGGGATTTGTCTGTCTCCCTTTCCCCATCAATGTCTGCCAAGACAAAGGGCCAGTATACAAGTTATGAGGCTTCCAACTTGCTACGTCCAACTGACTCACATTCACACCACCCTCTCCTGAGACAGCACAACCACGGCATCAACCATCTCCCTCCTACACCTCCACAGGATTTTTTTCTCCCTCTCCAACTTGAGTTTCCAACACATGGGTGCCAATGTGCAAGTGGAAGCAAGGCATTGGGGAATGAGAGAAATAGTCTTACATTAACTTAATTACCTCAAATAATTACCAGTGCAGCAACCATACCCTTTGAGGAACTCTAGCTAAATAATATTACAGTTCATGAAAAAGATTTCAATGAGCCAGCACATGTTGATTTGGAAAGATGTTCCTTTGCAAAGCTGAGTCATAAAACAGATTGAGAAACTCTGCAATCAGTGATTAAACTGCTAGAAAGATCTGCCAGAAGGCAAATGTGTCCAAAATTGTTACACTGTACACTACCCTTTATTTCAATGCTTTGATTTGAGTCAAAGGATTCATTTGTTTCATTTTTCTGAATATGATGCATTTCAAATTTCAGATCTTCTCCTCTCTTACTCACAGCAACATTTGGTTCTGTTGATCTTGTATTTCATCAGTTGTGTGGGAAGGTGACTGAACTTTTTGTCTAATGGCAGAAGATGCTTCAATTACTTCTTCAGACTCCAATTAGGAAGGGCCTTAAATTAAGCACTAGGGATATAAAAAATCGGATGAGTTTGGAAAGCTCTGGAAAAATACTCAAGGGAGAATAGTTGCCATGGTAATGCTTCTCTGTTCTCCCTTGGCATACAGAAGTATGTGCTGAAGAAGACACTTCCCCAACACCCCTCATTTTAACCCAAACCCACTCAGCTTCCAGGAGCAGTCACAGGTCGAGTGGTACAGCTGCCCACAGAGCACAGGCGTGAGCTCTGCTGTCCCACCACAGCAAGCCCCAGTGTCAGGTCACGCTGTCAGTGCCACACTGCAGACCCAACACCACACTTACACCTGAGTCCTTATGCAGGTCAGGGTACTGCAGTACATGTTGAAGGAACTGCTTTCCCACACTGGCTACCTCTCAACAGCCTCATGGCTCCAGAGCATCTCTGCTGCTTCTTGATCCCACAAAGCAAGTGAAGTCAGTGGAAAGATCACAACTTACAATGTCAAGCTGCATCAGCTCATGTGTTCCTGGTGGGGAGAAAGGGTGTGGCACTTGTAAGTCCACTTACAGATTTTGATGCAGGGGCTGTAAAACAGGAGGCACTGGTATGATCCTCTGCATGGTACATGGCAGCAAGTTGATTTAAATGCATGAGAATCCAGAACCTCAAGGACATTGAAGAACTAAATTCCACTGGTATCTTTCAGGATTTTGTTTCTGGGATGTTTGATTTCCATTTGCACTTCTGAAAAATCTGCACCAAAATATAGGGTACCTGAACCCAGTCTTCTCACTGAGACTGCAAAGACACGTCCGAGGCTGTCTTGGGACTTTGGGCTGCAGCTTAGCCAGATCCCACACTCAGTCTAAGAACAGTACAGCTCCTACCACTCCATTCACTCAAGTTTCTCCTCACAGATACTTGGTGGGTGGGCAGCAGTGGGAAGTAGCATGCACTCAACTCTCATTGAGGCATGGGCTCTAGATGCAGAATTAGATAGACAACACCTTAGGAATCAAGCAGCATTTGCACTGACCCATCTTCTGCAGCAGCTCCCACAGAGGACTAGAAAAAAGCATCCACCATGGCTGAAACTTGTCTTGTGCAACACGTTCTGCTGAGAGCAAAGTAGAGATTATGAATGAGCTGACAAAACCAGCCTGCTGTTGGCATAGGCACCAAACGGAGACAGAGTAGCTATGCTGGAAGTGTTTCATCCATTACTGTCAGAGAAGTCACTTTTACCACTCATCCTGCTCCAATAAATCACGTTACCGAACAGTTTTATAGAGGCGTTGTACTTCCAAAGCTTACGGTCCCATTAGAAAAGATGCATTTCTTTTTTAGCTCAGTGTGGCTGAAATGCTGTCATGGAAGAATGTGAGTTGCTGCTTAGAGTGCTATTATAAAAGAGATATTATTGTAATTACAGCAGGAAGGATGATGTGAACTATGAACCACCATCATCTTCCCCTCTCCCATTGCCTTTGGGCTGCCTTGCAAAGCTGAAAATTTGCTACCACAAGCAAAAAAGCTGCTCACACACCCTTTGCCATGGTGATTGATGAAAATGGGGAAATAACGATGTTACTTCCCCATTCATCATAAATCACCCATCCTCTCCAAGTGACTAGAGTATTATAAGTCTGGTCAGATTTATATGGACAACTTAACCAATTAGCTCTTTTATAAAGGCTATCATCTTCTTAATGCAATGCTAGAGATATTTAGGCATACGTCTGCAAAAGAAAATATTTCTTTCTGAAGCTAACAAAGCTCTCATTCTAGCAGATTTAAAACCTCAGTCTGCAAATGTTTGCCCTGTGGCTGTGTTTACATCAGCAAGTTATTCAGGGATGGCAGGAGCCAACCAATAGATCAAAGCAGGGGGTCTGGAGGCACCTACATATACAGTACATGTGAACACATACACATACTTATACACACATACATATGTTTAAACATGTTTATATATATACACGCACACATATCTAAATAGACATGGTTTGCCAACGTTGTAGCCAGTAGGAAAACTCTCACAGATTATGTTACTAACAAGTAGGACAGCCTAGGAAGTTGGTATATTCAGCACAGTCATGTCTACGTCACATATGTACAATTCTCATCAAGATTATAGTTTTGAATTTGGTTCTGTTTAAATGTGACTGTGACTGGCCTTACTGTCATCACAATGCTGCTTTGCATAGCACTGGGAGGGATGTGCCCAGCTGCTAATTAGCCACAAGCTGTCTCTGGAAGGCAGAGATAATTCCCAGGGCTGTTACCCAACTCAAACTGTCTAGGCCAGCAGGCAGTGTAGGCTGCTGTGAAGGTGCTCCTCTTCACTGCTGAGCAAGGTGATAGGAGGCGGCACAGGGTAGTAATGCAGCTTTTGCTGGGTGCACCCACTATGCCCCAACAACCCAGCAAGGCAGCCACCAACAGCACTGAGGTGCCTAAGTAACAAGCAATATCCATCTTCCAGTTTCCCCTGCACTGTCATCTTAAATCCACACACAAGAGTTAACATCATTATGCCCTGCTGAACAGCAGACAAGTACAAAATTGTCCCAGTTTCAGCACTTGCTTGAGACAGAAAAGCCACTGCACAGGCATAGTAGAGAAGTAAGGTCTCTAGGCAATCTACCACACTATTATTCCTTGGAGAGCAAACACTGGAGGGGACAAAGAAAGCTTTTTTTTTCTTTTTAACATAAGTTCAGGAGTCAATTGCATGTAATGAAGGAGCTGTAACCACACTGGCCTCAGGTCAAAATCCACAGCACACCTCTTGACTACTGGCACCAGCACAAAGAGATTGCTGGAAACCCTCTAATGTCAAGGGCGAGTCTTGCTGTCCAAACAAACATGCACTTGCAATGACAGCGGAACATCAAAAAGCTGACTGACCCAGCTGCCTAGAGAGCAGAGAGACAACCTGCTGGAAACCCTCAGCCAAAGAGTTATTTTTGCTCTTCCACAGGCAAGAAATCCTTTGTCATAGGACTAAAAGATATCATGGACAGTAAGCTTACCTAGTCTGAAAAGCAACTGGAAAAACGCATGGGATAAAGTCTGTCTGGGTCAACCAAGAACAATTAAAAAAATCCCAGTGCCATACTTTAGTAAGGAAAGAGAAATATTCAGAAGAGGTACCAGCACATGGGTGCACCGATCCTGTAATCTGCCTCAGGTGTCCATTACAGTCTGTCAGTGGCAGCAGTGTAACAAGCTAGATGGACCTCAATGTGCCAATATGTCTAGAATTTCCACAGTAGATTGTGCTGAAAATAACTCATCAATATTTGCCTGAATACTGCCTGTAAGCCCACACCAGGAATATACAAGAGGATTTTCTTCAGGTGAGCAGGACCCCAGGTTTCTACATTAACCCAAATATATCAGTCAAAGTGGTTAAAATCATCAACAAAGGAGATTACTCCATCAGCTCCCATCTTGCACAGCCAGATAACACAGGATACCTTAAACAGCAATTTATTGGAAAAAGCATTATCACTCTTTACAGATGCTGCAACATGATTAGTAACCCAAACAGAAAGATAAACTGACAACCTAAAGTCTTTCAAATCAACAATTCCCACTGAGCCCACAAAAATCAATGATGAGCACAAGAATTGTAAATCATTATATTAGCTTTTTTTTTTGTTTATTTAAAAACTCTAGAAAAGTGCAGACAGAACGCAGGCATCTTTGCTTGTACAAAAAAGGCAATTTGGTTTGCATGAGCCTTTGACAGCAGTTAACTCTCTTTATGAAACTGTACCCTGCCTACTCCATGCAAAAGGCCAGTAGCAGGGTTGCACAGGCAGAGCCTACAGATGCAATTACTCATTATTGAGCCAGAAGCTCTTGCTCTCTGTTCAGAAAAAATGTATGCATGTTATGAAAGAAAACATGCTGCTGCGATGTCCAGCTCTGTTCATACCAGGTCTATTTCTTCCTAACATGAGATTTTACAGGAGAAATTTTGAGAAATTTCAGTGATTACAGGACTTTCATTACCAGCAACAAGAAAGGACTACATCCACAGCCTTCACAAAAATTCAAAGATCAAATCAGGAACACATAAGTCAGGCAGCACAGTGCCCCTCCATTCTTTACCCACAAATGATAAAAATAATCTGAGACATTAACCTTAGGATTCAAGGATGGCCTTAGAAGGGTCTTTGCTCCTTAAAAAAACTCCAAATACCTAACTCCTTGTCTGTCTTGACTTCCCTTTTTATTCCTCTCCCCTGCATGGCAATCACTAACTGCAGCCAATAGCTTTTCCCTTGTTTTGTTAAAAATTAAATGTCTGATTTTATTTTACCCATCCTGACTAGCTACTCTGCACACAGGTGACTGAAATTCTCTCTTGAGGTCCACAGCAAAGCTCTCATATGGCTCAGCAAGAGAGAAAAGGAAAACACATCAGAACCTCAGGTTTTCTGCTTTTACTTCTAAGATTTATTCTTGGAAAGCAGGCACATGTCAAACAGTTCAACCAACCAGAACCTGGGATGCCAGCTGATGAATCTCTCTTTCAGCTCCAGAGGGAAAATGGCTTTTGGAAAGCTCCTGAATTTAGAGGCACTTTAGCCTGAGAAAAGCACACCTCTTTTAGCGGAGGTAATGAATTATACAGGCACCACAGCAATGTAGTGTGTGAGCATGTTCCCACTGCAGGCACCTTGCTGCCTCCCTGGCAGAGCTGACAGCTAAAATGCTGGTTTCATGCCTAACAGTTAAATGTTGCCAATCTTCCTAAAACAATACCTGCCCTTACTATTGTATTTGAAGTTTCCAAGAGGCTATTCATTATTTGATGTAAATCTCAGTTTTCAACAGCCAGGTTTCCCTCCTCCTTCAAAGACAGCTGCTCTAAGTAGTCCTTCACAAACTAACATTGAATAAGAGAGGGTTTTTTTAAAAGATCTACACCCAGTAATTAAACTACACGCTCACCGTTCTTCAAATGCACCCTCAGATCACAATTGGCACCTGCATTTTTGGCAGCCTGTATTTTTCTAAATCAGTTAGATTATGACACACATTCCACCTTTGGTTCGTGTGTAGGCTAGTTTTAAAGAAATGTTACATACAAGTAACAGGAAGGTAAGGAAATGATCTTGGGGCCTCCATTGACCAGCTGTAGATGAGATTAGGACATAACACACCCCAAAATGTCTCAACTCAAACAGGAGGTCAGCTACAGAGAAACCTGGATGCTCCTCTAAATGATATTTCTCTGTCAGATGACAGAAGCCTTTCTCTCCCATACATTATGAGACAATGTAAAGGATGCTTATCTCCACTGTGCTGAGCTGGTAGCAATGCCCATGCCCCCTCAGACTGCTTTTGGAATGGCACAGATAAAAGCATCATTTTACAGCTGTAGCAAGCTCAAGAAGATAAAAAAGGTCCAGTATGCACTTTTGTCATGTTCCCCTGCCTGCCTCAGGTGAGACTAAGAGTCTGTCAGCACTAGAACGTGATTCCTGCCAGGCATCAGTCTTGCTAATTAAGTACTTTTGCTGTCTCAGCATTGAACTCTGGGAGTACAAGGGAGATAAAAGCAGGCCCCTGAGAGATCACAAGAGTCTATGTGACTGAGAACCTGGTCCAGAATGAAGGAGCAGGACCATCAGGGGGCTCTGCAGCATTCTTCTAAAATGGCTGGTCAATAAAAGACAAAGGCATAGGTGTGGAGGGAGGGAATGATCATTTTCTGCCTCTGCCAAACTGTTGATTTATTTTGAAGAGGACAGAAACACAGCATGGGGAGATTATCAGGGGAGCCAGATGATTACTCCTTCACAAACCAGACCTCATTACGTCGCCCGTAAGGCTTCATAGGGGGGTCATAGCCATTGCATAAGTAGAAATCCTTGTGATATGCAGCTTCACTCCCCAGAGCGGACTTCAGCTTGGAAGCATAGTTCACATAATCCACTTCTTTGGCATAGCCACCAAACTGCCTGCAAAGAAACCAAACAGAGAGAGAGGTATAGACCAGTCCTGGCAGGACACAGAAAGGAAGCAAGCGAGAACAATATACAGCCACAATATATTTAGCCATGCATTTTAATCCAGGTCCTGCCAGTATGCACCTGTGTGAACTATATGCCTGTGATAAATTTAATCTCAAGGGTGACACAGCCAGGGCACAGTCAGTCACTGGCAGACTCCAAACGGACCCCGCAAACAGACCCATATATATCTATTAGCAAAAGGGCCTTGCCCTTTGAATCGATGCCATATCAGAGGAACAGCTTCCTAGAACACAAGGTTATCTCTCAGTCTGCTCAGACAGCCGCAGTCCTTACACCAGTGCTGTCAACAGCTACATTCACTGTGGTGTGAACACTGTCTGATGGAAGCCAGATCATGAAGGGAAGCCAGACTCTAGCTAGCCCAAGAAAGAGGGAAGGTAGGAATAGATACGTTAGCAATTACAGCTCATGGCACTATTTAAAATGGGTGGTATGAAATTGGCCTGTTTTATGTTGACCTCCCACCAACAGGAACTGTTTCCACATCAGCCTGCACCACACAACCCTGGCCCGGGGCCAAGGCTTGAGACGAAACAGCCAGTTCTTGTAGAAGCGGTCCTATGCCCACAGCAAAGGTCAAGGAGCAGTCACAGTCAAGGGAGAAGCCAGACAGTTAAAGTCAGCCACAAGAGGTCAAGTAAGGAGGTAGAGGAACATCCAAGGGGTTAAAAACTGGGTATCTAGAGACCAGGTTGTCAGCCAACAGCCAAAGACATTCAAAGGTGATTGGAAGTAATGCAGTGGCTGCTTGTTTCCATTATGGACTCTGGCATAAGTCTGTCTAAATGAAACTTCAGTTGACAGCTGTAGTTTGCTGCAAACCACACCAAAACATGTAGTTGATGGCTAGACCCACCTTGATCCCAGAAAGTGGGAACAACAATAGTTTTCAAGCATTAGAAATTACTCAATACTTTCGTATTCACCCTCACCTGCTCTTCACATCCCCAGGTGAAACAAAAAGCTTTCCAGGGCTAGCTTTTGTGCTTGTTTTCCCAGTGAAAAGAAATCCATTTGCCAAATTAGTGTAGCATGATCAATGATAAGAAATGACATAAAACACCCATCTTGAGACTAGAAAGACCTCTCCATCTCCTTCTACCACATGAACCCCTTGTCCAGCAATTCACCAAGTAAAACCAACACTGCTCTTCAGAGCATGCTAGAGACCTTAGCTCCAGGCACTGGGAAATTCAGGATGTGTTCCTTACGTAGAATAAATGGTCATCCCTTGTCTCTCTTCAATCTTAATGCTTTCATCGCTAGGACAAGGAGGGTTATCTTGAAATGAGCTTGGGATCCGCAGAGAGACCTTCACTTTCTGCTGTAAGGAGCCATCTTCAGCAGGAAAAACAGTGATGGAGACAGGAGCAGTCATGCCCATTCCAGCCCCTAAAGGAGATACAGAGATTACTGAAGGGGTCCAAGTTCTCAGGAACTCACAGCACTAACAAGGGATTCACAAAGGCTAGTTTTAAATTTAGGAAGGATCCTCGCCCTGTGCTGCTAGTATAGTCAGTCAAGAGAGTGAGGTCCTCTGGGTCACATAGAACAACTACACTAGACTTCTGCTTGAGGTAAGCCTTTCTCTCCACTGACTATGCATGGACTCTGGGAAATAAGGGCCCCAGGTGATCTCTGAATGACTTTTCATTAATGATTCTGGCTTCGTGGCTCTCAACTATATGCCTGATACAACCAAGATACACTGTTCTTCTGACAAATCACCTCTTATGTAACAGGGCCTATCATTCCAGGTGAGTGGCACATTCAGACCTATATTAGTATTAAATCATCATCTGCACTTAGTGATGAGGTGACAGAAGCTTTCTCCTAAACTCTTCTAAATGCTTCTGGGTATCCTAGAAGTTCCAGTGCCCCAAAATTCAGAGCCATTCTGATGTTCAGCAGGACTACCCATGCTGTTCCCTTTTTTAGAAAAAGTATGCTTCTTTTCTGCTCATTACTGCTGAGAAGTACCACATGGCACTAAAGAACACTTTTATTCCCTCTTCTTTCAGCAGTAGGAAATGTCCAACCCTCAACATCAGGTAGCCACAGAAATAGCTGAGATCAAGCCAGCATTTGCCTTTATTTGTATGCTTTAATACCACACCTTCTCTGTGCTATTTTATAGAGGGTATCTCTTCTCCTATGGCAACACTGATCATCACCTTTCCAAAACAGGCTGCTCTAAATGCCATTTCCTTCTACATCCAGCTCCTATGCCCATACAAACTATACAACTTCCTCTACCAAATGCCTGAGAAAGGTATGAGAGCAAATACGTATGTCTGAGAACTACTCTGTGGTTCTCTCATCCTGTTACAATCACTAATGTGCATTCTTTAGAAAGCTGAGAATCAGAAGCAATCTTCTGGAAATACCATTATAAAACATTAAAACCCAAGCTTGTTAGAATCATAGTATCTTGGAATGGTTTGGCTTGGAAGGGACCTTAAAGATTATGCAGTTCCAAGCCCCCTGCCATAGGCAGGGACACATTCCACCAGACGAGGCTGCTCAAGGCCCCATCCAACCTGGCCTTGAACACCTTCAGGGAGGGGGCAGCCACAACTTCCCTGGACAACCTGTGCCAGTGTCTCACCACCCCCATTGAGAAGAATTTCATCCTAATGTCTAGCCTAAATCTTCCTCCTTCCAATTTAAAGCCATCCCATCTTGTCCTATCACTATATGCCATTGTTCTTTATCACCCTTTTGTAAACAGAAACAGCCAGAATATATGATAAAATATCCAAGTCATAAAAGCTACTTCACTGCCAACATCGGCACATCACAGAATTAAATTCCTGGCCAAACCCTGGATTTCGCCAGCTGCCACTCATCCAAGGAGATGTGATAAGTATAAATGTGCCTGTCCTCACACTACCTCAGATGCAAGGTAACCCATTCCTCTGGCATTTTACCCTGCAACACAGGTGGGTTAGGAGTGGACTCATAACATGAGCTGGCTGGACATACTTGAGCCTGTGGCAAGGCTATTTTTTCCAGTGATGAGCCATCCCCATCACAGACTCTGGGTGCTGGGAGCCACAAGTCCGCGGTACCATCGCCTCCATCCATAAAGTTTCCACCAAGCCTCTGTTAGCAGTGGTCAACCACAAGCATTCATAGAATCATAGAATCACCAGGTTGGAAAAGACCTCTTGGATCATCGAGTCCAACCATTCCCATCAATCACCATGCCATTCAGCACCTACCCGTCTTTTAAATACCTCCAGAGATGGTGACTCAACCACCTCTCTGGGCAGCCTCTGCCAGTGCCCTTTATGGATTTTTTTTTCCTGATATCCAGTCTGAATCTCCCCTGGTGCAGCTTGAGGCCATTCCCTCTCGTCTTGTCCCCTGTCACTCGGGCGAAAAGGCCAGCTCCCTCCTCTACACAACCTCCTTTCAGGCAGTTGTGGAGACCAGTAAGGTCTCCCCTCAGCCTCCTCTTCTCCAGGCTAAACAACCCCAGTCCCCTCAGCCTCTCTTCATAAGGCCTGTTCTCCAGCTCCTTCACCNTGTTCTGTTGGATGTCAACCAACACCGCCAGGTCATTTTCCTCCAGGTAGCTCTCTAGCCACTCTTCCCCAAGCCTGTAGCTTGTAGAAGGTTGTTGTGTGCAGGACCCAGCACTTGGTCTTGTTAAACCTCATCCCATTGGTCTCAGCCTGGTGGTCCAGCCTGCTCAGATCCCTTTGCAGAGCCTCCCTACAATCAAGCAGATCAACATTTCCTCCCAGCTTAGCGCTGTCTGCAAACTTGCTAAGGGTGCACTCGATGCCTTTATCCAGGTCATCGATAAAGACACTGAACAGGGCTGGACCCAGCACTGAGCCGTGGGGATCACCACTTGTGACAAGCCTTCAGCTGGAGTTAACTCCATTCACCAAGTCTCTGCTAGCAGTGGTCAACCACAAACATCCACCGAGCCCGGTGGGGCGGGGAGAGTCTCCTACCCTGGTCGTTGGCTCCCCCGACGTACTTGAGAAGCTTGACCGCCCCTTCCTTCGAGGCTTCGTCGAACGGCTTCCCTGCCAGCTCCACCGCCGCGAACCGCCCGCCCTCGCACTCCCTCTCCTCGTAGCTGAGCTGCTCCTGGGGAAGGAGATGGGGAGGGAGATGGAGCAGATGTCAGCTGTCCCAGCTGGGCTGGGAGGAAAGCGCTGCCCGGAGGACGCTCGCTCCCCGCTCACAGCGCCTTCTCCCGGGGGAACCGAGCCCGGCCGCCCGCCCCGCCACCTACTTTCTCCCCCTTGCTCAGCACCCGGTAGGGCCATGCCTCCACCGTGCTCAGCAGCGAGTTCTTGATCATGCCCAACATGCTGCCGCTCAGCTCCGTTCCGCTCGGCTCGGGCACAGTGGGAGGTGCCTTCGGGCGCCCCGCGGACTGCAGCGCGAGCACCGCCCCCAGGGGGCGCTCAGGGGCCGCCGGCGGGGGGGCTGGCGGAGCTTAGCCTGGGGAAGAGGAGGTCGCGGGAAGGACTTGTCGCTCTCTACAACTGTCTGAAAGGAGGTTATGGAGTGGCGGGCGCTGGTCTCTTCTCCCAAGCAGAAAGCGACAGGACAAGAGCAAGCGGCCTCAAGTTGTGCCAGGGGAGGTTTAGATTAGGAAAAAAATCTGCACAGGAAGGGTTACCGGGGACTGCCCAGAGAGGGGGTTGAGTCCCGGTCCCTGGAGGTGTTTAAAAGATTGGTGGATGAGTTGCTCAGGGATATGGTTTAGTAACGGTCAGGTATGATTGGAGACGATGATCTCAAAAGTCTTTTCCAACCAAATGACTCTATGGTTCTGTGACTTAGGCTGTGGAAGCCAAAAGCCACCTGCCCTGAGGGTGAAGTGATGAAGGATGCTGAGAAATGTGATGAAATGGGAGGCATCCCTGCCCATCGCAGGGGGTTGGAACTAGGTAATCTTTAAGGTCCCTTCCAACCCAAACTATTCTATGAAAGTGTAATACAGTGCGGGAGTAGGTGGTATTCAGCTGGGAGAGAGGGGAAATCTAAAGTAAATAAAATACAAGGGAGAAGTACTGACAGAAGTGTGTAAATTATAATGTGGAGAGACACAGCTCTCCTGAAACCACAAATTATAAAGTGTACTATTATTTTTTATTAATAAACAAACCTAAGAGGAGGATCACAGCTGCTTTTTAAGACACAATTTCAGGTAACCCTCCAGGGCTTAACAAATGTAAGCTGTAAGTAAGGGGTAGGTCTCAGAAATCGCTGATGATATTTGCTTTCCCTACCCTGATTTCTGGATGTGTTCACAGTCCAACTGGTCAACTCTGTTTAAAACCCTTGCCAAGTCCCTTCCCAGAAACACACATAAGTGAACACAACAGGAGGCTTAGATGGCTTACATAGATTAGTATATTTATGATCATGCAGGACTTAGATCCTTCACGGTCACAAATGGGGTTTATTTGTATAAACCATGGACAAGTGCCAGGTAGAGAAAGTGCCTTGCCCAGGATTGTTTAAGAAGAGAGCAGGAGAGGCACAAATCAAATACTTGGGAAAACATATATCAGACCAGACTCTGCAGACAGATGAGGCAGAGGCAACTTGAGGTGCCTGTTCGACTGGACTTCTGTCTCCTCCAGGAGCAGATGAGTGGCTTGGAAGTGGCTAACTTCACTATATTCTTAAAAAGCGAAAGAGGAAATGATAAAAGAAATGTCATTAAAGCATTTCCATCTAGAGAGAGAGGTGGTGCAGAGGCAATGAAGTTAAAGCAGCTGGCTGTGGTCATCTGATCGAACAGTCAATGTTCAGGCCAGGGAGCAGGGCTGGATCCTGACATGAACTTTCACAGATTGAATAACAGGGACTGCTATCAGTAGCAATGAAGTCACAAATCTAGTTATTTATTAACCACTTATATTATTTGGTTTATTCATATTTATGTAAGAAATGGCAAAATTGTAATATACATTGTGTGCTGCAGCTTAATTGTTCTCTTTAAAACAAACGGTGAGTTTCTCCATTGAGCTGATGAGTTTTGCCAAAAATACTGACTTACATTTATCTTTGTAGGAATACATGAACTGGGTCAGGCCAGAAGTCCATCTTGCCCGATGGTGTGTCTCTGGCAGAAGCTGGAGGTGGACATCTAGATAAAAAGTAAAGCCATGCAGTATCTGGTATGGCTTCCCACCTCCAGCTGTCTGTGACTGAGATTGGTGGAGGTCTCATCTTTCTGTTTCAAGTAGTCCCCAATTGATTTTATGAAATTTCAGGTTGCCTGATAAAATGCACGTCTAAAATATGAGCATGAGAGCTGACATTGATGTTGCATTCTTCCTCCATAGACGCTGAAGTAGCCAGCAGCCCCTACACTTCCAAGCAAAGTGTGTAAAGCATCCCCTAGAGGGACGAGCAGTCTGTGTAAGCATGTAGCAGATGCTACTGTGCAGCCAGCAGCTCCGAGTGCAGAATAACAAGGAGGAGGGAGCCTTCCTCTCCTGTTATTCATTGTAGTTTAGGCAAGTATATATCCTGGGATCAAGATACTCTCCACTTTCCGAGAAATTATTGTGGCAATGTCACAACTGAATTATATCTTTTTATCAACCTTTTCACAGGCTTGATTTTCCCCTTGTCTAGCAAAACAGTGTTTCAAATCCCAAGCAAAAGCCAAAGAGAGACCTTCCAAGTTAGGGTTTTTTTAGTTTCTGAGAAACCTGAACTCAGAGAATTTATATTTGGGAAATATTTGTCAGTTTGTCTCAAATACTTCTCATAGCTCCCCTACTTAACTCCCAAGTAGCAGCCAAAATGCTCACTGTGTTACCTCTTCCTCACTGTGTTCATTCTGAAAGATTTCATATGAAACTAGTTTTTCCCCTTTCCCTCTGGAGGTTATTGTAGTGTCACTGAACTACTACTTCTCAGGCCTTGAGAATCCTTAATCCTTAAATAGCTAGTCTTCATCCTCACTGTTTATGACTGGAGAGTGTGTGCAAAACAACCGTGGTGCCAGCTTCCCCCACAAACATTTAGACATAATCCATTCTTTTTTTTTTTTCTCATAAATTGCTTCATCCAGACCTTTAAAAAAATATTTTGTTTTCCCCTCTGACTCTCCTGCTTATGTTGCAACAGATTTCAGGTATGCAGTTGGCTGCAACACTGTTCATAATTTGATTTCTGCACTAGTTTTTATCACCAGTTTTATTGTCTGGAAGCCACGGGCAGAGACAAACTGAATGCAAGGTATTCCGGTTACTCCCTGATGTAGCAAAGTGCTTGGTGCATAGTTGTTCTTTTTCTATAAATTTTAATCGTAGAATCAGAGCATGGTTTGGCTTGGAAGGGACCTTAAACATAATCCAGTTCCAACCCCCTTGTCATGGGCAGGAACATCTTCCACTACACAGTAAAAAATGATTCCTAATATCTAATCTAAATCTACCCTCTTTGAGATTAAAAACCGTCACCTCTCATCCTATCACTGCACTCCCTGTTAAAAAGCCCCTTGCCCAGCTTTCTTGTAGGCCCCCTTTGCAAGTACTGGAAGGATGCTACCTGGACTTTATATAGGTCTTCCTTGAGCCTTCTCTTCTCTAGCCTAAACAACCCCAACTCTCTCAGCCTGCTCTCATAGGTGAGGCGCTCCATCCCTCTGCCCATCTTCAGGGCCTTCCTCTGGACTTGCTCTAGCAGATTCATGTTCTTCCGACGCTAAGGACTCCAGAACTGAATGCAGTACTCCAGATGATGTCTCATGAGACCAAAGTACAGGGGGACCATCACGTCCCTTGACCTGCTGATCACACTTCTTTTGATGCAGCCTGGGATACAGTTGGCTTTCTGGGCTGCAAGTACACACTGCTAGGTCATGTTGAGCTTCTTATCCACTGGAAAGCATCTGGAGGTCTGTGTTTGTATGTGGAGAAGATACTCTGTGAATCAGACACCAATTTGATAATTACCTGTGATTCTGGGGACTGAACTGTCTTTTAAGCTATTTTGGAAAATCCTTCTAGACATCTATCTATGCCATTAGGTATTTAAATTGTTTTGAAAAACATCTCCTGGTTTCCAAGGGTCTTGGCAGAAGTCATGTGATGTCTTTCACAGTGTTGGAAATTCTGAACATATCTGCTGAATAATAAGGTTTTGAGTGCCCAGTTCCAGGTAGCTAAAAAGACAAAAGCTCTTCAACAAAAATAGATATTCAGATTTGGTCCCTAGAATCTACCACATCTTCAGGATTGAAGCATGATGCAGAGATCAAGGTTATCCAACTCTATCAGCCCTCTAAACATGTGAATGGGGCATTCTTTGATCGGATGGAGAATAGGTTAAGGCTGTATTTTAAAACATAGCTGCTTCTTTCCCTCCCTGCCCAGCTGGAAGTGCCAAGCACTACTCTTATCTTTCTGCATTCATCAGGTGTTCAGTACTTTTGAAGATCAAATTCCACAGCTGTTTCAGATGTAGTGTTGTAAAACAGGACAGAGAAAGAAATTCATCTGATCCTCATAGAAAGACCTTTCTGTGCTATGTAGAAAGAATAAGTGCATAGCCTGAAGGTATTCATGCTCAAGTAGACTGAGCTTGTCAACTCATTTTGCACAGGACACAAACTAGCCATCACTGAAGAATAAGGTCAGAGTTCACCTACTGACTTAGGCTTAAAAGAGCAGCAAAATGCAGAAATTCTGGTCTCCTTAGTAAAGGTGACTTGTATGTGCTTTACTTCTAGCAGCATCCCATTGAGAAAGGCTTAAGCAGCTGAAAATAACAAAGATTTTTTTTTTTTTTCTGGTAGAGAATTAATTCCTCTGAGGTCTCCTGTGACCGTACAACCTTCTCCTATGCAATGGAAGTCTCCGTAGGTGAGTGTTTCCTCGTCTCTGGCTCTGCAGAGCATTCATTCTCATGGGAAGGACAGTTCTGCTGATGACATTGAGCCGTTCGTTCAGTTCTTCTAGCCTTTTCCTTATCGACTGGACTTCCCTCACAAGATTGTCCACAGCTGCAGAGACAGGGCGGAGACTACAGAGAGAGTAACACAAGAAGAACTCAGTGTGGGAAGTGATCCTAAGCATACAAAATAATTTCCCTTGGCCTTGGGCTTCTTGGTGGGGAAGGGCCCTTCATGATGAATGAGTCGCAAGCAGCTATTAAAAGATGTTGTTAAAACCACCCTGCCCCTTGGGTGGTAGGAATTCATCTGAGATGCCCCTGTCTGAGCCCAGGAAACTAAGAACTTTAGGACCAGCTGGTGACATGCTCTCTACATTGCCAACAAAGCATACCTGGCTCACTGCAGAATGACAGCTGATTTATGATCTCCCAGAAGCACTTCATAACACTCCTCCTTTAAGGGGAGTGGAAGATGGAAACCATTCTATGTAGCTGTAACCAGCAGAGGTAGAGAAAAAGAGAGCAGCAAGTTGCAGGGTCATTTATGAGGACTTACCAATGAAGGGCTGGCTGCTGCATGCCATGGTGCAGCTGTGATTGCACAGCCCCCAGGGCACTCCAGGCTGTGCCTATGCCTGAGCTGAGGGAGTGGAAGAACTAGGTTTTACACCAAGATTTGGCAAGTTAAGGGCTGCACTGATGCACCAGCATGCCTAGAGGTAACCTTGACTCTTCTTTCGAAGTGCTTCCTCTCAGTCTTCCTTTGGTGTTAGAAAGCTCTGATGATCATTCTAATCTTATCCAATATTAATTAGTATTAATGGGCCTCACTCTTAACCAGTAGTAGGCACGGGGGCTGGGGCAATGATTCCCATGGATTACTGTCATCCTCAATATTTCTGATGGACCAGCCTGTGCCCTTGCATGCAAACCTTTAACTCAAAGCCCTATGCAGGAAACATGCATGAAAAGTCTCATTACATCTCCCTGAACTAAAGTTAGAGTTTTCCAAATACAACACTTAACATTGGCCCTGATAATCTTAGGTTCCAGTGAATTTCAGCACTGACAGCGTGAAAGTTGTGATGAATTCTATGATAATAACAGCAGCTGCTGTGCAGCCAGGGAGAAATCCACATGATGCTGAAGACCAACATATAATCAGCTATGTCCTCCTGAAATCCTTATTTATACAGGTATTTTATGACCCTCTGGCTAGTACCATTTTATTCTTCTAGTCTTTTTTTAAAAAACAAATAGTTCAGTGTGTAGCAGTTGTGGACAGATTTTTTTTTCTTTTTCCTAAAGAGAAAGCTGATTTAAAGAAGGCGGCCTCTTGTTTTACAAATGATTCTGATCTAAGTGATATCAGGTTTCCAGTAATTACATAAATTACCTTCTCCTCTCTCCCTTTCATTGCCTTCCCCAGTCTGTTTCTGGAAACATGAGATGGAAGCAAATTTTGTGAGTGTGCTTAATTGTTAGCATTTCCTGCAATGCAAAGGGGGAAATATGAGAGCATGGACTAGTAAATAGCTTTCTCAGATCTGGGCATTAGAGACTGAAATAAAAAACATCACAGGTCAAATCAGCTGCTTCTTCTTGCCTTGTGGCAAATCCATGTTTGGTTTTGTAACAATTCATTTTTCCAGCTTGTTCTCAAAGGACTGAGGTTTCTTTAGGATAATTCTTATAATGCAGTAGGAGCAATTGGGAATATTTCACAATAAATAATCAGCAGAATATTCAGTTTACTAGGACAGTCAGAGCTGCTAGCAGAACAGATACCAAGACAGTGGAATCCATCTCCTCACACTTGAGCAATCTGAAAGGTAGAGAAAATGAACCCCACTCAGGGAAGGTCACCCAGGAAAGGACTGAATCCCACCTCCAGATGAATGGAATTACCTGGAGAACTCAGGCAGTAAATCATTAGGATTGTTCAGCAGGGTGTGCTTCATTTGCCAGAAGATGCCATTTCCCCATTTCTCTAGTGTTTGAGTAATGCTGTTAATGCCTTCTATGTTGACCTTGTCAGCTAGGTTAGCAGGATGCCCATGGAAGAGAGGAAATTAAATAAGACAGAACAAGAAATGTGAGCCAGTGGTCTGAGTTTGATTCCATTCCCCATCCCCTGTACTGAGCTTCAATGTCATGCCCGATATTAAATATATTGAGAATCTAAATTAAAAGCAGATAGCTCCCCCCGCACAGTGAAATTCTCTGCCTCCAGATGCCTAAGTCTTCTGCTATCACTGGATACCCCAGCTGATTATATCTAAAGCCATTTTTGTCTTCAGAAATCTCAGCAACCACATAGGAATCAAGAAAGAGTACTCATGAGTGAGCACTGTGTCTCACTCCAAGGACAAAAAAGGCAAATTTTCAGCTCTGAGTTACTGAATGCCCACCAGCCTGATTGACTACCACCACCTCTTACCGCCTTCTCTGTAGTTCCATTTCTGATGCTGGTCCAGAAAGTCCTCCTGGGATTTACTGCAGGGCAAGAGGACGAAGAAGAGGAAAAGAGGAAGAGTCACCATGATGGCTCTTCATAGGATCTTGGCTTCCCCCTGCTCCATAAAGACAAAAAATCTTGCTAACTGCTTTATTTCTCTCTTTCTTCTCTTTATCCACCTCCTACCTGTCACCACAAAACCAAATTTCTTTCTGATGATATATTTCTTTAAAATGTTGTCAGAGTTGCTCAGTCTAGCTTTTACAGAAGCATAGGGACTGTTCTTTTTCACATGTACAAGCCTCCTTACATTTTTTTTAGCCATTTAATGATACTGAGATGCTTCAACAGCTGGCAGCAGCCAGAAAAGTAGCTTCGCTTCTTATGTCATCTGGGAATAGCACCTTTTAGCTATAAATGCTCTATTAATGTCAGGAGAAGGTACTGCAAGGTACAGAAAAAGCTGCATCCCCACTTTGTAATTGGGGAAAGTAAAGTTCAAACCAGAGAAGCAATTCATCAAAGATTTAATAGAGGCAAGCATGAAATCAGTAGCAATAACAGAAATGCTGCCCAGTGAAGCAGCCTCAAAGGCAGCTGCATTCCACATGATCGGAGGGCTGGAGCACCTCCCATATGAGGGCAAACTGAGAGAGTTGGAGTTGTTCAGCCTGGAGAAGAGAAGTCTCCGAGGAGACCTTATAGTGACCTTTCAATACCTGAAGGGGTTACAAGAAAGCTGGGGGGGGACTGTTTACAAAGGTTTGTAGTGGTAGGATGAGGGGTAATTGGTAGAAACTGGAGAGGGGCGGATTTAGACTAGACATTAGGAAAAATTTCTTCACCATGACAGTGGTGAGGCCCTGGAAGAGGTTGCCCGGGGTAATTGTGGATATCTCATCCCTGGAGGTTTTGAAGGCCAGGCTAGATGAAGCCTTGGGCAGCCTGATCTAGTGGGAGGTTTCATTGCCCATGGCAGGGGGGTTGGAACTGAATGATCTTTAGGGTCCTTTCCAACCCAAACTATTCTATGATTCAATATTGTCTCCGCTTTGCCCAGGTGTCAGCAGAGCAGATCATCCTGAGCAATTCTGCAGAGCAGGCAAGATAGGTATACAAACTGATGTGAGCATTAATCTAAGCTACTTGTTTTCTTCCGAGTTTACCACCATTTCCAAGCCAATGGAAATCAACCCTAAGCTACAGTCCTTCCTGGACAAATGCCATCTCTAAATGTAAGAGGATAGGTCAGTCTGTCCACAGCTTACTCATGCTAATTTGTTATTTCATCTTAATTAAGTAGTCCCTCAGTGTTGAATCTGATATTTTTATTTTTTAAAAATGTCATGAACAGCTGTTCTGGTAGAAACTGGCTGGAAATACCAATTATGCACAAATTTCACATAGCAAACAGAAAAAATCCATTGCCAAGTTGATGGGGTTTGGTGATAATTCCAGTCATCTGTTTTCACAGTGATGGAGAAGCAAGCATGTTCAGAAAATCCAAATTATTCCCCTGTTCATGTACATGCATCAGAAGTCTAAAACCTAGCTGCAAAATATGAGGGCATTAAATTGCTGTTTGAATATCATATAACCCTCGTCTCCTAACCATCTGGGAAGAATTCAACTACTTCAAAACATACTAGAAGCTCTAGCAAATAAAGCAATACAAAAATAAATCCTTTTACTTTGTGCCTTTCTTACATTCAATTACTAGTGTATTTTAATTGCAACTGCGTTTATTTGCCCATATATTTTAAATAGCAGTATGAATATAGCCATACTGATGGAAAATGTCATGCTACTTTAAAAATACTACTTTCCACCTGTCAGGATGTATTTTGTACTCAGTATCCTTCTTCTAATTGCAGTATTCATTTAAAGGAAAAAAATAAATTACCTTTTTCCTATCTTGCATATATATACACCTCTTCTAAAGGAAGGGATGTCATCCAGAGGGACCTGGACAAGCTGGAGATGTGGGACTGTGAGAACCTCATGAGGTTCAACAGGCCAAGTGTAATGTCCTACACCTGTGTTGGGGTAATTCCTGATTTCAGTACAGCATAGAGGATGATGTGACTGAGAGCAGCCCTGCAGAGAAGGACTTGGGGATGCTGGTTGATGAGAAGCTTGACATGAGCTGGCAATGTGCGCTCACAGCCCAGAAGACCAAATGTATCCTCGGCTGCATCAAAGGAAGCATAGCCAGTTGGTCAGAGAAGGTGACTCCACCCCTCTATTTCTCTCTTGTGAGACCTCATCTGGAGTATTGTGTCCAGTTCTGGAATCCTCAACATAAGAAGGATATGGAACTGTTGGAACTGATCCAGAGGAAGGCTACAAAGGTGATCCAAGGACTGGAGCACCTTCCATATGAGGACAGGCTGAGATTTGGGGTTGTTCAGCCTGAAAAAGAGAAGGCTCCGAGGAGATTTTATACTGACCTTTCAGTACCTGAAGGGGCTACAAAAAGGCTGAGGAGGGACTGTTCACAAAGGTTTGTAGTGATTAGACAAAGGGCAATGGGTATAAACTGGAGAGCAGCAGATTTAATCCAGACATGAGGAATTTCTTCAGTATGTGAATGGTGAGGCACTGGAACAGGTTGCCCAGAGAAGATGTGGAAGTCCCATCCCTGGAGGTGTTTAAGACCAGTCTGGATGGGGCCTTGTGCCTGATCTAGTGGGATGTCCCTGCCCATGGCAGGGGGGGTTGGAACTGGATGATCTGTAAGGTCCCTTTCAACCCAAACTATTCTATGATTCCATGATTCTTCTCCCCAACTTAGAACTGCCAAAATGAAGGTTGAAAAAGATTTCATGATAACGCTGTGGGACATAATGAAAAAGTCTTAATGGACCTTCTTGAAACTATTTGCATTGACACTACAGCTCATCTGCCTCTCTGCATTTCCAGATGAATACTCCAGCCTTTAGACCTTTATTTTTTCCTCTTTCTTTTGATGACTTTATACTGCACATGCCTTTTTAATTTTCCCTGATGGAAAAGGACTTACCAGGCACCAACATCTCTAATTGCAAACTATTTGAAAATGCTGCCAACATCAAGGAGACGGTTCATTCTAAAACATCCTGAAGAGATTGTCCAGTCCTTACTCTTTCCACCTCCCAGCTGTTTCAATACCCCAAGATACTTTGATCTTTCTGTATTTGTGAAAGAAGAGTGGTGATAAATTCTACCTACATCTGATACTGAAAAACCACCTTCCTTGATCTCAAACTTTTTACAACATCAGGCATCCAAATGAATCACAAGACCCACATGGTCTGTTTGCAGATCTCCTTACGGAGCAGTTTCCTTGTAGCTTTGCTCTCTGCACTCCTGAGAGCCTATTGTAATTTATTATAATATTAAATGTCTGTTATAAGAATCATAGAATCATAGAATAACCAAGTTGGAAGAGACCCACCGGATCATTGAGTCCATCCGTTCCTATCAAACACTAAACCATGCCCCTTAGTACCTCTTCCACCAGTCCCTTAAACACCTCCAGGGAAGGTGAATCAACCACCTCCCTGGACAGCCTGTTCCAGTGCCCAATGAGCCTTTCTGTGAAAATTTTTTTCCTTTGAAATAGATTTCCATATCTTACACAGAAACACTTACACAGAGATTGAGCAATTTTCTGTGTCTTTGATGGAATTGTAGAAGGTAAATAGATATTCACTAGCAAGTTTGCTAGCAGAAAAAGTCTGCAGAGTCATCTGTAATAGGAAACAGAAATCAAGTCCATTGCAAATACGTCTTTGGATCCATTGCAGTGTTGTACTGGAAAATACTGTCAGGGTAGGACACAGATTGATAAGCATGGAAAACTCTCACATTCTTAGATGAAAACTCTTTCCTAAATCCAGAGAATAATGATAACAACATAGTAGTTTTGTTATTGTTACTGCTAATTACAATAATGTGCATGCTCTCTGTCAGAAAATGATATCATATTCTGCCCTTAGAGCAGAGTAGGCTCAGTGATTCACCAGACAGTTCCTTCATCTGCAAGCAATGGAGACAGACATATTTGTCTCATTATTAAACAATATTTTTTTTTCTTCTTTTAACCTCTTGGTACCTCACTCAGACATGATAAAAAAAGTCTGCTAGCTCAATACTCTGAGGACAGACCTGCTGGGATCAGCAGATGTGCCATCCAAGCCTGAATCCCTGCCCTAAAGTAAAGGAGCGAAAAAGTAAAGTTTACTACCACTCACGGGATGTGCAGTGTGTTAGGACATGGGGAATTGCCTGGGTTATCCTCTCCCAGGGCCAAACAGCTTCATTTCAGAGAACCTCCTCTCCTCTGAAGCCTGAGGAGAACACACTGTTCCTTTTGCAGACACATGAGTTGTTGCATTATGATTCAAAGCTTGCCTGCCCATTGTATTTCAAGAGGGCTTAAAACCTTTTCCTGCACTTCTGACTGCTCTAAACACTCGCCTGATGCCATGTATGAGTAACCTTGTGTGTTAGCTCAAGCCCATGCTTTCTTTGAGAGGAGGATTTTGTTGATCAGTTAGTTATCACTGTGGTGATAACTAAAATGAAGTTTTGTTTGTGATATTGTACTGCAAGTGAATTAGCTTTGTGGTTTTCATTTGAGACCCATTCTACTCATAATTTTCCCAAGATCCTTTTGAGTTACATTCAGACTAAAGCTGAAGAGTGATACTGGGGTTTGGGTTGCTTGTAAAGAAATAAAATATACTTTTAAATGAATCAGGGAGTTTGATCTCAGGTGAGTCATAAATACATATCCAGTGGTAATGGATATTTAAACATCAAAGTAAGTTTAAGATTCTCAGTTTTGTAAAGGTTCTTAATAGACAATAGAGTTATTTTTGCATACTGTTGTAATTTCTCTTTATTTCCAAATTAAATACATTAAGAATATTTTAAGGTTATATTACTTACACACACACACACTGAAATTTTTAGGTTTATGTATAAAGTCAAAAGGTTTAGGTGCTATAAACCAAACAATTTCACATTTAAAAACCAGATAGTAGCTGCACACAATTTCTCAGTTAATGCCAGTTCTGCCAGAATTCCCAGGCTCAGATCCTGAAAAGACTTTTATTGGAGAAAGCTGCCAAGACTCTGAGTCCGGAACAATCAAAGAATTTGCAAGACCTACTTGCAAAGTGTATGGTATTTGCTAGCTCTCCAAGCTTGTAATATTATGTAATGATGGAAAGATCAAGAAAAATGCCAAAAGCACTTCAAAAAAAAAAGATCCTACAATATTATCCCAGCCACAGTGGTACAACTAAAATATCACCCTTTTCAAAAGCCCTTGTTAAATATCCATTGTAATATATTATTCTTTGGTTTATATGCATGTGGTTATGATGCTTTATGTTCATACATGTGCACAGCAAGCCATGGGTTATGTAGAAGTAAAAACATCTTAACTTTTTCAAGTCTGGCCATATATTTGAGTTAATTAGTACTTTTGCATACAATTAAGAGTTACACTGCTGATTTTCTACCTGAATGTTGTGTGAAAGCAAACAGCATCTGAGTCCCTCAAATAGCCTGACAATCCTGCTAATCAAAGGGATTTGATTGACAGCCCTGATGACTGACAGCTAGGGTGATTCTATTGCCAGCAGGCAGGCATACTGATGTTACAGAAGGAAACGAAGCAAGACATCCAGGTGCAAAGTACACATATACAACAAATCACAACATTAGTAAAGTACTATTTGTTTTGAGGAGGTAATATACACCTTCTACCTCTTCTCCAGATGTACCTGCTTCTCCAGAATATGTCTTATGCCCGTGTCTCTCTCATTTAGAGCTTGGTGTTCCCTCTTAAGAACCTTCCTCTCTCTCCCGGGATAGGCACCCACAGCCCTTGCACTCTTCACACCTGCCTGTCTTGCTGCCTCTAAGGATTTGTTCACTCTTCCTTTTAGCCTCCTGCTTTCACTTTGCACTCCCTAGTTGTCTGGAACTGCAGGTAGCAATCTTCCAATCTCCAAGTCCATGCCAGTCTGCACACATTCCCACCTCTCTTGGCTCTTCCCACAGAAACATTTTAGTCCCTCAACCCAACAAGTTCTTTCCAAGGTGCATGGATGTGTGTCCTCCAGAGGAAGAAACAAAACATTACTGAGAAAGAAGACAGAGAAGTGCATACAAATGTTACCTGTGCTCTTGAGGCCAGTCCTTCTGTGACAAGGCTTCCAAAGCTCTGCCTCCTTGCTCTTCTCCTCACCACCCTCTCTGCATTTCAGCTCACAATGAGTGACGTGTCCCTCTTCATTTCCCTGCTCTTTCATTTCCACAGTCTTTGCGTGGAGCCTCCTCCAGCTGTACCTCTCTTACCCCTCCCTCCCACTCCCACTAGCTAACCATCTCCCCCACACATGGGAGCCTTATGAGAAGGAAAGCCTGGGTGATGGACCCCCTCTGGAAAGCAGCTTCATCTGCAAGGACATCCGTATATCTTTGCCCACAGTTCTTTTGGGCAGCTTTCAACCACTGGCTCTCCGGCACAGCTGTATGACTCCTCTTACTAGTCACAGTTTCCACTATGCAGTGCTTCTCTCTGGCTGCTTGAACCCTCCGGCCATCCAGCCATGAATTTGTTCACTGTGTTGTTTCTGCCTTTTAACAAACATGCCAATTAATTCTCTGCTGATTAGTTCATTCCTGATGTGCTTTGCCAATTCTATTTCTGGTGGAATAAACAAGGAGGATGAATCGGCTGCAGTGTTGTTATCTTCTTTTTTTTTTCCCCTGCCCCCCTCCCACAGTTCTGTGCTTGCCAAATCAAACAGGCTCAGATCTCGTCAGTACTCAATAAAGAGATTTGTGAAGGAACCCAAGGTGTTAAAGGGATATTTTTTTGTGAAACAGGAGATGGGCCCCTGATTCTTGTCCCATGTATGTGTCAGACTGACTTTTTCCTGTGATTTGAGAGGATGTGCAGCCACCACAGCCTGAAGCTGCACAATTGCTGCACATCCAAGGCTCATGACTAGACCAATGGCACAGCTTGTGAGTGCTTTGGCCAAATCTGCATTCTTCCTGATATTACTTTTATAGTATCAGCTGGCAACAACACCCTCTCTGTTTCCTGACCAGCCTATTCTTATTTAACTCCGTTTTCAATAGTCAAAATGTATGCATTCAGCAGTGAGGAAAAAAAGATGCTTTTCTCACGGGGTAAACAACTGTCCAGACACTCAGAAAAAAAGCAAGCAACCAGAAGTAAGGAGCCAGAGGACAGTGCAAGTGTTATAGATGGAGCAGTTGCATAGTATAATGATGGTAACAGTGATACTGGTTTACCCAAAGTAAGGAGCAATGAGGAGCAAAGCTGCATGGTGTCCTTCTAAGACAGTCCAGAAACATCAACCAGCATTATCACCTAGTCAGGCACCTAAAGTTACTGAAGAGAGAGGTCAAACTGGGACCACACTCAGGGGTATCAGCTTCTCTGACACCAGAAGCAGATATCCCTGAGTTTTGCTGCTCCTGCTCTTCTAGTCCCGCTGGCTCTGTGGCAGGAAACTTTCTGAGAAGACTGCCTTCTTTATGGAGCCTTGCCACTGAAGCAGCAGGACACTCATTTGCAAAGTTATAAAACATCAGTTTTCAAAAGCAGCCCACAATATACAGGCTTAACACAGACCAGCCTCCGGAGGAACTGGAAACCTATTTTTTCAGGGCTCAAACAAGCAAACAAAATGTCTAGGCAACAGGCAAATAACCCAAACAATCATCTGTCTCCAGCTGTTTGTCATTCAGCATGTGGCAAGCGCAGTCCTGTTATGCTTCTGTTGCCTTGCCCTGAAAAGAGGAAATGAGCTGCTGATGGTCAGCGTAGGGTAGAGACACTGGATGGAGGAATGCTCTGAGCAAGAAGCTGTCCAAAGCACGGCACAGAGACACCAGTTGAGGGAACCTGATGGAGAAACTCACACAGGCTCTGCAATACACTGCCAAAACTCCACTCCAAATCCAGTCTGTGCTGGTGAATGGGTGGTTGTGTATGCCCGATGTCCCAGTCTCATGCTGGCAGTGTGTTACCTCAGCACAGCTCTCAGCAGGCAGGAGCATGTGTCACAGAAATTCCCCATTCCCCATGCCTCCTCCAGGATTAGCAGGAGAGGCAGGACTGGAGAGGGAGCTGTAGCACTTCCCTGTCTCCTGCCTGCTACCGTCCACATTCCCAGCGATGTGAAAGGAGCACTGCCCAGCCTACTGTGATCACCGTGGCTGCATTCAGATAAGGACACCTAGCACCCACATGTCATCATTGTACCACACTAAGCAGAGAGTCAGAACTGTAAATCAAGCAACTAATGAGAAAATTCTTGTTGTTGTTGTTGTCACATATCTGAGACTGTGTTGTAAGCATGTGCAGGGGGTTAGATCTGCTCTTGCGCATGAGGACAGCTGCTTGTAGTCACTTTTCTAAACTTAAGTAGCCTCAGCATGAAGCTTGCTTGTGATGTGCTGTGCAAACAGGCTATTGCACATGTCTGCTTTTGAGTCTCTCAGGACATTCAAGCACTCCAAGACTGCAAAATCAAGAACTTCTGCAGAAACATTCGTGCTTATTTCCCCAGAACCTAATTCAGCCTGCAGCCTTTGGGTAGGTGGTGATTTAGCAAGCTGAGAGCAAAAGGGGCTCAAAACCTCCCTGTAATCCCCTGTGTCTTGTAGGGTATTTGTGCCCTGGACCATGTAGGAGAGCAGCAGCTGTGAGGATCAACTCAGTGCTGCTGCTTGTGTCTGGCTCTGGCTGCCATGCATGCACTGAGCCTAAATACCCGTAGAGTGCAAAAACTGGGCACAGTGAGTGAGATGGAGTTGCAGAGGAATTCCTGACAACCTCCAGGAACCAAAAGGTAGGCTAGATCCAAGATATTAACAGCTGTAGAACTGGAGACCTTTTAAAAATCCACATATGAGCCAACAGGGATTTCAATAAAGCTCTAAAGTACCACAGATGCTCCTGTGCAATTTCTAGATGCATCTATCTTTGTAGCTGTTCCAGCCAATGCTGGACCCTGTCTTGTCTCAGCCCTACACACCAGCCAGAAAGCAGCCTGCCTGAAACACCTCCTCTCTCCCCAGCCTGGCTTACAGGGATGGTCACCTCCATGCTCACCTATGCTGCACCTATTATCCCACCTGCCCCTGCACAACCACTGCTTCGAGGTCTCACCCAAGCAGCTGCAGCCACTTCTCTCTCACATTAGATGAAGGCAAGAACTGATCACCTGTGAAGTGTTGCTCTCCTCTCTGGTACCACTTCATGCCCACTTTAGACTGCTGCAGACCAGTGAGTGAAAAGTCTGCTGTATGAGGTTTCCTCCCTTGCCCAGCTGGGATGAAAGGAAGAGTCTTCTGCAAGTCACTGCTCTAGGCACAGGCATCAACAGGAAAACTCAGACTGTCCATGGCATCACCACAAGCTCACATGGGGAAGCAAAGCTGTCAGAGGAAACCACAAAGAGCAGTGGGAGACACCAGTCTGGCACTGAAAGCCTACATAGCACTTTATAGACTGCATCAACCCCAACATTGTCAGACCCAGCTGGTTAGAGGGAAGAGAGTAAATCCCAAGGGCACATATGCTTGGTTCTGGGCAGTTTGCAGGATATTGCAGCAGATGCTGCCTCTCCTTGCATATAACACAAGCCCTTACTATCTACCCTCTTCTCTTTATTCTTCAGGTGCCAGTGTAGACACAGGGTGCTTGCACAGACTTAACACTGATAAGGGGCTGGAGGGTTTGATTTTCATGCTTTTTGGCTTATAACCTTTTTCTAAACAACTATGCTGCCAACACAGAATTCACAGACTTCCAGGCTTAACCCCAAGAATATCATTTATCAGCATCTGACGTTTTCAAACTGCTTTGGAAAAAATAAATAAAATGAACGGCAACATTCACATAAATGGATGATTTATTTGCTACTTCAGTTTTATTTTCACAGCTTTTTGATTGATATTAGTACACTTGACAGGTCCAATTTATATGCAAATCAGCTTATATTCACAATGTAAAATGGGAAAACTTCATTTCTCATACTTTGCAAATCATTACACCCTCTGCACACTTTGCTTAGTCATATGTTCCTCAAAAGCATGAGGTTTCACCACAAATCACTTGTCCTTTCTATCCATTAGCCTCAAAGAGATCTCAGGGCTTAGAGCCATTTCTGTGGGGATGCATTAAATTAAGAGTGGGCTATGCTGTACCACAAATGTAAAAGCAGTGTAAACTATGGGCTTTTGCAGTGTGTGCGCGCACCATATGTCAGAAGATCAGAAATGAGGACACCAGATTTTCCAGTTCTCGCTTCTGGCTGCTTTCTGCCTTACCTTTGCTCTCAGCTCTAATTGGTACCAGAAGCATTTTCTTAGAAAGAGCCACTCTGCCAGACAGCTCTTGTCCTTGCATACCACAGGCTTTGCTGAGACCTGAAAAGGATCCAGGATCCCTCCTGTAAATATTTACATAGATACAGGATCATCAATGTTCTTAAATCAAAAAGTGGAGGAGGGAAAATGGCATACTAACAGGACTCAATCCAGAAAGACCTAGAAGGAAAAGAAAAGAACTATCCTGATGGCTTCTCCAGAGTGTGCCACTTGGGACTGCTCCCTAAGTGCTGTGTTCTCAGGAAGGTCATCAGATGACATCAATGGAAAAAATCCCTCTGGTGCCAAAAGGTTTGGATTAGAACTACTCTCTTTGTAGTTCATATTTGGAAAAAAAAAAAATCTCTTCACCAGCTGGACCGCTTGGTGTCTCTCTTCTGCTCCTTCTTTGTTATTAAAGAGTTTCAGGACAGACGTGGACAGTAAAGGGTAAGTATATTATTCACAGGAACAGTGTCCAAAACAGAGGAAAACAGAAGCAGATGCTGGGGAAACATAATGTGGTTTTTAGCTGATCAGGCTCCCTTTTGATGTATGTAGCCAATAGTCCTTTCTCTTTCTTTGATGAGGAGTCAGCCTTGAGACTTCTCACACAAATTATGGCTTGAAGAAGAGTGATGTTAGATGGCCTGTCCATGAGCCTGAGAATCAGGAAGCAGAACCTTGTGGCTTTGGGGAAGCCACAAATACCTCCTCACTTAACTTCCCCATCATGGGAAAGGGAAAATTCACTTGTTCACATACCTCAGAAGGCTGTGGTGAAGATTGAGGGCAGCTTTGGAAAATGTCCTAGCAGTCTTTTGCACTGTAATTAAGCAAAAAAAAAAAAGTTTCAAAATAAAACAAAATCAACAAATACAATTTGTTCCAACCAAAACCTTCCCAAGAATGAACATATACATTTATACCAAGAACAACTTCAAGGACTGGTACTTTCTGTGTAAACCAGTTCAGATAACAACTGTATTTTCACATGAGCCTGTGTTGAGCACACAGTGGTGGCTGTATAGACATGGACTGTGCATGGTCACAGCTCACTGCCACAAGAACCCACAACCCTGCTGGTCTCTGCCCCTGTAAAATAACAAGCTGGAAATGAAGGGTCATGGAACCAGTGAAGAGCTTTGTTTTTTATAGTCTGTACAGATTCATATTCCTATATAGAGAACCGGGTGATCAAGCCCAGTCAACAGGGGTTTAAAAAACGCAGGTCTTGCCAAACTAACCTGATCACCTTCTATGACCAAGTGACTTGGCTGCTGGATGAGGGAAAGGCTGTGGATGTGGTCTTCCTGGACTTCAGTAAAGCCTTTGACACAGTTTCTCACAGCATTCTGCTACGGAAACTGTCA
>WAAB01021945.1:92976-185641 GCA_013389865.1 Piaya cayana
CAACTACCTGAAAGGAGGTTGTAGAGGGGAGGGTGCTGGCCTCTTCTTCCAAGTGACAGGGGACAGGACAGGAGGGAATAGTCTCAAGCTCCACCAGGGAGGTTCAGGGTTGACATCAGTAAAAAAATTTTTCACATAAAGATACGCCCCGCGCTGTGTGAGGAGCGCGGCAGCCCCCGGGGCTCGGGGCGGGGTGCGGCGAGGGAGGGATGGAGGGAGCTCCCACGCCGCAGAACTACAATTCCCGGCAGGCGTTGGGAAGGGGCGGTGAGGGAGCGGTGCCGCGCAGGGGCACTGCGCCTCTCCAGCATGGCTACGGTGCTGTCCCGGGCGCTGAAGCTGCCGGGTAAGGGGGTTCTGTACCCGCAGCAGGGAGGGAGCGTCGAGCCGGGGCAGCCGCGTCCCTCTGTGCGGCGAGGGATGAGGGGCGCGATTGCCACTGCACGGGGCGGTGGGATGCGTTGCCATGGTGATGCGGTGACGTTGCTAGGGGGAGACCCGGCGCTGCCCGGTGGCTTTGGGGAGGGGGCAACGGCTTCTGCCCGCGAAACGCGCAGCGGGGAGAGGGCTGGAGGGGACGGGGCACCGCGCACCTGTCAGGAGCCGCCCCGGGGCTGCGCGGGAGCGGACACGGGGCTCAGGGCGGCCACCGGCACCGCGAGAAGAAATTAGGCCCGCTCTGAGCCGCCCCTGTCGGGTTTTACCATCAAACGCCGAACAAGGAGTGGTGAAACACTAGGACGGGTTGGCCAGAGAGCTAATAGGTACTCCATCCCTGGAAACATTCAGGATCGAATTGAATGGGGATCTGAGTAATCTGATGGAGTTGAAGATCATAGAATCACAGAATCATAGAATAGTTAGGGTTGGAAGGGATATTAAGGATCATCTAGTTCCAGCCCCCCCTGCCATAGGCAGGGACAGCCTGATATATCAGGTTACATAAGGCCCCATCCAATCTGGCCTTAAAAACCTCCAGGGATGGGGCATCCACAACCTCCCTTGTGTCTTACTACTCTCATGGTGAAGAAATTCTTCCTGAAGTCTAATCTAAATCTGCCCCTCTCCGGTTTATACCCTCTCCCCCTTGTCCTATCACCACAAGCCTTTAAAGATGCCCCTGCTTGCTGCAGGGCAGTTGGACTAGTTGACCTGTAAAGGTCCCTTCCAACCCAACCCATTCTGTGATTCTATGAGTTCGGTGAGTGCCACAGCAATTACCCAGGTAAATGTTTAAAGGCTGCCTGCCACCTCCACATGCCCTTCCAGCCAGAGATCTTCAGCGAGATGAAAGGATATTCAAGCATAAGGGACTATTGTGTTGGGGAAACCAGATCTTTCAAAGATTAGACAGTGAGCTGCAGTCCAACAACCATTCTCTTCAGAAAGGAGATTAAAAGGGAATGAAAATGCATTGCGAAAACAGATCTTGAAAGCATTTTTGTTACTGTTGGATGGACTGGAGCCAATGCACCTGGCTGCATTAACCCAATGGGAAAGTGCCTTATTACCCATCCTGAGCATGTCTTGCTGTCAGCACAGTCATGGGGCAGAGACGGGAGCCAGCTGTGTGCTGCTGGGGGAGGACTCCTCCCCATCACCTTGCACCACAATGGTCCTGCAGCGGTCAGGTCATACTTTCCTCCTTCTTGTCCATGAAGGTCACAGTAATGTCTTTAGGGCCCTTCCCACTAATGGCCTCAAGTTGTACCAGGGGAGGTTTAGATTGGATATTAGAAAAAAATTCTTTACCAAAAGAGTGGTGAAGCACTGGAACAGGCTGCCCAGGAAAGTGGTGAAGTTCAAAAAACACGTAGACATGGCACTTTGTGACTTAGATTAGTTGGCAGGGTGGTGTTCAGCAGGCAATTGAACTTGATGATCTTAGAGGTCTTTTTCAACCTCAATGATTCAAGTAACCCATACCAGGAATAATTTTTTTTTTATTTTATGTAGTGCCAGCCAGATCTCATTAAAAAAAAAACTTGTTTGCAAATAATTTTCTTCTTAGTTACGTATGTATATATTTGTCTAAATGGGAAGGAGTACATTTTACGTGAAGTTGATTTAAGAAAAGTGCAAACTGATGTGTGTATGTGTGTGTATTTTGGTGTGAGAACTGAGGAACTGTACAGATCTCTTCTAGGACCTCTGGAATAGACATGATCAGTTTGATATCTGCTGCCAGGAGGCACCGATTTGGGAAAGGGCACAGGCCTTGCAACTGCAGTTAAGAAAACTGGTTTTGCATCAGTCCATTGGTTATATTGCATATATCATACCTTGTTTGTGTGGTTAACTCTTGAAAAGTGCAGCTTTCAACAACAATGAGAAAGCAGAAAGTCACTGCAATAGCTGTTTTTTTCCTGCTATATCCCATTAAGTTAATTGCATCAATACATACCAACTTATCTCCCCACCGGCTTAGAGATATGTCTGCAGCACCCAATGACTGGTGGCTGCCAATTGCCAGCTGGGTAAAAAAGGAGAAATAAACAGAACATGAAGCAAGTACAAAGGATAGTGGAACCAGTATGTCATCATTGAAATACCACACTAAAAATTGTACTCATTATATTAAATACAAGACTTGCTCTTTTCACTCCAAAGTTAGTGCAAAGAAAAGCCTTTCCAGTAAGTCAAAACCAGAAAAAAGATTACGTTTAGTATCTTTCAAGCCGTCAGCACTAGAAATGAGTATTTGATTATGAGTGGGACCTGATTCTGATACAGATCACCTCACAGATATCTCTTTTCCAAATCATGATTGCATGATTCATCTTCTTCAAAGAGATCATGTTCTCCTGCGATAGCTGCAAAAACCGCCTGTGCAAAAAGTACTATTAGGCAAATGCGCAGGAGGTTTTCAAAGTCATAAAGCACAGTTTAGAGTCCAACTGCCCTTGAAAGTTGATAAGTTGGTGGCATTTTCTCTTTCTTCTGCCTTTGAAAATCTTCCTCTTCAGTATTTGCTTTTTCTTTCAGTAGCTGCAAAAAAACAAATGAGGATGATACAACCAGTAACTTAGCCACAGACCACAAACAGTGGTGCCTCAGATTGATTGTTACCACAAGCCACAGACTAGGAACTTCTGTTTTATCACTGATGCTATGGAAGAAACAGTGTGCAATTTAGAGCAGGTCAGAGCAGGAGCAGTTTATTTACTGTACCTGTAGGAAAGAGCATAGAGCAGCAAGGAAACTGGCTTCGCTGATATGAACTCCATCCCTCTGAAGTGGATGCAGGCTTTATATACAGTTAGAGACACTATACAAAAGACAAATAACAAGATCTAAGTTATATAGATCTATTACATACACAAGGCTATGGAACTGCTCAAGGTGGGTCTGGAGTCTGCTTTCTTTAGCACTAGGATTAATTTATCATGAAGATTACATAGTGACTATAATTGCAGGAGATATGGCAAGAGTTTGACTGAGAGCCAGCTGGGGTCTTAGCATTTCTACTTCCATGATGGAAAGCTGGAAACCGTGTGGGAGTACTGGATTTTTTGACAACTGACCTCTTGCAACAGAGGCAGTTTCAGCTTTCTGTTCCCCCAGCTCTAGCCTTGTTGACCAGAAAGGAAAGAATTTGACTTCTGGAGCACTTCTTAATAACACATAATTCTCTAAGTGGTGTGAGACTACCCTTATTTTCACACATTCTTTACTGCTGTTTGTGTCTCTGTATTTATGCTTTTCTATTGAAAAACTGTTTTGGAGTGATTAGTGGAAGCCAGGTATGGTATCCCTCCTTCCTACATAAAACTCAGGTGAAAAGTTAAGTTCCTTCTTCTCTCTGTCCAGCCAGGCAAATCATGAGTTATAGTTCTCACCAGCCCTCCAGATGCATTCCCAAAATACCTACAGGTCAACTGTTAGGGCTGTCTCTAAACAGTGGGCGATGTGCATTTGAATCTTCTGATATTAGATACACAATTGAGTTTCCCATGTGTTAGTGAGTGCTCCCACAACTGTTGTTTAAGGGCAATGTCTTCTCTCCTTTTGGCCTAAATAAATAAATAAATAATCAGCAGGGCATTTTATGCCTAACCTTACTGACTGGCTGTGCCTTTTTGAGGAAAGACAGAAATACCAGTTTCTGGTTCATGGTCAGGCTTAGACATGAAATAAGACTGAGCAGCTATCTGCTTTATAGCTTTCCTGTTACTCAACAGGTCCTTTCCTGCACAGATAACCAAAAGCTGTAAGTCATTACTGTGCAGTAGTTGTTTTCTAGCCTCTGATCAGTGGTTGTCAGCAGGAAAGGTGTTCCTGTTACAGATTGTCTGTGGTTGACCCCACTGTCAGTGTTGCCCAAGTCTCCATCCCTGCCAGTTGAAGGAGTGGGTAAGTCATAGTTTCAAGGTCCTTTCTGTCTCCTAGGGATCCAGAACAAGACTATTCCAGGTAAAGCTCACTCCTGTCAATGCTTTTA
The DNA here is from genome assembly GCA_013389865.1 of Piaya cayana. Lineage (NCBI taxonomy): Eukaryota > Metazoa > Chordata > Aves > Cuculiformes > Coccyzidae > Piaya > Piaya cayana. Next base: position 97,418 of record WAAB01021945.1, read on the forward strand.
GTTTCCCGAAGGATGAACAGAAAGTTCTAGTCTTCTGAGTTCACTGCCTGGAATTAAAATAATTTAACAAATCACAGTATAACTGAAGTGTAATTATGCTGTTGTGTTGTTTTACTCAAAGCACACCAGTTTCCAAAACTGAGAACAATCTGGTTAACGTTGCTGTTTGACTTTGGCTCCAACCTGTGAGCAGCACAGAAGGCCACTGACCTCATTGGCACACAATTCTCTGCTCAGAAATTGCAGTTACAGCACAGTGCAAATTTCCCAGATGCCTATACACTAGGTTATGCTGGCAAGTTGCTGAAAGAGTACTCAGCAAAAACAAGAAATTCCAGAAAGGACTCACTGGCAAGGTATTTTCAGCTTCTCACTACAGATCCAGATGTGCCAGTTCAAACCAGGTCAGAGTGGTAAGAAAAACAAATGCTGCTAGCCCAAGAGTAAATGGTACTTAGCCTGGGAAGTCCAAATTATTAAGGCTTGCTGAAAAGTCCACAATTTGAACACGTTTAGGACAGTTCTATGTGAAACTACAGTGTCACGCAGGGATACACTGGACCATCTCCTAGGGATGTAGTATCTTTCAGTTGGGTGCTCTACCTTCACAAGGAGGAGCTTTTTTTGAGTGTATGCGCACCAGATTGTTTTGACATGAGTCTTTTGTAGAAGCCCCTAGTTCAAGAAGGAAGAGTTTGATTTAGATATGTGATCTTGTTGGATATCTTTATTTCCCTCTGATCAGTGTGGGTGGGTTGTTCTGTCTGCCTTACTTAGTGCAGCATTTGGCCTCTAGTGGGGCTGACACTTTTTCTTAAATTTTAAAATTGACACTGAATACCATTTGTAAGTGGAACAGGAAAGGGAAGTGAAGGTCCTTTTGTGAGGTGAGAAATAAGGAAGAAATGAGAAGCATGTGCTGCAAAACAGAGTCTAGATGATGTGAAATATGTGTGTTGTACTAAGTAGATATTACAGTATGTCTGTAACAGAGTCTGACTAACCTGAAAACCAGAAGTGAGGCATATTATCTTATGCGTTAAGAATAATCATGAAAGCCCTTAAATTTCCGCTCTGTAAAGCCTTCCTATCATCTTAGTGTCTGAGAGTGGTTACAGCTCACGTATTTTTGCTTATTCTTTATGCCTTGCATGTATCACTTCAGGCATCTTTGGGCACAATTTAGCTTCTGTCTCAGGTCAGAATTAGGGAAAAGGAAATGAGGCTGATATCTGGGATAGCAAAATTGCAACTTGGATTAGGAGAGAGAGAGAGAAATAGACTGAGGCCCTGCAGTCATCAGAGCAGTGGCCATGGCTCCATGCCCAGCCTGGTGGCACACAGGAGCTCCCTGAGACGTGATCCTTCACTCGTAGCTCAGGGCAGTGAGTCTGCGTTATCTTGCCTGCCCCCATAAACAGATGGCCCTGGCCTTACTCCAGTATGTACAACTGAGCTCTGCACCTGCCCTCCTCACACTCCCTGTGGCTCTCTAGGGCTTGGGGAAGAAGTCATCCATGTGCTAGGCATCTGTCAGAGAGACACCTAAAGCTGAAATACATTCTTGTACCACCACCTGAAGGCATCAGTACCAAGTTATCTATCTTGGCAAAGCCAAGCACAAGCTGTTGGTTCTGGTGGGAGCAGGAACAGAGCAGAAGCACTGTGGTTTTCTAGTGCAGCGGTTGGAGCACTCCCTCTTGCTGAGCCATACAGAGAAGGCAGTGTTTTAGAAAAGCAGCTGTGGTCCCTTCAGACACCAGCACTTTATTGGCCAAAAAGGGCAAAATCATATTGCTGTCATCTTCAGAGAGTCGATACTCAGTTTTATCAGCACTACAGAGAAACAGTATGTGGTGCTCTATCCATTCTATCCATCATGAAGCAGGGCAGCAGACATGGCAAACTAGAATGCAGCCGTGCTGCTTGGACCGGACAGGAGGAGCAGGGGAGAAATGAGTTACAGAGGGAGAACCCCTCAGAAAGCACAGTCTACAAGTGAAGAGAGGCTATATCAGGATCAGAGGTTGGCAAATGCTGAAGGGGTTCAGAGCTTGAAGTTGAGAGAGTGTTGCAGCTTGAATACTCAAAGAATTAAGCATGACTTGAGTTCAGTGTGTCTTATTACCAAACAGGAAAGCATTAAAATTGAATCATCTGTGAATTCTGTATACACATACGTGTGTGTATATATGTATATGTATAATATATATACACACCTTTATCTTGGGTAAATAAACTGTCAGTATCTTTTTTCCTTCAGCTGCTACTCTGAAACATGGAGAGACCCTGTCATTTTCTCACATCTCTCACTCCATGCAAAATCCAGACTGCACTGTCCTGTCTTCTGTACTGTTCTTCACTGCAGCCTTTTGTCCACCGTGATTCTGCAAAAATGAGGATATTGTGCGTTATTGTCTCTCTCCATCTCTTTCCTCAGGAAAGAAGAGCCCAGACCTTGGAGAATATGATCCCCTCACTCAGGCTGACAGTGATGAAAGTGAAGATGACCTGGTACTCAACATCCAGAAGAACGGGGGGGTCAAGAATGGGAAGAGCCCCCCTGACGAGGTGCAGGACCCTGACTCTGATGTGGAGGTTGGGATGACAAAGCAGCACACGTCAGAGAGCACGCCCGAGGGTTATCCTGCAGAGACAGCCGGGAGTTTGGAGCAGAAGGCTGCTCCCTCCCTCATGCCATACCTGCGCACAGTGATCTTTTTGCTCACTGTGGTGATCTCGATGATTCTTGTGTTGGTGTGCGCATTTCTAATTCCCTGTCCCCCTAGGGACTTGCATAACACCTGGAACCGCAACCTAGGTCAGGGAGCAGGTGAGAAAGACCCAAGAACGGCATCTGGCATGGGGGAGGTGGCAGCTCCCAGGCTGGGCATCGGCGGGAGAGACCTATCTGGGAGAGCCATCTCAGAGCAGAGGCCCTTCCTCACCACTGCAGATGCTCCGAGGTAACAGACAGGTGGCTGTGTCCTGCTCACTCTTCAAGCTAAGGCTTATGAAATCTGGCCTCATTAGATAACAGTTGACAAAATCTTTTTGTCAACACTGAAAAGCATTTTGACTTTTCTCCCATCCTGCCTTTTTGTCCATATGGTGCTCTCTATTCCAGATGGAGATGGCCCAGCTCACTTTAAAACATAGCACATCTCTCTCTACACCCTGGGTTTTACCAGCACCTCTGAAATATGTGGATGTGTTTGGGAGGAGAGAAGTCTGTATGTCTTCTAACTGGCTTAACTAACCTTATTTCTTTTGTCTTCTTGCCCTGCTTGAATCCTAAAATCAACGTTCAGGATCTTTTGTTATCCTATACAGCCACTGGTAAAATTTCTGAAGTGTCTTCCATTCTGGCTCTGCAGTAAAGTAACTGGTTTGTGAAGTAATTTCTGCCGGATCTAGATATGTCTCTCCCTCCTTGTATTCTGCCCTTGATTTCCAAATCTAGGCCTTTCATAGGGTATGTGGCTCCCACATAACCTCAGAAAATGGGAAGCAGAAATCTTTGTCAGCTCCTCCATTTTTCCCTTTCCTTTCTTTGACCTCGATGCTACCTTTCTGCTTTTCCATGCAATTAAAGACCTTTCTGTGGTGGGAACTGCCTGGCATTGGTTCTAGCAGATTGTGTGAGGCTCAGCTGTCCATGAGTCCCTTTTTGTGGACCAGGCCTCCTCCCAATGTGGTGGCTGGGTGACCTTTTCACAACAATTTGGTGATTCTCTGTGCCTGTTACAGGTGGTGTGTTGTCTCCACTGGAGCTGTGTGATGTGAACGGTGATGGGCTCCCTGACATCCTTGTTGTCTTCACTGCCTTGATGAATGCTAGCGTCATTGGTGAGCAGAGCAGCTTCTTCCCATTGGTCTTTCCATACACATCAGTATGGACTTCTGTATGTCTGTCTTATGCATGTCAAGAGTTCCTGCCACTGCAAATCCACTGCATTCCTCTTTTCAGAGATCTTTACAATGGCAGGTATACTGTACCTGTGCTTTGTCATGCTATCCATAATTTTCATTGCATCCTACGCCTCCATACCTGCTGGGTCAATGTAATCTATTTTCCCTCATATCACCCTGAGGCAAGTCCGTCTCTTTGTCCAGTGTTTGTGCACATTTGGTTTGATTTAGAGAGTGGGCTCAGACTTGATTTTAGCCAGTGGCCTGCCTGTGTTATTTTGCAAGTAAGACAGGAGTCAACTGGGAATGTTACCTTGATGTGTGTAGGAGTTCATCTTAAATTGTGATATGAGCATACCAGGTGGAGATTACACTAACCACATTTATGTTAGAGGACAAGCTGAGCTAGAAGTTGCTCAGATTTGGAATGAGAACAAATGTAATTTGAAATAGCATAGAACACCTTTTCTCACAATTATTTTGTACTAACCAGTGAATTAGGAAATGACCCTCCAGTTACACCAATTGGTTGCGTTCAGTCTGTTTTACCCAAAAATAAAACTCATTTGAAAAACAATGGAAAAAGCGCTCAGATTGCCCGTCAACTTCTGCTGCCTCAAAATTACAGACTATTCAAGACGTTCACATGAGGTGGCAATCGCTTAAGGCTTCTCCTCAGTGTCTTTGAGAAAGGGGATTTTTAATCAGTCTGATTTGTCTGCAATTTGTCTGATCAGTCTGATTTGACAACAAAGCATTTCACACCAGCAAGTCAGCACAACTGAGAAGATTTTCCCTGGAATCTTTGTTCCTCTGTGCCTAGCTGACCACATTTCTTGCTGTGAACTCAGATCCAGCCTCTGTGATTGTCTGTGCTATGGGCTGACTGCCCATCTTGTCTAGAGATAGCCTCTAGGCTCTGCAAACAGATAAACTCATCCTTGGGGTAGGGTTTGACCTTCACTTTCAGGTAGTGTGAATGTGGCTGGCTTGAGCCACTTGAATTCAGGAGCTAGAGCTGGAACTCAAGTGCAAAGATCAAAGCTTCTGATGCCAATGGATTTCACTCTCTCATTCCTGCCTCTTCCAGGTGTCTCTAGGCCCTCCATAACTGTGGTGGCCCTTTCTGGTATGAATGGCAGCACCCTGTGGTCCATCCAGCTTCCAGAGGAGACTCGGAGTATACAGTGCAAAGGGCTGTCACTGGGGGCACCTGCAGAGCCTGTCTGCCTTGTTACAGGAACATCAAAATTCCTCAGCCTTCTCAGTGCCTCCACAGGTAGAGTCAAATATCAGCATATTAGAAATATGCTACCACTTGGTGGTTTTTTTTAAGGGATTAATAAGCATGAATGATACAGTGCTGGTACTTTATGGTAGGTGTTATCTTGTGACACCCAGGAAAGATCAAAGCATTAATGAGTTTCTTGTTACATAGTGTAAGAGAGAATCCGTACCATTGCTGTTCTGTGGCAGCATCTTCATTCTACCAACTCAGAACATTTAAAAGTGTTAATCTTCTCCTGTAGCATCCCCATGGCATAATGTGTATGTAAGGCCTGTTTTTATCAGCATTGAGCTGTTAGCACAACTTAGCACCTACCCAATAGCACTGAAAAGCTGAGCACCATTCTTGGAGAAGTTATATAATGACATATGCTAGAGCCAGTAAGCCTTCCGGAGAAATCAGGCCCATAAAAGAATCAATTAGATGTGAATGAATATTGCATTTTTAATCACTCAGTCATGTGCAGCTCCGTTCTCTGATTGCTGTTTGTTCCACCACATTAATTCACTGGCAGAAATATTCATAGGTAGGTATTAGGATGGGTTTGGAATCAGGACAGAGAATGGAGAGATAGAAGAAACTTTGTGTTTCAGTGACAGATCTAGTCAGTGACTAGTGGCACTTACCTTTCAAATGTTTTTAGGGACTAGATTACTTTCACATGTTTGCATGGACTGTAGGCTGCCTCCTCTACCAACTATACTAGTGTTACTAATGTGCACAAGTGTTTTTGTCTGGCATCTGATTTCCTTTGTCATGCAGGGACAAACCTTATTCTACACAGCAGCCACAAAGCATTAAACTCTGAAAAAGTAGAAGCATTGGCAAAAGAATCATAGAGAAATAAAAGTACTGAATTTCATTTTGTCTTTTTGTTAGGGTTATTTGCCAGCTTGCAAGTGAGGTTTTACTGAGTTTCCAGCTGGGTCCATGCTGGCCTGCTGAACCATTTGACATCACGTCTGCTGACATACCCTGAAGTAGAGTGAGCCTGCCATGCTGGAGTGGCTATTTGCTGCTGGGAATTTAACTGACACAGATTTGCACTTTGAATATCAGAACTGCCCATCTGTTTTCTTTCCTGGCATCTACCTACAGACTTTACTGCTGGCTGAGGGAAACAACTGCTGTCCTGCAGAGCAGCACTCATTTAGGTTCTCCTTAAAAAACTAAACCTCAGATATTCTCTGGTATTTCAGGAATTGTTTGGGGCTCAGGTCTTTCTAGAGAGGTGCTAAGAAGGTAGCACAGCAAGACTTGAGGCATGACTCAAAGGCAGTCTGAAGAACGCTAGGGAAGAACTTTGCTTCACTTTTCAGTTTGCCCCAGTTTGTAGACTTTCGTCTTCTCAGGTAATGGTGGAAATAATCTCTTTTACTTCCTCCTTCGAGAAGGTTTCATGACACCTTCTGGGGATGACTGCTGGTTCCAAAAGTGCTGCAGGTCTCTTTCATTGTGTTCTTCCCACAGGGAAGACTATCTGGACACTGAACTCCATCCACCTTTCAAATGGAATCCTGGCTGCACCAGCTGCAACTCTTCCAGATGTAGATGGAGATGGGATTAGGGACATTGTTGTTCTGGCCCTCAAAGACACAGAGGTACAGCATGTCCCTGCTTGATGTCTGAAAGTACATTGACTATTTAGAGGAAGAACAGGGAGCTTGGTGTGGAAAGACTAAAACAGGAGCTGCAAAAGTTCCCTCCTCCATCTCTTCTACCCTCTCCCCACTTTTTTCTCTTTAGATTTCCTTGAAAAACACCTCTTTTCTTCAATAGGTCAGAGTAGTGAGGTCCAGCAGTAATGATATTACCCGCATTTCTTGTTAGTTGTGAAGGAACAGAAGGGTAATTATTTACCATTGGCTGAGACTTCGGAATTATGTGTTTCTGTCCAGTGAATGCTTGGTTTGAAGTAAGTATTTAGCTACAGTGTAGGAAGCCATGTTGAGTTAGATCTCTGGAGAAAGGAGCATTCAGATTATCCAAAAGAAATAAATACCTGTGTGATTCAATAAGAAGCAGATTTCCTCTGTACTCATCCATCTCCACAATTCCAGCATTAATGTTGTTAGAGGAGTACAGGTTTAAGTCCCTTCCATCTTTGATGCCTTTGCAGTCAAGAGAAAAGCATGAATGTAAGACTCCCACAAAGCCAGACTAAGCGAAGAGAAAGAGACCACTAGCAAGACCTCGCTGTGGGGTGAAAGAACGGTGGAGCTTCATGCTGTGGGGACTGGGAAAGATTCTGAGAACACAAGTGCATGAAAGCACTGCTAAAGATCTCTGCTTTTCTCTCTTTGCAGCCTGATATGTTTTTCATCTTGGTGTCTGGAAGGACTGGGACTGCTTTGGGTGGGCCTGTGAAGTACAGCACCAATGGAGAAGGGAAAGTAATTGGCCCCCAAGTCCACATCACCAGCCGGGGAGCCATCTACATCCTGTTTGGTTTTGGTAAGATGCGACTTGCCTCTCCAGCATTTCACCTGACTGGGAAAACATTCATTTTACTTAAGATAGCCCAGAGCATCCCTGGGAATAGTTCTACTGTGCCTTCTACCGTAAAAGCTAGGTGTAGAGGGCATGGAATGAGTGTCTCTGCCATGGTGTGGAAAAGTGCAAGAGGACTAATACCTGCTATGCTGGAATACCTTGGAGTTTCCCCAAAGCACATCAAATCAGGGGAGTTCCAACTCTGGGCACTTTGCCTTCTGCCACAACCACAGTGGTCATAAGGACTAGGGAGTAGGGAGTTAACTTTTGCAGGCAGGACCCTTCATCTTCACTCTTCCTGGCAGGTAATGTTCAAGCAGTTGCCTTGAGGGATATCTTTACCCAAGCCAGAAACCGGGACAGCTTTCCTGAAATGCTGCAGCAGGAGGAACCGGAGTGGGAAAAACGCAGATCTGTCAACCTGTCAGAGCTCATTGACATTTACAGGTAAGAGGTAGACTTGTCATCTTGCTTCTGGGAGTGGAAGGGGAGGGTACTCACCTCAGTATTCCTAGAGATTGTCTCCCCTACTTTAATACTATCCTTCTTTTCATTGCCCAGTTGATAACAGTACTCTGGAGAACCCATTGTTTTTTCCTCCTGTGGTTGTCCTAGCAAAAGAAGTGCAAAGGATGGTAAAAGGGAGTCCTTTGCTTCTCCTGCTCCTTGTTTCTTTCTTCTGCCATCTATGCATACCTGGAGTTAGAAAAAAAAATTGTGGCTAATTGAGTCCCTTTGGGAAGCTTGGTCTGTGTACAGTGTTGTGGGCCTGGAGTCCCTTTGGGAAGCTGGGTCTGTATACAGCATTGTGGACTTCATTTCTCAGCACCTTTACTGCGAAACTGCAGACAAGGTCAGCCTGGATAAGAGTAAACAGTGGGAACAATTGTGAACGTATACAGCCCATGGTTTTTATAATAACTCAAGATGTTTAGAAGAGCACACACCTGAATTTAGCCCACTTAACTGAGGAACCCCCAAAGGAATCCAAGCTCTATCACCGGGGAAAAGATGGGCTTCTCCAAGACCAGTTCAAACCCTAGGTAGAAGGAACTGTCATGTGGACAGGCAGCTAATGCTGAGATGTGCAGATACAAGCCTCAAAATCTCCTCTCTGCTTTCCATTTGTCCCAGTGGGGGTGTTGACTTCCTGCAGATAATGAAGGCACCTGACACAAACTGCAGCAGCCTGCTCATCACAACCAAAGATGGCTTGATCCTCCTGCGAGGACAGGACCTGGAGCCCCGCTGGACCCTGGAACTGCAGAACATCAGCAGGTTACATACTGGGAACATATTACCTCTCGTATTTCTTCCTGTGTGATTTCCAGCCTTTCACTTTTAAGTACATGTGCTCCATAGAAAGCAATTGAGAAGAATTCTCCATGTCTGGAAAGGAATCTAAGAGCTGGAGGGGCAAATGCATTGCTGAGCAAGTGAGAAGGGCAGGGGTGAGAAAAGCAAGAAACAGATCTGGAGACCTGAGCTGCATGCTTGTTAAATAAGGGGTTGATTCAAGTACCCAATACTGATGTCATGACTGCTGTGGCATTGGAATTCAGGGGATTACTGGTGCGTGATTCAGCCCATCTGCTATCCAGGGCTATCACTTGCCAGCTCAGTGGAGAGGAGCAGTTGCGTTAGTGATGTTAAGTATTTAGAGAAGATGTATGAATATGGCCCACAGATGTTCATGTTCCTTGAAAGCTGAAAATGGTCACTCTGATGGCTGCCAGCACACCATCTATATTAAATGTAAACCTTAAAATAATACTGCTTATCCTCTAATTTCACACATGGAAATTAAGTAATTTGCCAGATCTCTTGGGTTGTTAATAACCAGCAATTTCACCTTGCCCAGTATTAAATATTTGCGTAGGGCAGTTGGGCACAGTTAAAGGAAATTATGTGAGAAACAAATTACTTGCTCTGCTATCTAGAGGACAGAAAGCAGCAGTCATCTAAGTGTTAACTGACCGTCAAGAGCATCTATAGGAAGAAGGCATTGGAACTTCATTAAGCGAAAAAACCCAGTTTTCAACTAGGTTTGATGTTCAGATACTGTCTGTATTTTTTAGGGTTGATGGGTGACTTAAGCCGTGGCCTTATGACTTGTTGATTTGGCAAGGGGAAAGGAGATGGGCTAAAGGTGGTTTTGGCCCAGAGTCTGCAGACTTCTGGGTATGTCTGGGGTCTAGTTAAGAGAGTGAGTGTATACTAACTAAACAAAGTGAGTTCATAGATGCTGTAAAATCTGTTGTACACAGGAAATCTCTGAGTGGACTCATTGTGTGCTGTTATGTTTTAAATACCTCCAAGAGTGGAGTCTCCACAACCTCTCTGGGCAACTGGTATTCCAAATTGCTGCACTTCAGCCCTTGTTTTTCTAGTTTCATGACTTTCCAAGGGACAGAGTAACACACATGTAGAGGAGCTGCCAGACAAACACTGAGAAATAATGAAAGCTATTCTTATTTAAGGCTACTGTGCCAAAGTCCTGGACTGCCTGCTTTCCGGGGGTTAAGTGAGATGATATCTGGTAGATTGAATATATTGTAGACAGGCATTTATTTAAAAGGGTATTATTTTAGGTCTTGGAGTAAGTTCTGTGTGAGCAACACGGGCTGGGGGACAACTTCGCCTAAGAGATGTCACCAGGTAGTCAAATCCAAACCTTGTTCCTCATCAGACAAAACTTACAGACCCCCTTTTCCTGGATGAACATTCCCCAAGCACACCAATATCCAGGAAGTCTTTGGGAACAGTCTCTAAGAAAACACAGCCTGGCTGCTGCAGATGTGCTGTTTTTCCTGACAGCTTTTGACAAGATCCCTGGAAAACTATAAAGAGAGAATCAGTAGTCATAAAATGAGGGCGAAGTTCAGAGACCACAAAATTGAGTAAGCAGTTGAAAGTTGTGTTGTAAATGCATATTTCAGATGAGAGAGGATTGATAGCATGTTGCTGTGGGGATTACTGTTGGGCAGGAATAATTATTGGCCTTCTTGTCCATTTGAGAAAATGCTTAGGGGATTTCTCCTTTGATTGGTGGCATCTAAAATACATATGCCTGCCTGCATTCAGTTTGTGGGATCTACCACTGAATATGACCGAGAAAGGACATGAGAGGAGGCAGCTTAGAAAAGGTTTTAAGTTTATGCCAGTAGTATAGAACTATCTTCTACTTCCTGTTGCTACAGGAGAGCTTTCAAGCTATAGGAATGTTCCATGATACTGCCTTGAAAGCACTGGTTCTGCTTGTCAGAGGTGTCTGTAAAGCAAGTGACATTGTTTGATACACTAAGTATCCGCTCCTTGAATACTGTGTGCAGTTCTGGGCCCCTCACCACAAGAAGGATGTTGACGCTCTGGAGAGTGTCCAGAGAAGAGCAACGAAACTGGTGAAGGGGCTCGAGAACAGGCCTTATGAGGAGCGGCTGAGAGAGCTGGGGCTGTTTAGCCTGGAGAAGAGGAGGCTGAGGGGAGACCTCATTGCTCTCTACAAATACCTGAAGGGAGGTTGTAGAGAGGAGGGAGCTGGCCTCTTCTCCCAGGTGTCAGGGGACAGGACAAGGGGGAATGGCCTCAAGCTCCGCCAGGGGAGGTTTAGGTTAGAGATTAGGAGGAAGTTTTTTACGGAAAGGGTCATTAGGCACTGGAATATGCTGCCCAGGGAGGTGGTTGATTCGCCTTCCCTGGAGGTGTTTAAGTTACGGGTGGACGAGGTCCTGAGGGATATGGTTTAGTGTTTTGTGGGAGTAGTTGGACTCGATGATCCAGTGGGTCTCTTCCAACCCGGTGATTCTGTGATTCTGTGAAGTATAATTAGTCAAACCACTCCTGTACTGTGACATTGCCATTCAGGAGCTGTTCTGGTATGCACATTTCAAATAAGAAACTGGAAGAAAATGGAGAAAAGGGCTGGAAAAAATGCTTTATCATGAAAGTTTTAAGTCAGTAGGTTTATATGATCAAGGAGAACTCATAAGCATGTGTAAGTAATGGGAGCTAACAGGCATTTTAATCTTGCTATAGCAAAACCAAGTGCCTTGGAGCAAAAGCCATCCATGTTCAGGAAAATGAAAATGCAGGTGTGTTTCTTTGAGTGAGATTCATCATTAGAACTGACTATTATGAGAATTGATGAATTCATTTCATCTTTGTATTTCTGTCACAAGCCTCATGGCTGATAGATCTGGTCAAACTCAGCCTACTAATACTTGTTTAATTGGATGAAATACAGCAATCTGTCAAAAACAAGAGGAGAGAGGACACGTTCTGATGATCCTGTCTTGCCATGAATTTTCTGATTGAAGTGTATTTTGAGGAATCGTTTGTGCTTATTCAGAACCTTGTGTCTAGCTGTGGTGAATTTAAAGGAGACAGAGATAAAAATCAGAAAGTCAAAGCATTAGGAAGCAAGAGGGTTAGAAAAGAGTTATAATGAGAGATATTCAAGTAATAGTGTTATGTCACCCAGAAGGAAGAGACTTCATTTAAATTGCTGAATGTTATAAAAAAGCTTGTTAAGCTACTAGCAGTAAGAAAACAAAGAATCGTCAGCTGACATTAATGGTGAGAATATTCAGAGCCATTTCACACAGCTAAGGCAGCCTGGGAAGTAGACTTTCAGCAGGAGGTCAAATCTGCCGATGCATTTTGAAAGGGCTGGGTAACTTTTTATGACCATAGCAAAAGTGTACAGGTTCTCATGCTAAGGAAAGCGTAATACGGAGTCATGTCACAGGGTGATAAACAGATGTATACACAGCCCAGCAAGGAATGCACCCTACACAGATGACTCTGAAGAAAGTCTATCAAGCACCATAGGCTGCTGGATCATTTTTCACTTTTCTGATCCATGAACAAATGGTTGCTCCCAGTCGGAACAGTTCTGAGTAGAAAAAAGATCTTACTTAGCATGGTAAATCCTGCCTTTTGAAGAGGCAGAATGGGGGATGAGAGCAACTGTGCTGACTCCATCTGAAATCCTGGTTTTGCTACTATGAGGCTGAGTGTTTCTTTTTCCAAATTTACAGCCAGCCTGTACCAGGTTACTTTGGTGCTGACCAAACTCTGGACTTCATGCTGCAAGCACAGACTGGAGATGGGAATAAAAAGGTAAAACAAGTGAAGCCAAGGAGTGTCAGCATAGGAATGAGGGAGGCTGGGTAGAAAGGATCAGTCATTCCCTCTCACACCTGCACACCCATTAATGCTAGATCTCTCCCTTGCCTTGAGGTGGTAGTGGTAGATGGCAAATCAGGCCTCCCTGTTTGGAACCAGGAACTCCCATGGCAGAAGCAACAACTTGATGCACTGTCAGTCATGACTGTGGACAAGAAGTCTGTTTTTCTCTTCTGGGCTGATGAAGCACAGCCTGTGTTACAAAGTCTGGTGAGCACACATCTTTTCTTCACTTTGAGGTTTCTCTGTGAGGCACATGCAGTCTCTGTCTTTTATTCCTAATATAATTTAACATTAAACCTGCCATAAAAGAAGCCTGTCAGAGAGATGTTTTCCTCTTGCTTTGACACTCTGACTTCTCTAAGCCTGAACACAGGAGTTTTTGTGGGTAGTCAGAGATCTCAACCTTATCAAATAGAAGTTGTGAAGCAAATTCTGATATAGGGAAAAAACTTTGCAGGATATCTCTGTAAAGCCATAGAGATTTTGATCATCTGATTCATGTAAAGACAGTGCAGTGCCAGAAAAATTCTTTATTTCTTCGGCAAAGCTAGTCCCCTCTTTGCTAGCCAGCTGTAATGTTTTTGTCTGTCCTTCATTCCAACAGCATCCTGATCCCAGACCTGAGCGCCCAGGGCTGCACCACCTCTATCTCCTCCATCCTGTTTTTCCTACAGTCCTTTTAGACCTCAATAATGCAACAGACAAAGTCATTGCTTCAGCAAGTGAGTACCAGTGGAGGAGAAACTACCTAGGCTTAAAGAAATATGGAGGGAGAGATTGCTGTGAGAAGTAATGGGTTGTAGTTTTGTCTTTAAAGGTAGCATCTGAGGTCCTCCACATACAGGCCAGCAATGGGAGATAAGTTTCATCTTCCTTTGGAAGGATGATCCTGTCTAACTTCTGCTTTGCAAGTAGAAGACTCACCATAATTGTTGCATATGCTTAAGCAAGGAAGGGTCTCAGTTTGATTTCTTGCATATTTTGCACTAGAGAAGTTCCATGGCATTCCATGAAGCTATTTATGATTTAAGATGGTGCATGAAGAATCGCTATGAAACTTTCCTCTGTCACCTCAGATACACTTCTGCCTTAGTTGGCCATCTCTCTGGGATAGCAATTGTGCTGCTTCTTTCTCTTTATTTTTTTTGCAAAGGGGAATCCAAAATAGTTAAATCTGTGTTTTCAGGGAAAGTAGATCTGGATTTAACACCTGTACAAGGCTGTACAGTCCCTGTCGGGTTTCCTTGCTCTTTCTAAAGCAGGTCAACCAAGAGTCAGCCTGTTGAGCATGGCAGGATGTGAGATAACAGATGAGTTCATAAAGTGCTGAGTCCAGTAGGCCAGGAAGCATAGAAAAGCTGCTACATACTGATATGCCTAATTGGATTTGTAGCAAAAGCACAACTCAGTCAAGGATAAATAGAATATCATTTTTAGAGGAGTTTGTTAGAAACTGGGCTTTCTGAGGTCTGTACAGATCATTCTGCAATGAGTGAAGTGAACTGACTTGCCCCTGCTTTACCAATTTCCCCTTCAATCAAGGTAAAACAATACCTGCTAACAGGCATAAGAAGGACAGCTCTCTGAAAGTGAACTACATTATTGTAATATGTGCATCTCCTATGGCAAGTACAAAAACATTGCCTGAAGCAAACCCCTTCCATTTCTGGTCTAAATTTCAGTTTATTTCCATGGAAAACTTTTAACTTAAAATCGGTTTGTCTGATTAACTAAGGTGCATGCAATTGTAAATTCAGACTGAATATAGCCTTGGTCCAGTAGGTGGTTTGACTGAGAAAAAACTGTAGACTTCTTTTGGAAGAAATATGATCACTTACTCCTCACCAATGTTTTCTCTCCCTTTTCTGATGAACTAGTTGGAATTAACGATCTCCAGAAGGATGCATTTCACATCACTGTGACAACAACTGCAACCTCAGAAAATCAGCCAGGATTTCTTTCGGTCAGCAAGCTGGGCCTGAAGTGGGCCATGATGAGTCAAGGTCGAATGGTGTGGCTAAAGGATGCTACCGCTCCCAAAATCAGCCGTGGAGAAGTGAGGCGATTTCTTGCCCGGTTGAAATTTGTTGACTTTCCTCAGAAGGTGAGATTATGGCAGAATCCCTAATGAAATCCAGGTCTTTGAAACCATCTGATCACTTTCCTGCAGACACAGTTTGGAGTTCTTTGGGATGCAGAGAGACTGATTGTAAGATGATAGGCTGCCCCTTTAGGCAGATTGTGAAACCCAGCTGTACTTTGGTACTTGGTCAACGGGGTGGATCTTATTAAAAAAAGATATAATCATCACAAGGGACTGACAGACTCAAAGGAAACAGGGAGGTGGGGCAGAAATCACTTCTTTTGACATGAGCAAACAAGGGTCCTCCATATAGTGGTGCCCAAGTTCAGTTGCTGACCTATGAATTACCAGTTTTCTGTACCAGACTGGATGTTAATAGGTTTTGACTTTAGTTTTTTGTTTGCCTTTTTGTCTCCAGCTCTAGCCTGGTGGTTTCGCAGATTTTGGTTAAACCTGTGGCCTGTTTGGGGAATACAGGAAGCTTCTCTGGATCTTCAGGAAAACTGCTGTGTAGAGGAAGTGGGGGTTAAAAGCACTTCTCCTTTCTTCAGCTCTCTGGGGAATGCTCTTGGAAGCAGGTTTGTATTAGGCGGACCTATCCTGTACCAGAGGAACTTTGTTCAGCATCTGCCCCTCCATATGTCATTCTTGCATGCTTCTTTCCAGGTAACACAGAAATGTGAATTAAGAACTTATATACATATATATATACACACATGCATATATATATATGTATCAATTTATGCAATATATGTATATTTTTATATGTTTAATTTATGAATGAGATTTAGGACACTCCTTTTTATGTCCAAACACTATTCCCTGGCAGTCTAACAAGCCCTGGGCCTAGGGTGGGCCATGATGACTCAAGGCAAATGATGTGGCTGAAGGACACTGCCTGCTTTAATGTTTAAATTTTTGGAGAGAAGCCTCTGTCTGGCTCCTGCAGTGCTAGCCTTGTCTACAGTCTTTCCTGTGCCCTCAGCCATCTTCTTCATTCAGTCCCCAAACTCACAAACAATCTATCTCTGTGGCTGAATTTCCTGATCTAGAGAAAGATGGTCACCCTTGCACTAGTATATTTCTTAGAATCATAGAATACTTTGAGTTAGAAGGAACCTTAAAGATCATCTAGTCCAACTCCCCTGCAGGAGCAGGGACATCTATAATTAGATCAGATTGCTCAGAGCCCCATCCACCCTGATCTCAAATGTTTCCAGGGATGGAGCCCACACTATTTCCCTGGGCAGTCTGTTCCAGTGTTTCACTCCCCCCACTGTAAACAATTCCTTCCTTATATCCAGTCTAAATCTGCCCTTCCTTAGTTTAAAACCATTACTCCTTGTCCTGTCACAACAGTCCTGGGTAAAAAGTCTGTCCCCATCTTTCCTGTAGACCTTCTTTAAATACTGGAAGGACACTACAAGGTCTCCCCACAGCCTTCTATTTTCCAGGCTGAACAACCCCAACTCTCTCAGTCTGTCCTCCTAGGCGAGGTGCTTCAGCCCTCTGATCTTTTTTGTGGCCCTCTTCTCGACATGCTCCAACATCTCCATGTCCTTCCTGTACTGAGTGCTCCAGAACTGAATGCAGTGCTCCAGGTGAGGTCTTGCAAGAACCAAGTGGAGTGGCAGAATAACCTCCCTTGACCTGCTGGCCACACCTCTTTTGATGCAGCCCAAGATACAGTTGGCTTTCTGGGCTGCGAGCACACATTGCTGGCTCTTGTCGACGTTTTTATCCCTTAGCACTCACAAGTCCTCTGCAGGGCTGCTCTCAATCCCTTCATCCCCAGTCTGTATTAAAACTGAGGATTGTCCCAACTCAGGTGTAGGACCTTGCACTTGGCCTTGTTGAACCTCATGAAGTTCACACAGGCCCACTTCTCCAGCTTGTCCAGATTCGTCTGGATGACATCCCATCCTTCTGGTATGACAAATGCAATGCTCAGCCTGGTGTTACCTGCAAACTTGCTGAGGGTACACTCAATCCCACTGTCTATGTAATCGACAACAGACCTCTGAGGGACACCACTCATCACTGTTCTCCATCTGGACATCGAGCCATTGGCTGCTACCCTCTGGATGTGACCATCCAGCCAATTCCTGATCCACTGAACAGTCCACCCATCAAATTTGTATTTCTACAATTTAGTGAGAAGGGTGTGGGGTCTCTGTAAAAGGTTTTACAAAAGTCCAGGTAGATCACATCCATTGCTTTTCCCTTGTCCACTGATGTCACTCCATCATAGAAAGCCACTAGGTTGGTCAGGCAGGACTTGCCCTTGCTAAAGCCGTGTTGACTGTCTCAAATCACCTCCCTGCCCTCCTTGTGCTTTAGGAAAGCTTCTAGGAGCATCTGTTCCATGATCTTCCCAGGCACAGAGGTGAGGCTGACAGGTCAGTAGCTCCTAGGGTCCTCCTTTCTACCCTTTTAAAAGATGGTCATGATGTTGCCTTCTTTCAGCCACAATGGACTTTGTGTGACTGCCATGACTTTTCAAATATCACAGAGAGTGACTTGGCAATTGCATTGGCCAGTTTCCTCAGGACTCTGGGATGCATCTCATTTCTTATCCCAAACCCGAGTTCAGGGCAGGTTCATGGGGGTAATGTAGAAGTGAAAGGTTCATGTCTTCTTTCTGTCCATCTCTAAGCTTTTTATGAACCCAAAGTGTCACTAACATCACACCACAGTCCAGTGGGCTGAGTCACCCACTGCAAATGCATGATAGCTGTTTTGGGATATATTCCCAGCAGATCCCCTCTGGCATTGTAAAGATCACACTAGATCCAGTCACAGCAAAGCTGATTCTCACATCACAACTTCAGGATTCAGAGGCTGAGGCAGAGACAGAACTACAAGACACTTCTGTGCATTTTACCCTTACTCTGAGCTCAACTTAACCATTCTCTTACCAGCCCCTAGGGCACATTTGCTCACATTATGATTAGCGCATTGAACTGTGCTTCTGTGTCTGCCGTCAGTCTCTTGTGTTGTAGTTGCAGAGTATCTACATGGTACCATATAAAAACCAACTCTGTAGTTGCTTCTTGTAGTGCAGGTCAACAACATAGGAACTGTTTCCCCAGTGTACCTTTCTAGGTCTGACCCTTGACACTAGGCAGAAGCAGGCTGAGATGAGGATTGCAAAGGACTCTTCTGTCCTTTTGCTGGCACATGCCCTCCCAGCCTCCTTGAACTTCCCTGTGAGTGGTGAAGTGATGGCAGGACTTTGACCTTCTCTCTAGATGGACACATCTTCCATGGGTTTGCTCTCCTGGGCACTTGACACCTTTCCTTGCTATATCATCCTCTCTCTTGTCCATCTCTGCATCTCTTTATAAACCTCCCGGGATAGCCCTTTGGGATTAGCTGTAAGCCCCAAGGCTGGTCCTTGGGCCCTGCTTTCTTAACGTCAGAGCCTGTGAACAGTTTATGTATGTTTAATGGTAATTTTGTGTAAATAGCTTTGTATATATTAGCAGAACTGTAGCAACAGCTCTAGGCCTGGCATTTTCCTCCAGACAGGGGTTAGTGTTTTTAACATATAGTCAGTTCATAGAGCTGTGTAATAGGAACTGAAAGTGTGAGGACCAGTAACGTATGAGGATTAAACAGGAGTGCTTCTTCCCTCCTGTCTAGCCACCACCTTGCTGGGAAAGGTGAAGCGGCTGTTACGTGAAGTAATTATTCTCCTGGGGTTCTTCCTGAGAGAACTGATATTGAAGTGCAGTGATGTTAGCTCCTCCATAATGTGAATTCACCCTGCCCGCACACATGTCCCACTGTGAATAAAGAGTCTGTCTGTATATTGTTTGGAAAATGTATTTGGACTGTGAACTGCAGTGGAACAAATAAATACTGTACAGCATCAGTGTGTCATGTGAACCAGTGTCTCACATTTGAGAGATTTTGACTTTGCTTGATTTGGGGATTGTTTGTGATATTTTTACAATGGGGAAAAGGGAATAGATGAAGAGAAACAAAAGCAGAAGCTGAACCAAGGATTCTTAAAGGTTATGGAGAAGCACAGTAGAAAGAAGCAGGCAGGAGAGTACCTCAGAATAGGTCATTTGGGGAGAAAAAACAAGGGAGCATGTGGGAGTTATTACAGATAGGAAAGAGGAGGAGAGAGATGTCTGAAAGCAACCCCACCCCCACCCCTTCCAACTGCAGCAGCACTTTTAATCTGAGGGCAGGGAGAAGAGGAAGTTGGGCCTGGAAATGAAGAATAAATAGGGCATTCAGAGAGGATTACAGCTGATTGGTGTGAGCATAGATGCCGTTCACCATAGCACTGAAGCAGGGGGGTTGCTGGAAAGTCAATGTGACACCACCTAAAGAGGCCCAGCACTGCAGTTTGCCAGCTGGGTGGCACTGACTATTCCCAGATACGATACTGCTGTGTTTAGGAGACGTGCTTCACTTCTGTCTGAAAGGCTTGGAGACAGCTGGCACCAATAATGTGTCCTTCCAATTTCACCCTTTCTAGCTGAGGACACTCATCAAACTGCAATCAGGGAGGACCCACCCTACTATAGTTGGCACTGCCATTGTCATGGCCCAGTGCCCACCTTTTCTTCTCACTCCCTGAACCATAAAGGAAGAAAGAGCTCCCAAAGAACTTGCTAACAGTGGTGCTAGTGTTTGGTTCAGAGCTCTTGTGCCTCTCAAACTCTATTGCTCTGCCTCTGCGCACTCATCCCTAACAGTGATCCTCCGCAATCGTCTGTCCCAAGACTTCATCCAGATCCAGCTCTGGTTCCTGCTGTAGCATTTTCTGCCGCAGCTTGGAGTAGAATTCGACTGCCTCAGAGACTGAATGGAAGGGCTTGCCTTGGGGCTCATAGTAGCTGCTTATTTGCTGCTGTATGAAGCATTGGTGGTGCTGCGGCTGCTCCTTGAAGCTCCCGTCATAGCCCTTGATGTGGTTCCTTTTGAACTCCAGCACCGTCTTGGTGTAGGTGTTGAGAGTGGTGACAGCAGAGGCCATGCAGCAGGTGAAGGAGGCCCAGGCCATGCTACAGGTGAAACACAAGAATAGCATATGCTGTGGGAAGCAAAGTAGGGTAAGGAACTGAACTGTATGTACCATAATGCACCCTGATTTGCCAAGCAGAAGCTACTGGGCATGGACATGAACTAGAAAGGCTAAGGCTCATAATGTTACACTTCTTAGGGGTTACTCCACCACAGGATCCTTCTTAGATCACTGGGGTAAGTACTGATCATCCTTGTCAAGGGAAGGGAGGGATAACAGAAAAATAAAAAGGATAGGAGGAGAGTCTGTAACTGGTCAGAGCAGGACAGTGCAGCCTGGAAACAAGTTCTTTATTGCAGGGCTACTAAGCATCTTTCTGAACAGAGATGTGTCTACTTGAGCAAAACCAGATGGTCATGCTGACATTTGAGGTCCATAGCAGGCACATGGTACTGGAGTGTTTAAGTCTTAAGAATCAATGTGGTCATTGCCAGTAGAGGATCGCAAATTGAACCAGCATTTTCCATGGGTGTTTGCAAGGTTCATCCAACTGTTTTTCAAGTTAGGGCATATCAGCTGCATCTGGCATCTTTAGCCTTTAAAGAACACTGAGCCACCTGTTTTGGGGGGGTTTTTTGTTAGTTTTTTTTTGTAGCTGCTCTTCTTGGCTACAGTGTACACATCTTTAAGTACCTTCTAGGCTTGATGCAACAGGAATAGGCCCTTTGGACGCTAGTTAGTGAAAATGCCAAATCAGCATGCAATTTATTTAAATTGCACAAAACCAAGGCATGTTTGAGAGCATCATCACAGGTGTGACACTAGCCTCTGTGCACAGGGAAGAGCTGAGATCAAACAGGGAAAACCAGTATAGGGGCAAACCTGATTAGTCAGCAGAGTTGAAGGCATTTGTTTAGGTGTGACTATTGTTTTGCCAGTCCTTGGAAACTACTCATTTAAGTAACTCAGCAAATATTTTTTAAAGCAGGGTATGAGGCAAAGGCAGGAGATTAGTAGAGGGAGTACCATGGTACTTCTTTCTTTGGAAACAAGGTTGAGAAGGGAGGAGGTAGGTTTTGGCAGGGTGTAGCATGGCTGAAGCTCAAAAGGATAGGGAAGTGAAGATGGTTTCAGAGCTCACATACTAGAATGCCCAGCCATAGTCCCATGTGTGTGGTCTCCAGTCCTCTGGTCCCAGATTAACTGTTGCCTGGAAGACTTGAGTATACATCATGTGTGCCACCATCCCAAGGAGACCTGGACACAAGAATACAGTGAAGCAAGGAAGTTACAGCAGGAGCCAGAGCTGCATACTTCAGCCTGTGTGGGAGACGAGTATCTCCTACTGCTGTGATTTCAAGCCTGCAGTAATACACTTACCTGACAACACTGAGGAGACAGCAGCAAAGGCATTGAGCTTCAGCCCACAGACCGGATTGCCAGTATGCAGCATTTCCACCATCAGAAGGATGAAGCTGATGAGCAGCAAGCTGATGTACAGCATCTCTGATCCCAGTGACAGCCACAGGATTCCTGCCAGGAACCAGAGACTCCTCGCATCAATACAGGATAGCTTGTTCAAAGGGGAGCTCTCCCTCTTCCCAACCCAATCCCAAATTCCAAATCCTTTGGAAAGAAGGGAAAGAACGAAACCGACAAACACCCGAAAGCAATCCTCCCAGCCTGTGACCAAGGGCTCAAATGACACTAAGTAGACAAAAGAGTCTGTTACAGGAGATGACTTGGCTAGTCTAGCTCGGCAAAAGGTGAGAGGGACTAAACTGGGTGTCGGTAAACAAGGCAGCATTAGAAAACAAGGAGGAAGTCATGGGAAAAAAGACAAGAGGAGAGCTGTTGAGTGTTATACAAGACCTAGTGGTCATACGGTGGCCACAAACATATCTCAGCTGGATGTTAGAAGGTTGTTACCCATTAATATATTGATATTCAGAGCAGGTTTCTAATTACAACAATGGAAGCAAATGACTTATAACCTGGGACTCAACTGGTTAAGAAGAGAACTGTATGGTTTTTCTGCAGCAGTGGCTGGTACTTTACCTCAGTAATTGAGGAGGCCCCTTGCAGGCCTGTACTCTGTGGGGTGGATATCTGGCTAGAGCAATAGCATTCACCACTCACCCTTCTGCTTGAACAGAGTATAGGTACTTTTATGCTGGGATTATCAGTGGGATTTAAGTGATACCATAGTCCTCAGCTGGGCTCACTGTACCATAGGACTTGCAGGAGAATGAGAAAAGGCAGTCTAATGCCGGGCTGTGTAGGAGCACAGGATTCACTGAGGAATAAAGATTAACTTGATAAATGAAGCAGCACTGTGAACTCCCCTGTTAGCAACTATTAATGACTATAGAGGAGACATTCAACTGGGGAAAAGGAATGTGAAGAAAACACTTATTTATATGACACTGATTTGATTCCTCAACATAATTAGTGCCATAGAATCACCCAGATCTTTAACAGGAATTGATAAGCTGCTTTCCCTACTTAAAGGAGTTAGCTTACTCGCTACAGCACCATCAAGGAGACTTTAATTAAAGGCCAGACTGCCCAAAATGTGCTGGAGGCTGCAGGCACGATGCCAGAGGTCTCTGTGTCTCTTTTCCTAGAAGTCCAGGCTCACTACACATGCTGTTTAACCTGGTCTTGTAAATGCTGCCTGTGTAATGTGTGGCTGCTTTGCATGCAACCAACTCAGCCAGCCCAGCCTCCAATCAGCAGCCTCACCACCTTCTCCAGTGCTGGCCCAACTATATATTGGCAGCTATGCTGGAGGCCAAAGTCATCTTTAAATGTTGCTATATACAATCAGCAGCGAAAGTGGGTGATGGAGCCGTTAAAACCACAGTGTCACTGTGTCACGCTTCAAGATCACAGTGATCTTCCAATTCATTCATAGAAGCTCAGTGTCTTATAGAACATGGCCTTTCTATCTTGTAGGACTTCAATTAGGTAAGGAGGGAGGGAGTAAAGGGGAGGACAGACAAGAAAGATTTACAAAGATAGATAATCTGGTTGCATAAACGTCCTTTCTTTAGGAGAAGTGTATAAGGAAGACATTGGAAGCAACAGAGTCAGAGGCCTGGGCAGGGAATGGAGCACAAGAAGGTGAGAAAAAATTAGAATGTGTTGCTAATTGCTGTGAAGTGAGCACTTGCGGTAAATGCAAGTGTCATTCAGTAAATACAGTTAAGTCACACATTTTATGACAATGGCATTTATGTCCTCCATTGTGAAGTACACCGTGAAGATCTGCAAGACTTCAAATTGATATTGTAACACAAGCACTATTTGAATTGTGTGAATATTGTTTCCCAAAAGAGTGAGCAGGTGAGGGTTTTCTTCCTGCTGTTTTGCCAAGAGTGATGCAGGTTAAACTGGGTGTAGCAATGCCAGTACACACTACTCACACCAAACCCCACACCTGGGAATACACGTTGCCTTATAAAAGCAGGTCAGCAGTCTTTGCCAGTGCTTTTAAAATAGGAGAAAAATCGCAGAAAAAGGAAGATGATCTTCCCAAAAGTACTTACCTTCCTGCTAGCTGTTGTGATTCCCCAACATTTGTTCCAGCCCTAACTCTCATGGCTTGAACAACGATGCAAGCTCTGCAGCCCAGGACTTTGTCTTCATGTATTAACATCCTCTAAAATGCCTTGCCTCTATCATTAATCTCAGGGAATAATTAACAAGCCCACACCAATTGAAAGGTTTTAGTAAGTAAAATCTCCATTGCACATGTACATATTCATCCTCACAGATAGCAGTGATTTAAGCAAACATCATGGAGGAAGCCTTTGCTTTTTTACCAATCACAAGGCCAGGATTTCATACCTGGCTGTTTGGAACATACATATTTCCAGACATGTTAAAGTTATTGCCAGGATAATTTGAAACATCTAACAATGATAAGACAGGTGAGCTCTCCAACCCAGATGAAGTTTTCTGTTTGATGAGGCAAGGACTTCACCCTGAAAGTTTAACTTTCAGATGTCCCGATCATTTATCAAGAAGTAAGAGATGATTCAGGTCCAGTATCATCACATGAGACCTCAGAATTGAAGCACTGAGTCAATGTGTAGCATATGTGTGAGGGACTGCCCTTATGTGGCATCCACCCCTCTCCCACTGACTACAGAAGGATGACAAGCTCAGACTGGGCAACCTATTAGATGAGACGAACCCCCATTCATATAGGAGGGGGGGCTGAGGTTTCCAGCACTAACCTCACAGATGGCAGTGGTTTAAGCAAACATCTGAGAGGAATGCTCTTTAGCAACTATTGGGCCAGAACTTCATGCTTTGCTCTTTGGGAACCCACCCTGCTGTCCTCATACAGGCTGAAATGATGCAGGTCCCCCATCCTAAGGAGGTGCGCTGGGCAGCTACAGTGAGGTATGGGGATTTGCTCTTACCTCTCTCTGCTGGTGGTGAAAGCTCAATAAAACTACGGCATTTCTCTTCTGAAACAAAAAAACCCAAAGCCATTAGTTTTCAGAACAATGCATGGTATATAGGGGGAAGGAAATATCTTCCTCTCACTCTCTTTTCATTTCATAGTTCCAGTTATTCCTGAGTCTACCTGCATAGCTTTTCACATCTGCTCTCTTTATTACCAACTTTCCAGACCTTCACTGAGGTAAAAGAGGGGAAGGCAATGCCTTTCTGGAAAACTAAAAGTGGCCTTTCCAGGAAAAAAAAAAACACCAAAAAATACCCTTCAGCAATTTGTAAACCTTACAAGCCTCTGGTGAATATAAAAATCTGTTGCTAGTCATTCACAACAAACTGCTGGTCTGGCCCATTAAGGGCAGAGCTTTTAACAGACTACAGACCCACCACTTCTGCTGAGTATGTGAATTCCCACTCCAGTCTCAGCAGGGCAGTTCTAACACTGCTTCCTAAAGTAGAAAGCAAAAAAAAACCGTCTTCACAAGTGAAATGCTGCATGACTGAGATGTGAGACCCTCTTCCATGGCAAAGACTCACACAGAAATACGGTCTTCTGTCCTCACATTTTAGGCATGCCATTTGGACAAATGGTGTTCATATTTGCTTTGGCTTTTTATATTGGCCAGATGCAAACTATTGTCTCAACTGACGGTCCTTCATTTTTATTTTTAAGTCTCTTAATGCATACTGTACTTGAGGGTCCTCTTTTCTACTTAGCACAGTACTTTCTCCCAGAAGTATGAGCCTACCACTTTCATCTAAGAATCTCATTTTCTTAACTTATATCCCCAATTCTAATCTCTTCCAATCTCCTGTATTACTTCTGTCATCCACAGCTCTCAGGATGATATCCAGTTCAGTGCCATCTGCAGTCCTCATTAACTTACGGTTTGCTACTTCACCCAAATCTTTAATGAGGTTATTCAGAAATGGCTCATCTAAACTGACACTGAGATTATCCTGAATAATGAAATACTTTCTCCAGCTCAGCTCAAACTCATTTTGCTCATAGTAGCCTATTTTTGTTGCTGCCATTGTCTGTGCTCTTGCTTCAGAGACCCACAGTGCTGTGTGGGTTTTATCCAATTTACAGGAAGCGGGAGACTGAAACTGACTATGTGCTCTACCCTGTGCTCTGTCACAATCCAGATGTAACATGCTATCTGTGTTACTTTAGGCATCAGGGTTACTTCAGGACTGCCTGGTGGCTAGAGAAGCGTTTCAGAGAAAGCTATCAAGGGATGTAGTCCCATTTCCACAAGCACCATGGAAACACACCCCAACCCAAACCAGTCCCAAATAAACACATCCCCTTTCACAGCATGTCTGGAAATGCTCATAACAAACCAGACCTCCTATTAGGACATGAGAGTTTGAACATATTCCCTCCTGCTCCCACCCCCTTCTGTCTGCTTTTATTCACCAGTTCTTTATTTTAAAACTCTGACAGCAATAGATAAGAAAATTAGAAATGCTGTTCTAGAACAATGGCTTAGTTAAAGAAGGTGAGATGTTTGTGCTTGGGGGGACATGAAGGGAGGGCAGTGGGCTCAGGGGAGTGGACTTGATGAAAGTGATTTTCAGCATTGTATCTTTAGATACAGATCTCCCTATTGGTCACCTTCCAGGTCAGTTCTAATCCTTGATGTGTGTGCCAGGCTATTAAGAGCATCTGTGCACTGCAGAGCATTCACCTGTACTGACATGGCACAGTTTTCAGCAGAAGGAGTTCAGCAGGTCAGGGCAGGAGTAACTCAAGGGTGAAAGGTGGCACCAAACGGGTCTAGCACAGGTTGTATGACCAGCCCCTGGCACTCCAGATTTTACAGTGCCAGTCCTAGATGCTAGTCAAAAATCACAAATGAAACCTGTCACAATATGACAAAACCAACTAAAATAATTAGAATAATGCAGCTCTAATGCTTAAGTGAATTTTCCTCCCAGCTTTAGCACTTCTGAGTTCAGATCCTCAAGGTTTTTCTCTGCATCTATAAAGCAGTACTTGTCTTTTTCTTTTATAAGAAAAGCCTCGTCCCTGTTCAAGTCATAAAACCTCTGATTTTGGTCTCTTAAGGAGAACATCAACTACTGCAGTCCTCATGACAATAACTATAAATTGACAACACTGCATAAAACAACCCCACTTAGATTTCTAAGGGGTCATGCACAAACATGTCCTCAAGAGCACAAAGTAAGCTGTGTGAAGGAATGAAGATACAGAGAAAAAGGAAAGGTGGTTCATTCCTGTTCGTATCAGGATGAATGATGCAATCACAAAGTCACTGCCACCGCTGTCACCACTTGCACTCCACAGCCCCTATTCCAGAACAAAGGGTACACCACAGGCAATCATTCTCCCTTGTCCCCATCTACAAACATCTCAATGAAGTACGAAAATATAATGGCCACAGCAATGCACAGGGCCAATGCCACCTAGGCAAATGGAGAAGGCTTTTCTCCCAAATGTTGTCAGCCTCCTGTCTTTCATTTCTAAAATCCTGTGGAGTAAGTACAAGGCAAGAAGTTGTGGCTGACTGGGCAAGACACTACCTGGCCCCTCCATGCTCTCTTCGCAGGAAAGCCACATCCCTGTGTGGAAGTATCTGAAGGCAAAGCGATCATCCCCGGTCTCCCAACTGTAGTGCACCACATCCTGGGATGAAACGTTGCTAGCACCTGCATCATGTGGCATGGGGACACCAATGCATTTGGTGTCTTTGCTCTTCCCACACAAAGGCTTGGGCACTTTCTGGGTCCCAGTGCACCAGTAGCTTCCAAGCAAGGCAGTTGTGGAGAGGGTGAGAGCCAGCAGGTTCAGGATGACAGCCAGGAAAGCACGACGCCATGGCAGTCCCTTCAGCAGCTCCATCTACAACAAACAAATGAGGACTGTCACATCAACCACGTGTCTCACCTACACTTATGAATTTCAGCTTTTCCCAGCATGCACCTGTGAAGAGGTAATATGAGCACTCCATCCTCCTTACAACATCCCAACTGCTCACCCAGCATATAAGAACCATTTCCTGGAAGCCAAGGTGGTGAAGCAATAGGTCAATTTCAACCATTTCTAAGTTCATTCAGTATCCGTTCTAGGGAAAAGAAGGTGACCCAGTAGTCTTATCAGGTCTGAGATCATCAGGGTGTATGAGCACATGAGCAAAATGAAAAGGACATCATATTCACTCCATCTCAGAGATGGCAGGAGAAAACTGTTAACTGATAGATGCCATGTAATTGCCTTTAGGTGGGACATGATGGATGCTCTGTCCAACTAAATGAGAATTGTTGTTGCCAAGCACCCCAAAGCACTTTCCCAAGCAGTTTATTACTCTACATAGGGGGGCAGGGAGTGTATTCATTTCACAGTTGTGAAGGCAGGAACTGGCTTGCTGAAGGTGACACACCAAAGAAATGACCTGCTCATGAGGGACATCCAGCTATCCAGACTTGGCAGCTCGAGTTCAAGTCCCATAGCAGCACTTCCCACCTGAGAGAATACTGTTCTGCACATCAGAAATTTGGTAGGATGGTGGGTTGACAGTGTCTCTGCTCTCACACAAAGTGACAAAGGGGTTTTTTTTTAAGAACAAACATTACCACAAACATGTTTCCCAGTTTCATCTCATCAGAAAAAGTAATTCAGAAAGCAGTTTGCATACCAGGGTCTTGTGGTCTTTCTCACTCAGAGGGAAGCGTAAGATTTTATGGTTCCTGCAAACCCCTGCACTGACTTCTGCGAACCCCAACTTATCACTCTATGGATTGATTAGATGTCATCTACCCACACATCAACTTTCATGTAATCAATGTATGCCTCTTCCCACATGGCACTCCCTATGTTTGGCACAACTTCATCCAGATACTCCCACCTTTCCCTATTTATGACTCTCAAAGCCTATTTGCCCGTGAATAGATTCAGTTTGTACAGACATAGCCCACTGCCAGTCCTCTTGACATAACTTTGATTGACTCACCCAGCACTGAATGTGTGAGAAAGGCCCAGCATGTTGTGGACACTACTAAAAATAAATGATACGAGACTCAGTTTCATATTGTTTGTAACTGCACCACAGCTCAAAGTGGTGCAGTTAGAAGCAATTGTTCTGCTAATCAGCAAGCTTGGAAACATGGTGAATAAAGATGGTGTTGAAGCTCCTCTTGCAAAGCAGGGCTTCATTACCATCTCATCACTGAGAAAACAGTACCTGATCTAAAACATCCTCATTAAAGGCAAGAAAATACCCAGTTCCTGAAAAAATCTTGTATTGCTTTATGCTCTGGCTTCTTTTATCTCTTCACCAGAGCATTTCTTTCTTTCAGCAATAGAGATGATGCACTCTGGAGATAGTAAAATCTTAGTCATATCATAACTCATAACTTCCATGATATGAAGGCATGTTGGATAGCACCATTTTCACAGAGCAAATACCTACTCAGAACAGGTAATTATGTGAAAGTTTTTGTCTAAGGTTGGTGGCTAATTCCTTACTGAAAGTTTTTTACAGTGAAAAATTTGGCTTATGACTGAAAAGGAAATTACAGATAAAATTGCTATCCTCAGAACCATGATTTTTCATCTGAAAATAGAAGCCTTCAGCACACAAAGTTTTTCAGTTTTTTATCAGTGCTTGATTATAAGATTTTCTGTCATCAGGTTTCAGTTTGCTCATACTTTTATTTGAAAAAAAAATCTTTCCACTCATAATATTGACAAAAATAATTTTTCTAGTTTAAATCTTCAATAGTGGGGAAAATATTCTTTGCAATTGATTTGTGATAGTAGTCAAAAGACCATATAATTTCAGAACAAGTGATAATGAAAAAGGCAAAAATGTATAAGAAATAAATGAGTCAGATGAAGGAACTGGATCAAGGATGCAGAAGACATAAGGATTGAGAAAAAAAAAAAGTACTACTCTTTCATGAGACCATTGTCAGAAAAGTTTTCCTCCACAAAACCTAGCACTTACTGACAACAACTGACTTGGGTATCTAGATAGCCACAAAAGGAAAGAAAGTTGAATTTACCTTGCCAGCAACTCCTTGAAGTCCTGTTAATTTGGAGGAGCAATACAGAAATGGGACTCACGCTTTGTCTGCTGTTTTGCTTATCTCTAGATCCTCCAAGAAACCAAATTGCTTCAAACCCCCTTTCTTCGTCTCCTCCCCTCCTCCTCCACTGATCATTAAATTCTATCCCTCCAGCCAGCAGCTGTTTTGTGGAAAATGGTCATTTTGTAATCCACAATGCAATCACAGCACAGCTGTTCTGGGAGATTATATGGGAAGTGATTGGTGCTGCACTGGGATTAAGTGCAGAAGAGTGACCTGTATTGACTGAGTAGAAAGTTTCTGTAAAACACAGAAAGATCCCTGCCATCTCCATGTGGTGGCTGTTTGGGAGCTTCTGTGGAGTGCGCTGGCATCTCTCTGGCCAGTGCTTCAGAGGATGAGTGACCTTAGTACAGAAACTACCAGCACCCTTGGTGTCAAGTCACTCCTTGCACTGCGCACTGTCTCAGCAAAACGGCAAAGGCTCCTCATCCCTGGAATATATTCCTGGCCAGACCTGCTAGTCACAGAAAGGGGAGAGGAAAAAAATTGGGAGAGGAAAATTTGTGCCACTACATCTGCTCTGAGGGCTGAAGAATCCAGACCCTGAAGAGCCAGTCCAGGTCTCTCCAGATTTTAGTTACAAAAGCAGCCCCTTAGCAGAAGCCTGCTGAAAGGCAGACTGACATGAAGGGATCACCACAATGACAGAAGTATGTGAAAAAGTGGAGTGAGAGAAGCCCAGTACTCAAAGGACAGGAGTCTGGGGAAGATTGTATCTGTTCCTTGTAGGGGCAGTTTTACCAAAGCAGGAAGTTCACCAGTAATCCCAGCTCCCAGAAACTTCACATGAGATTAATTTGGGAGACTAGTAACAAAAAACAAACCGATTCACACTCACCCAAAACCTCATCTGAGCTTTTGTCCTGAAAGTTTAATGGTTCTCACAATACCTGAAGGTTTTGATAGACCTTGTTTAGTATCAGAACACTGAAAAGTAAGGATGGCATTACTTCTCACAAGAATTAACTGTCACTAGAGGTCATAGAGCAGTGCTGCATTGAATCAAACTGCAAGGGAGATGAACATCCCAAAATTACACACCCTGACTTCCCCACAAAGGCTTTGCCCAGTGCCAAGAAGGTGAGGCTGCCACCACCGCTGGGAGGAAGCAAGGCGGATTCCCTGCATGCCTGCCCTACTGCTCTGCCAGAACAGAAGAAATCAGTGGTCCTTCTGCTCTCATCCTCCTCTTTCAACACCAGAGCCCAGAGGCTAGGAGGCAGGTGTACAAATAGCTCTGGGTGACAGCACAGCCTGTTGCAGCCCCTACACACTGCAGACAGCAGACGGAGTTGATAGGTTCACAGTCCTATGCGTGGGCTGTGCTATCATGGGCTCCCGACCCTTCTTGCCCTGAGCAGAACAGTCGGTAGCTCTGCAGCTATCTTAATCCTAGTCACTGCATAAGCTCCTCTATTATAGATAATCATTTCTAAGATGGGCTAACTGAAAGCAATGCCAAATGTTTCTGTGTTCCATGGACTGCCTGCAGGCTTTTTGATTAATAAAAAGGTTCTGTTTGACACAGATGTACTTAATTTACTGAAGTAGGTAGAATAACAGCTGATGCTGTTTAAAAGGAGAGTGGTAATTACTTTTTACATTGTTCAATCTCTCCTCATCTGAAAACCTTAAGTTTGGCTCCTAAATATTCAGTTAAAAAAAAAAACAAAAAACAAACCCTGGTTTTCAGGCTCAAGAATAGGTAAAGTCCATCTCTCTACTGATAATCTTTAATGTTAACGTATTCTTAATTTTAAGCTTGATGAGAATCTCATTAAAATCCAGGATGCTTTGTCAGTTTCTAAAGCTGGAATCACAGCGTACGTATTGATGAAATGAGACTGAATGGGATTTATATGGATAAGAATTCAGGTTGAAAAATAAATTTATAACAAAAATGCATAGTTTCAAAAGTAAGTGTATATTAGATTTGGTATTCTGAATAATGGCAGATATTTATCCTTCCAGAAGATGGCAATCTTTCTCTAGTCTTCTTTTGGGGAGTCTGCTGCTTACATTGTTTGCTGGGGTGGAAGCAACACCCAAGTTTAGACTGCTGATCCTTCTCTTTATTTGTTTTTTTCCTTCCTCATTTTTCCCATTTTTGTGAATACAACCTCTCTTTACCTTGCCAGTGACATGGGAGGTGGGTCCTTCTTTTTGAATTATCTGAGACTGGAGAGACTTCTGAAATCATTTGAGAAATTTAAAAAAGAAGAATGAATGCATGAGCTTAGCAGGGCATTTGCTCCACCTTCTGCCCTGCACGGAGCCCTTGTTTCTAATACATTTTCCAATATTTTGTCAAGTGACAAATTAACTTTCTCAATGTGTTTCCATCCCCAGATTATTGCACACAGCTCATAGAACATCAGCACCAGAGCACATTTCCTGATGATCAACAAACATCCCTTAGCAAAATTTTTATGTTGGTTTTCTTTTTTTGTTTGTTTGTTTTAATCTCCATTTCAACCTCACCTTAATCTGACCAATTATGGACAGGAAAACCAAACTGTATCTGTCTTTCACCCTACTGTGCCTTCCAGTTTTCTCATCTTTGTATCTGATATTTCCCACCATAACTTGGCTTGGCTA
Source organism: Piaya cayana (assembly GCA_013389865.1). Lineage (NCBI taxonomy): Eukaryota > Metazoa > Chordata > Aves > Cuculiformes > Coccyzidae > Piaya > Piaya cayana. The sequence goes on from WAAB01021945.1 coordinate 129,554, forward strand.
GAGGTTTTGGATATCTCTTTCTCTTTGAACTCAGCAGTAGCCAATCCCTGGTGACTCATTCAAAGCTTGCCCATTGAAGTGAATGCTGATAGCAGTTGATTTCCTGCACAATCAGACAAGTTCTTGGCTTATAGAAACAAAACAAGGAAACAAAATGCAAAACACAATCTAACACAAACGCTTCTATGGAGACTGCCAACTCTAAAAAAGTCCAGACCTTTATAAAATTATGCTTTTTTATCCTGCCTGTATCACATATATACTTCGGGTGTATCCTGCACCAAAGTGACACTCTCATCTCCCAGAGAGTTGGTGGAAAAGAAGAGCAAGAAGCCCTTACCAGATAGGGCACTAAAACTGCAATACTTAACTGGCAGGTCTCAAGAGGCACACGGTTCTTCATAGCCCTCCATTCAGCCCTCCTCTCCAGGAATGTCAATGATCATATACTGTCCTGACATTGGCTCTTCAGCTGCCCTGAAGAGGAAAAGAGAGGAGGAAGAGTGGCTATTTACACCCATAACATTGCTCTGTGAAACCTGGACAAAGATGGGCTCATACTCACCTCTCATTCCACACATTCCTTGCACACGACACTTCCCACCGCTCCTATTTTTTGCTGGTTTTACAGGAAGACCATCCAGCACAGCAGTCTCCTCCCTTACTGCCACACAGAAATCAGGATGTCTCTGGGTGGCAATAACACTGAGAGAGCCAGACTTCTCAAACCCAGTGACAGACTGTAAATGCCAGATTTCTCCTGAGCTCTGAATAATTCCACTCAGATTGTAACCTTTATTTAGCTGTTTGCATGATGCATTAACTGTTGCTCTGCAAATGACCTCACCAGGCATATTTTTTTCTAGCCTAAGCACTTTTAAAGGTGAATTCTGTTTTTAAACATGAACAGCTTATATTGGTATACATCAAGCCTGTGGCAGAACAGAAATAAAGATTGAATTGGAATAAGTAAATGCATCTTAAAGACAAACAAGCTTGCCAACAGTATGGACCTAACCAATTCTTCCCCCTCCCCTACTCTTTTTTTTTTTCCTACTCTCTTCTCAAAACAAATCTTTATGGTTATCAACCATTCAAAAAGTACATAGAAAGTAGGCATGAAAAAAAAATCAAATGCAGCAACACAGACTTTGAGTACTCACTAGAGATTCTAGATGCCTCATTTTCTCAGTAGGAAACATAAGACTATTTAAAGTGGGTTGCTTTTTACAGAATACTTCAATTCTTGCAACTCTAGGATATTCACCTGAGCACACAGAAAAAATGTTATTTATGAAATTTAGTCAACTGTAAAATGTAAGCAGACAAGAAAAAAGACAAAATTTTATATAGATATGTAAGGCTATTGAAGAGGACTCAATCCAGGAAAGTAGCCATACAACCCCTCAAGCAGGTAAACACCTTATCCACTGCTTACTATCCCCATCTGGTTTTCTGAGGCATCCAGTGAGATACTACAAGGTCATTGTGGACTCTCCCCACTATTTCTTTCTCTCTGATTGAACATGTGGTGGCCAAGAAATTTCTTGAGATCTGACTAGATGCCTTGAAATGTACCACATTTGTAATTTTATTGCTGGGTTATTTCTTTCAGAGCTTGCTAATTCATCACAGTACATTATATCAGCCAGGGGATTGGCAAAGCACCCATTTCTGCAGTAGATATCTTTGTGATTTCATAGTCGCCTTCATGAAAATTGTTGCCAGTTTTAAATCTACCACTTATGGAATGTCAGTCTGTTACTCCACAGAATCATAAACACCCAGACACAATGGTTATCAGACTCATGGGTTTGGTTTTTTTTATCAAGAGGGACCACTACAACAATGTTGTCTTGGGTTTAACAGAATTCAAAGAAATTCAGACAATCATTTCTAGTGGTACACAGCGCTCCTGCTGGAGCTATAGCACGTATTTTATACAACTAACTAGTATTGACTGTGCAACAGAATATAATGTAAAACTCACCACATGCTTAGAAAAGCTATTCCAATGGTTAATTAACCTCATTCTTAAAATTTTGCTCTTGATTCATAAGTATAGTGTTTGCTTTAGTTTTCCAACCTCATCAGGTTGCTTCAACACACAAATAAATAGCCAGTAAATGATTTCCTAAAAATGTTATTATAAGAGTCAAATAAATGCATTTCATTAGAGGAACACAGTGTGATCTAACAAGCTGGCTGATGGCCCAAATTCTTGGTTCTGTACTTGGCTCTGACACATAATTTTCCCCTCCCATCGGCCAAGTCATTAGTGGTGCATTTAGGCTGCAGTCAAAGCAATGGCAGAGATGAGGAGTAAACATTCAGTGCTTGTTTTAATTGGGTGTTGCTAGCAATTTCACTTCAATAGTATGGAGCACAATTCAGAGTGCAACTCTCAATCCAGAAACAAAGCGGACGGAGCTGTGCTGAACTCTGCGTTGCCATAGCTGGACTGATAGCTCAAAAATAGTTCTTGTTTCCTTACATTATAAAGCTGGGTCTTCAGTCATTCCCACAGATGCAAATCTACAGCACAGCTGATCCTTATTGATGTTGGAATCAGCACAAATCTGGTGGGAAGAGACACTGTTTTGATAATGACGAAACTCAAGCATCTAAAATTAATCTGTGCAAAGGGTACATCACATATGCAGGTGATGCAGGAGACAAAGAAACACATTTAATAACAGTTTTAAAGCAAACATATTTGAAAGAGCAAAACACCTGAAGCAAACTGCAGTTTGGTTTCACATATGGAAATGAGTAAGTTGAAGCAATTGTTCTTTGCTTTAACTTATCTTTTCCTACATTTGCCTATGGTGAATCAGAATAGACAGAGCTAGAGCAAGTTTCCTAAGATTGTCTAGTCAATCCACCTGCATCAATATGACCTAGGCACCCTGAAGACCTTCAAGCCTACTGTTAAAATTTTCTGCAAGGCAGTAACCAAACCATCCTCATTAAAGTCAGTATATTCTCTTGTAATATCTTGATTTCAACCACATCTCAATAATCAACAGAAAACCTTTCTGTCTCTGCTAAATTCCATGGTCTCCATCCCACATCTGAATTATTTACTCATATGGATTGTCCCCTTGAGGCCATTGAAACTACACATTTTACTAAAGTTATACTCACATGCTAGTATTTGAGGGATCAGTGCTTCAAAGGAAGACTCTAAGCTAGCAGGAGAGGTTTAGAAATCAAAAGGAGTGAGTAAGACAGAGAGTTAGCTTTTTTGAGGTGAGGCGTGGGAGGTATTTTCGTTCTTTAGCTATTAAAAACTCCTTGCTTTGGCAAGAAAAAAAAAAAGGGGTGGGAGAGAAATCTGGGAGGGAGAAGGATTTATGAATAAAGAGGCAGCATAGCAAGAGGTATAGCAACCAGGGTGGCCAGAAGGCAGAAGCAAGTTTCTCAGGTTGGCTTCCCTAACAGAACAGAGAAGGTAGTGAGCATAGGTCAGAGGAGCCAAGGTCTAATATGCTGATCTAAAGGGAATAATAAAACTAGCTTTCTTTACACAGCACCAAGCAGAGAGGTTATGTTACAATGGGTACTTTAAAAACAATGGTGCTAGATATCATAATTGCAACTTTTGTCCTTCTGGGTATCCTGGTAATTATCAATGAGTGTGGGCATCTCCTCTTATCCCAGATTTAATGAGTAATTTAGATCCTTTTCCACTCTTTCATGGCATAGGAGGACAGGCTAAGAGAGTTGGGGTTGTTCAGCCTGGAGAAGAGAAGTCTCCAAAGAGACCTTATAGCAACCTTCCAGTATCTGAAGGGGGCTACAAGAAAGCTGGGGAGGGACTGCACTAGACATAAGGAGGTATTTCTTCACCATGAGACTGGTGAGGCACTGGAATAGGTTGCCCAGGGAAGCTGTGGCTGCCTCATCCCTGGAGGTGTTCAAGGCCAGGTTGGATGAGGCCTTGAGCAGCCTGGTCTGGTGAGAGGTGTCCCTGACAATGGCAGGAACTGGATGATCTTTAAGGTCCCTTCCAACCCAAATTATTGTATGATTCTATGATTTTGGAGCTGTGGCTTCATGGACAGTTCTGCTATTGAGGGCTCCCCCCTGTGTCTTTGCACATAGTGATGGGCAGCAGGCAGGGCTCCTGGTGTGCCAGGGAGGGGACAGGGCAGTGGTGACACAAGTTTGGGCCCTTGGCCTTGCACCTTGGAGGCCTGGAAGGATCTAGTAATGCTAGGAACAGGTGGTGTCACCACCATAGGCATGAGGTGGATGCAGCATGTGTGTGCCATGGCCAAGGACTAGGCTTCCCTACATGTCCTGGGGGAAGGGAGGGCCTCCATCAGTGGAAATGAAAATAAGAAATGTTTTGGAGACAGCTGACAGAGAACTTGGATGTCTTCCTCTCCTCTGATGTTTTTGTTGTTGTTCTCCCCTCCCCTGTACTTCCCCTCCCCTGTACTTCCCTCCCTTCCCTTTTTAATAGTAGTTTCCTCACAGCCAGGTTTCTGCTCACCCGAGCAATCCTGGTCCCACATATGGAGTGGGGACACCAGTTCCCTAGGTTGGCTCTGGCTGTGAGCAGGACATATCTAAGAGTGGTGATACCATCCTGGGACATGTGAGGGCAGAGCTAGGTGACTCCCTGGAGCCATAGCCAGGGCCCTTTCTGCAAGTATATTGTAACCTTAATACTGAAATAATGTGCTACCATTTCCATCAGGCCCACAGCTAAAAAACCAATAATGAACAACAACTATTCTTACTGGGTGACCTTATTTCTTTCTGAGCAGGCTTCAATCTGCAATTACTCAAAAGCTCATTATTTAGTCAAACTCAGGAGAATTTGTCACAGATGGCAAAAGGCATACTCATGACAAAAAAAAAAAATTGTGATTTATTTCACAGCAAGACATTGCTCAGAGGATGGGTTCTTGAAAGAAAAATTCATCAAGATTTTTTTTTTTAAAATGTGGACAAAATAGCCTTAAATGTGGCCCTGCCAGCCTTGGTCTCAGAAGCAGCTAAGTGGTTTTGACTGATTTTATATTTTTCTTTTTAAAAAAGGCAAACAAAAAGAACCCAGTAAAACATCAGATGCAAGCATGGGCTAGAAGTTGTTGGCTCAAAGTTTGGCATAGTCAAAAGCAACCAAAGCCAAACCTTGTGACGGGATGTGTCAAGTGACTATTATAATACAGAAGAAACACTACTAGCAATGCCTTCTGTGTTCTGCACATATTTTAACATGCTGATCTAAACATTAGTCTTTCGCAGGTAGCCAAGGATTATAATTGCTGAGCTTTACAACTGAGTATTAAGCATTGTGGCTAAACAGTTTGACGGAAGAATTATTTGCCATCACCTGAACAGGCTAAGCATGAAGGAAGGAGAATATTTGGCTAGTGTGTTACCACAGGCAGAGCTTAGAGAAATTAGGTCAGTCGGAATGGAAAAAAAACTCCAGAAACATCTTTCAAACAGTGAAAAGTAGTCATCTGTGTAACAGTCTCTCATGGGAAGTAAAGGATGCCCATTGCTTAAATCACACACAATCAGACTGAATAGCTCACTGGAAAAAGTACTTCAGGCAAGAATCTCAAAGGAACTATGCTGGGCTAGAATGTGAGAAGATGAACTGGATGAGCTAACAAGATTTTCCCATCTCTAATTTATATAATTTGTTTTTTAAAAATCTATTGGTAGTTCACTTTGCTTGAAATTTCTTCACAGGACTTACAGAGTCACTGACCAAGGCAAAAGATGGTGCTGGAGAGAAAAAAGTGTGTGTTTTTCCTGGATGACATACACATGAAAAAAAAAAAAGTCTGCAGCCTCTCAGAGGTTGTGAAACTAGAAAGACTGGTTGGGGACAACACAGCTCGTAGTGGCTGCCCCCACCAGGCTGATACGTGTGTACAATAAGCTACGACCGTGGGTGAGGATTAAGGGCTAGGTCAATGGTAGAGACAGTGGCTTTGGAAGAGCTGTAACCCTACTTAAGCATGCTGCAGCCCCTCATGGTTGATCTTCAGCACTGGGTAAGAAGTGGGAAGGCTCTCCTCTAGCTCCCTGCATGACTTTCCCTGTTAATTATCACCAAAGGATTTTTGAGTTAACAGAATATTTGATTACGGGCTTCTCACTCCTCTTCCTTTCTTTTAAAGAAAGAGTTTTTTAGCTTGCTTTTGTTTTCAATTAGCTTTCAAAAGGTTGGATTAAAACAGAGATTGCAGAGCTGGTCTGTCAGTCTTTCATTAGTTGAGTGCTGGACACAACAAACATCCTTAATTACTCCCTTCAGTCCTGAAGCCTCATATGCAGCTTTACCAACACACCACAGTCCTGACTTTCAAAATACCAACTTTCACAATCCCTACCATTTCAGTTCATGACTGGATGCAGTCGCAGGTCAGACCTACTTCCCTTTCATGGACTCAAAGCAGGTCACTGGCCTGTGCTATTGCCCTTTATCACTCCTGGTAAGTCTGTCTGTGTTGCAATTTTAAGGATGCGCCAGGGCACTGCTAATGGGTGTCTGAAGTCCAGCCTCTTTTGAGCAATCTTCAAGCAGCTCTAGGAAAGACCTTCTGTCCTACTGTACCAAATGTTGCAGTCTTGTGGATGTATCCTGTCAAATGGAGTCAGGGATGTCAGAGGAGTTATGCCTCTAATCAGGTCCTCTTTATTGTATTTCCTAGAGGAAAAAATCCTGCACTATTCCTTCTCCACTTCTGCCCACCAAGGCTTTCACTAGGGCCCTGACCAGCTCACTAGTATATAACCGAAAGTTACATCTAGGGGAAGTGACCTGATGACTGCAGGTCCTCAGCCAGCTTATTCCATCACTTCTTGGTAAACAGCCATGGTTTGGAATACCTATATCCACCCCCAGAAAGCTTCTGTCTCTTCTTCTTAGGTCCCACAGCCTATCTCAGTTACTAAGTTACACGTAGGCACTGAAACTTCCTACAGAACAGAGCATCAGGGAGCACAGAGTTCTGCTTCCATCTCCTCTCCTGGAGGCAGAGAGATTTAATCAAGTGTTTTCTGCAGAGCTTAGGGCTCCTAGTAGTGATGATGGAGAATAAATCTCTTTCCAATCATTAGAAGGTTCTCAAAGAGGCTTTCTTTGTTGTGATCACACTCTTCAAGGATATAGGTACATCTGATGGACACTGCAGGTACCTGCTCCAACCCTGTGCACAGCGTTCATCTTTGGGCCCTCTCCTGCCCACACTAAGATCATGGTTTCTCCTGCTTCTCTGTCTTTTTAGGATGACATCCAAGCTGGACTGAAAGCCTGCAAATGACAAAGAGCTTAACTGTCCCACTGGCTAACCAGACTCACAGTTTGGAGAACACACCCTATTTCTAGATGACCTTCAACTGCCAGCCACTAAAGTGACTCTCGTTTTAGTAAATTAAACAGCTTAGGCCTTGTACTCAAGCCCTGACTTGCAATTTTCTGCCTTGCTAAACACTTAATATGCCTCACAGCAAGTTCTGGCTTGTGGCAGCTAGTACTCTCCTAACAGCAGCAAGGCTGAGTCTGACATCACAAGTCAGGGCACCATTCTCAACAGGCTATTCGGGCAGGATTGCCTTCTTTGAGGGAGAAGAAATTTTATACAGAGGGATACTGTGCCAGTTGCTTTCAGGTTCAGACACCTGACCCAGGTACGCTTTATTTAGTAGTGTAGGTGTAACTTAGATTTCTACAAGACCTTTCCTGCCAGTTTTGTTTACAATTAGAAATCTCTCTCCTAAGTGAATTATTTGTAGACTGCGATTAAGTCAGTTCTTAGGTTTCTGTTGTATAAACTACGTTTTGAGTCCTTTCCAGCTCTCAGCATCCTTTGAGAAATACAAAGAGGAAAACAGTAGACAGTACTCCAGTATTATCTCACCAGCCATGCTCGTACTCCAGGTTCCTCCCAGTCATCTGTCCCCTTATGAGCACAGCACAAGGAACAAATCGTCCTGTCCTCACCTGTGTACCTCATTTCCAGGGTCAAGAATCCTACAGGTGTGGGCCAACTGGGCAATACACTAATCTGGTCCCTGACATGAGCTCTCAGGAGACCAAGAGTATAAAGGGTGCTAAATTATACTTCTGCTGCTCATCTGGGACACAGAAGTTAGTCGGACTGAAAAAAATGAAAATACCCCACTTGCTATTTCCTACAAATAGAAGAGAAGTCATTCCTAAATGCTTGAGTTTTTAGCTTAAAGACTATTTACTGTGATGTCCATATCCTCCATAGTTGTACTGTGTTCGAGGATACGGTCTCCAAACTCCCTGGCACATCCTATATAGACACTTCACTACACAAAGGTAGTCATAGCATTTTGTTGCTGAAATGTACTCGACAAATACACCTCTGCCTGTGCAATTTGAGCTCACCTTGTTGTTGTTGTCCTCCCTCTGACACATGCAAATATGCCAACAATTAATTCTTCCTGATAAAAAAGTTCAGCACCACCAGGCTAATAGTTTACCTCCATAGGTACCCCACTAGAAGCAGCCGCTGATAACAGGATCTCCCCACTACTCTTGGCAAGTACTTTCTGTAGTCTATCCATTGATAAGCTTTCAATTATGCAACAGAAGTGGTGTTGGTTATCTTTGCCTCTAGCACTACCATCCACAAGAAGGTTTCTGTATCACAGCCCCTGGCCTCTTACATGCCATGGTCTTGATCATTATGTCATAATGCAAAAATAACTGTACTACCAATGAAAGGATGACTTCGTATGTAAGGAATTGCTCTTGAACAAGGTTCTAGAGAGATCTGTTGTACTGATCTACAGAACTGTTACTCTACTTCATGTCTCTATAAGCACAAGGCTCAGCCTGTTGTGGGGATACTGGCAACACCAGTTCAGAAAACCACTGTAGGGCACTTGGTAACAGATTAGGTGAGTACATATACAGTGTCACCCTGTCACCATGCTTACACTCATGACTTGGGGATGCACTGATGCAGGAACTGCACTGTTGCAAAACAAGTACTACAGAGTTTCAGTCTCATAGCCCTCTGGTGTGGCACAGCTGTCACTGTGCCTCAAGCGCAATTGTTGCTGCTTTGCTAGGCAACAATCACAACATGGTAATGGCCTGTCAATATACAGCAAGAAGGTCACAAAGCCAAATCTTCAGCAGTAAAACTGAGGTTTTCTCCAGTTAGCAGTATTTACATGGGTAATTAAAAAAAAAAAAAGACTCAGCCTATTTTGCAAGAACAAGTGCAATTTGCAACTATAAGACTGAATTTCCCAGCCATTAGAATTTTTGTCCATATCTGTCCTTTTCTCTTCTCCCTCAGAGAAATACTGCACAGTATGAGTCAAGGGCAAAGTTTTAAGGTTTAAATCCAGCTGTCATAAAAACACCATACCCAGTCGTATCAAGTCAGTATAAAGACTTCCCCTTGAAAAATGAGTGGTAACCTCTATTGAAGCACTGCTGCTTGAAGGGGCGAGCTAGGTGGCATTAAGTCCTGAACACTAGGTAAAGCTAAGAAAGCAGGAGACATATTATGCTAACCTTTATCTCCAGAAACACCCTTGACATGCAGAATGTTTGTTCACTCTGATTACCTGGGTGGAGAGGTTATTGTTGCTTAAATTATTTACTTTTAAAACCACAGTTATTTGCCACCACCCTTCTCATGCTGCCCTGTACACCCTAGTGCTAACATACCTTCGCATAGGCAAGGAATACCGGAAAGAACTATAAAGACCACTCGGAGGATGGCTTCTTGGGGATAAATCTGGCAAGAGACAGAGACGTCCACTGGGACCAGTCATCAGGATGAAAAAGCAAAAAAGTGCCACCTGTCTCTGCTGTAAAAGCCACCTAGCAGAGAATTCCCAGGGGAGCAGAGGGCACAAGTGAAGTAAGATTAAACCTGGTAAAAAGGCATCTATTCCTTCCACTTTCCGTGCCTCTGCCATATCAGGGGCCAAAGAGAGTTTCAATTAATTAAATCAATATAGCTTTACAGGTCTCATGAACAGTATGGATCTGCTCCCTCCCATTCCTCCTGGTGAGAAGTAGATATGTCTCTCTCCTCTTAATATGCTCTGCGTCTCAGAGACTCTAGCACAGTTCCTTAACAGCTCCCTGAAAAGAAGAAGCAACAGGGTTGAATGGAAAGGCAGGTGCATATCCTGGTGACCCTACCACCACCACTACACTGATGAGAAGCACCTTCAAGTGTAGAAGGGAGATGGAAAATGAGTGCTGGATTTGAAAGAACTTGTGTTCTCTGAGGTCACCGGTAATTCTCAGAGTTTTGTGTTTTTGTTTGGTTTTTTTTTAATAGTGCAAGGTCACACCCATAATCTTTGTCCCAGCCAAAGCAAGTTCATTTCCTGGCTGGCAATGTGTTCTCCTGTGTCTAGTCCAGTTTTGGAGACCAGAACTGATGGTCTAGGCTTCCATTACTGGATTTCCCTCAGGGAGCTATTCCACACACCAACAAAAGTCAGTTGCTAGCAAAGATTTCCTGATATTCAACTGAAAATTTGCTTTCATTCAAACTGTTTCCATTACCCCAGCTATTTGCTTTTGGATCTTCTCCCTTAAATAGTGTGTTCCACTTGTCTCCATCCTTTCAAGATGAAGTTTCACCTCTGTGCATGCAAGTCCAGCTTTTCAGAAGAACTGCCTGTCCCATCCCTGCCCTGCCCTGGTTCACTCCTCTCTCAAAATCAAGCACACTTCTTGCAACGCTGGCAGCAAGGATCATATTTTCAGAAGTGATAACAAACCAGAATTCCAGAGCAGTTTGTGGAAGCAGCAGCAGTGACCACCTCCAGCTGTCCACGGTAGGTGAAGAGCCTACAATCCCTCTGTGACAGGACTGGTTGCCTCCAGAGGCAAGTCTCCTGGTGACAGCCTTGTGGTCACCAGCAACAGAATAACCAAGGTGGGAAGGTCAGCATCCCATACCTAGAAATATTTCCTGAAGTATCCAAACTGAAGAGCATATGAGAAGAAAATTGCTTCCTTCCAGGCCAACCCTTGCCCTCTGACACATGCACCCAAATCTCTGTAATGACCACACTAGTGATCACAATTGCATTTAGGCATCACATTTACCTCTAGCAGTGGCTTGTTTTAACTGGCTGACCAGCACCTAGCGTGTTGAAGACTCAGCTTCTCAGTATTGCAATAGAAAAGATAACAGTAATATTAATAATAATATGGTTTGGGGTTTTTCCTCAGACTTTTAGAATAAGATGTTGGTAAGAGTATTGAGCATTGTGCTTGTCTTTCATGCCAGTGCAAATTTAATCCCAGAGCTATAAAGCTATCAATTCGGGTATATGAAGCCTTAGGGACACTTTAGCTCTAGGCACAAGCAGCCACATTCCCCCAAATGCACATCTATTCCAGAATTTCTGGTGATTGTATCACACAGAGAACAACTCTACCTTGAAAAAAAGAAAAAAAAAGTCACCTTTCCCCTGGAGTTATTAACTCCTCGTTCACTCAGCAGCCTTATCAGGGAAATAGTCACTACATCTGAGTCAAACTGAGGTAACATGTACATTGAATATGGCTCAGATACACATAGACCATTATATTATATTATATGGGGTAGTCTAGAAAGCTATATTGCATCAGACAAGTCCCTATAAAAAGTGTCATGGTCTAAGTCACTCTGGTTCCATGGTTTATTACTGTCTCAGCTAAGGCATACAAGCTGAGCAGTGACTGTAATAGTATGAAGTGAAACAGGACAGCATAAACAGTATCCTGCAACAGTTAATCTTTAAAAAGGTGAATGGTTGCCTTTGACCTCTCAGGGGTTGAGAACTAGAAAACTTATATCTCTCTTTTATAATATATTCCTCCACCCCTTGAATGCATGTACATGCACATATGCCTATTCTCACAATATGGCTCACTTACTTTAATAGTAAGAATTCAATAGCCAATCACAAACAGTTCCCAAATTAACGTAGAAAGACATAGCCTCTCTAGTCTGCTCAGATTTACAATGCAATAAAGAGCATGAGGCGGATGTTTCCAGGCAAGCAGACACTCAATACACATGCAACAGCACCTTGGTGTGACGCCAGAAGTTAAGATAGCTGCACCTGTTCAAGTCCCAGAGAACCAATACAGTGTGAAATACTGGAGAGTATCGCACATCTAGAATAGGGAGCTCCCCTAGGAAAGGGACATATTATGGGGTGCTGGGAGTCATTGACCATTATCAGAACATAAAAGCAGACAGAACCCCATTGTGAAACAAACAGGACACTCCACTTTCTTTTTTAGGGAGAAGACACACCTGTTTCCTCCGTGCTATTCATCAAATACCAGACCAGTAGCATAATGATCTTTGTCCTATTAATCTTTACAGGGGTATTTACAACAATGATGAGTGTGGTTGCTAGCATTACAAAGCCCTCAGTAATACATTCACAGGTGAAAATGTATACAGGCAAAGAAAATGCAGAGATAGCAGGTAAGTCTCTGTTCCAAGATATTTGAAGTGGAATTACAAATTATTCACCTTGCTGGTAAGCAGGGGTCAGATTTCATCAGTTTACTCTAAGTGGGTGGGGAGGATGCAAAGGCTGAGAGTTGTATTCTTCAGTGGTGAAAAAGTCACTGGGGCTAGGATGAATTGCTCTACAGACAAAATGCAGTCCACAGGCCACCAACTGGACTGTTCAGACAAAACCAGTTGTTGAACCAACACAATACTTCAGGCAGCTTCATTTAACTTTAGCTGTGTATATTTAAAACCACAAATAATAAAGACCTCTTTTTAAATTGCTTTCAAAGTGTGTTTTTGGAGACCTCAAAACTAGGAAGCCATAAGCCCAAATAACAATTACCTTGTGCAGAAGAAGGTCTGGAATCTTCAAATATTGCAAAAAGACCTAGGGGTCACAGGCTTCTTCATGGCCATCATTCATAAAGCCCCTTTCTGCCGTGCCTGCACAGAGTATTCAGACAGAAATTTACATGGGCTGGATTTCAAAGCAAGGGATGCCAGAAGAGATCTTCCAGCTGTGAATGGCCTCCAGATGCAGGCTTTTCTTCTTCAGGACTGGGGGTGGGGATGAAAATGCCTTCCATTTGTCTCATACAATTAAATGGAAAAACATTGTCTACTGAGGAGGGTGGGCAGACAGAGAAGGTGGAGTCAGAAACTGTCCAGAACTGAACAGGAAAAAAACCCCCTGAACTATAGCTGAAACTGTTCAAGACACGTATCATCTTAAAAGATGTAATTTCTGAGTAGAGGTTGGTCATTAAGACATGGCAGACATCAGCAATCAAGACATTTAAATTGGAAAGGACCAAAAAACCTAAAAGGTAGTTTTTGTTTGCAAAAAGTATGTTCTTCACCTCACAGAGCTGTGACAGGATATTACACTGTGAAACACCCCTGGAGAGCTTGTGGCCAGGGCTGCTTTCTGGTTGACACTGTGCTAAGCCACAACCGACATGTTTCTGTTGCTAGCACCCCACAGTCCTGGACTTGTAGCTAGTTATCTTTTCCTCTGCAAAGATTGTTTGTGGGCAGTTTATACTTCCTTCCAGCTTACTTGTTCAAAATTATCCTCCTTAATTGAAATTTGTCCCCCAAGCAACAAATCTGTGCAAGCTGAAAGGATCAGCATCCCTGGGGATAAAATGTAAAACAAACGAATTGTAAAACAAATTGTAAAACAAACGAATTGTAAAACAAATTGTAAAACAAACGAATTGTAAAGCAAACTAGTACTCACAGCTGCAAGTACGCAGAATCCGTATTTCATTGCTGATATGGAGCTTGGGATTTCCTGCTTGGACAGGTTTAACTGTTGGGATCAGACAGCCAGACCATATTTACTTGTCCAGCAAGCGAAGATTATGTCTCTCTTCTGTCTCCTAAATGTCTAAGGACATCTACTGCCCTAGAAAGCTAACAGGGAAAACAACACTTTTCTCATTTTAAAAACATGACCACAATCTTTGCTTACTTTCAGTCAAAAGTCCTTCTTTGTGCCTTGCACAGAACATTAGGAGTGTCCTCAAGAGAAATCAGCTCTCTATCCAGAATTTTGAGGTCTTCTCCATTTTGTCATTTCACATTCTACTACTTTTGTAATATCTCACCAGCTATCAGATAATAACTTGGCAAATGACTGTAGCAAAAGGAAAAAAAAAAGAGTTTTACTAAAAATGTAAGATGACCTGTATTAGCCAAGACTGCAGAACCAGTATCTCTTCTCTAGCATCTACCAGGGAAAGAAGCTTAAGAAACAGAGAAAGCTAAATTATATTCCATCACCTTTCACCTGCCTGCCACTTAGGATGCTTTTCTGATGCAAATATAGCATCTATGCTGCTGCATTGAATAGTCACTAAAGGAAATATGCTGCATGTGACCAACCCACTCAAGCATCATCTTCCACAGCAGCATGTGGCAATGAATTCCAATATTCCTTGATGCCAGTGTGGAGAAGTCCATAGCTTGTATCTTCTAAACTCCTGCCTAATCAGTTTGTCAAGTGTCATTATCTTTCGTGATAATGGATTGCGTGAGTGTTCTCTGTTGCCAGTCTCTGTTCTATCTCTGATTCCCTTTCAGGCATCTCTTTTCTAAGATTAGCAATCTATGTTTGCCCAGAAACTATCTCCTACTTCTGATCACCGTTCATGTCCTCTCTGTTCTTAAAAGTGTTTCTCTATGTTCTTCAAAGGAATAACCAGGACTCAGAACTTGCAAACGTTCAACAGACCATGAAGTACACAGAGGCGTAATTGTGTTGTTTCTTCTGTACTCATTCCTAACATTTCTGTTTGGCTTTTTGACCTCCACAGAGACTTGAGTGAGTGCTTTCAGCAGACTGTCTGCAATGAATCCAAGATCTCTTTCTCTGGTGGCAAAAGCTGATTTACACCCATTCAGTTTATGTGTACAGCCAGGTTATTTTCTTCCTTGTGGGACTCCCTTGCATTTTCTGCACTGAATTTCATATGCCAAGGAGTGTCCAGCCACTCAGTGTCAGTAGAATTTCTGCAACCCTTTGCAGTCAGCTTTAGATTGCCTCTCTGCAATAGTTACGGGCTGCAAGTAAACAGTTAACTTGCTATTGACATTCCTCTCCAGATCACAAATATGTTGAATAGCACTAGTGTTAACACAAAGTCCTTCTGATCCCATTTGGCAGAGCTGGCCATAGCCAGGACTCACATTTGAGAGTGGTCTAGGATACACGACTGCCTGGCACCAGTCTTTTACAGATACAGTGTGCTCAGACAGCAGGTATGTGGGGACATTCACTGTGATAACTAGACCTGTTTATTTTAATGGCCTGGACCTTAAATCCAGCAAATACAGTGATAGAACAAACTGGATACAGATGCTTGCTGGTTTTTATGTTGCTGAGTACCAGAGAATATGATGGCTGCAAAGGAGAAACAGAGTTACTACATGGAAAATGTTTGGGCTCTTCATATCAGTGGAGGATGCAGATCTGCACCATTCCATGGAATTGCAGGGTGGTAAGGATTGGAAAGGATCTCTGGAGATCATCTAGTCCAATCCTCCTGCTAAAGTAGGTTCACCTAGAGCAGATTGCAAAGGAAAATGTCCAGGTAGGTTTTAAATATCTCCAGTAAAGGAGACCCCACAACCACCCCAGACACCCTATTCCAGTGTTCCAACACCCCCACAGTTAAGAAGTGTTCTAGTTCATACCCACTGACCTTTGGCAGTGAGCACCATTGAGAAGACTCTGGCCCCATCCTCTTGACACTTGCCCCTTGTCCATCTTCTCTTTTCCAAGCAAAACAGCCCAAGCTTACTCAGCCTCTCCTTCATGAGAGAGAGAGATACTCCATTCCCCTGATCACCCCTGATCACACCAGGCCCTCCACCGGACTCTCTCCAGTAGTTCCTTCTCTTTCTTGAACTGAGGAGCCCAGAACTGGACCCAATACTTCAGATTTGGCCTCACTAGAGCAGAGTAGAAGGGGCACATAACCTCCCTTGACCTGCTTGATATACATTTCTGGATGTTTCCCAGGATACCATTGGCCTTTTTGGTCATGAGGACACATTCCCGGCTCATCATCAACTTATTGTCTACTAGGACTCCCAGGTCTTTCTCCAGAGACCTGCTTTCAAACCCTAACCTGTACTGGTCAATGGGGTTGTTCTTCCCAAGCTTGCCTTTGTTGAACTTCATTATGTCCTTTCTGGCCAAATTTCCAGCCTCTCCAGGTCTCACTGAATGGCAACATAACCTTCCGGTGTATCAACCACGCTTCCTGGCTTTGTATAATGAGCCAGCTTGCTGAGGATACACTCTGCTCCCTTATCCAAGTCACTGATGAATATGCAGAAAAAGACTGGGCCCAGCACTGACCCCTGTGGAACACTGCTGACCACAGGCTTCTTGCACCATCAATGACAACTGTCTGAACTCCACCATTCAGCTAATTCTCAATCCATCTCACTGTTCACTCATCTAACACACATTTTGTAAGATTACCTATGAGGATGTTGTAGGAGACAATGTCAAAAGCCTTGCTAAAGTTGAGGTAGACAACATCCACTTCTCACCCCTCATCTACCCAGCCAGTCATGACATCATGGAAGGCTATGAGACTGATCAAGCATCATTTCCCATATTGACTATTCCTGATAACCTTTTCTTCCAGATACTTGGAGATGACATCCTGGATGAGCTATTCCACCACCTTTCTGGGGATGGAGGTGAGNCGGTGTATCAACCACGCTTCCTGGCTTTGTATAATGAGCCAGCTTGCTGAGGATACACTCTGCTCCCTTATCCAAGTCACTGATGAATATGCAGAAAAAGACTGGGCCCAGCACTGACCCCTGTGGAACACTGCTGACCACAGGCTTCTTGCACCATCAATGACAACTGTCTGAACTCCACCATTCAGCTAATTCTCAATCCATCTCACTGTTCACTCATCTAACACACATTTTGTAAGATTACCTATGAGGATGTTGTAGGAGACAATGTCAAAAGCCTTGCTAAAGTTGAGGTAGACAACATCCACTTCTCACCCCTCATCTACCCAGCCAGTCATGACATCATGGAAGGCTATGAGACTGATCAAGCATCATTTCCCATATTGACTATTCCTGATAACCTTTTCTTCCAGATACTTGGAGATGACATCCTGGATGAGCTATTCCACCACCTTTCTGGGGATGGAGGTGAGTCTGACTGGCTTGTATTTTCTCAGGTCCTCCTTCTTGCCCTTTTTGACGATTGGAGTTATATTAGTTTTTTTCCCCCAGTCTTCAGACACCTCTTTTGTTCTCCATGATGATTCAAAAATGATGTAGAGCAATTTATCATTGACATCTTCCACCTCCCTTAGTACTCATAGGTGCATCCTATCTGGGTCCATAGGTTTCTGAGTGTCTAGTTTGCCTAGACGATCTCTAACCCAGACCTCCTTGACCAAGGGACAGTCTTCCTTTCTCCAGACTTTCCTTTCTCTAGGGTCTGCGATTCCTGAGGGCTGGCCTGAGCAGTAAAGACTTGAAGCAAAGAAGACATTCAACAACTCCTCCTTCTCTGCATCCCCTTGCAATTCCTCCCATCACTCAATTTGGATGTGTCCTGATGTGTCCCTTCCCTTCCACAATGGTTGATGAAAGCTGGCAAGGGTGCCTTGGGCAAAGTTCCACCAGCTGTGAACAAGCCTGCACACAGAACAATCCTCCTTGAGCCATCCATCAAGAGTGGGATGGATCAGAAAACAGATCAGTGGGCCAAGTGTGGACGCTCTTCTCTGCCAAACCACAGGCTCTCTGTACCAGGATCACTTAGAGGTTTGTCACCCTGTTATCCTCTTCTGAAACACTCCAGTTCATCCACATTCATCTATCAGACTCCCACAGCTGGAACTCTGACCTGCAAAATGTGTCATCTGCTCTTGACTTTGCAGCTGTAAATAACCTCATGGTCATGTGGCACCCCCGGTTTCAGGTGCCACACTGTCTCCAAGGCAAGAGGGGCCACCTTGGAGGAAAGCAAATATGAAAGTATCCCAGGCATGAAAACGCTTCTGTGGTTCTTGAGGCAGGAATTTCTCTCACACCTACCCCACCCCCCTATATTCCTCCCCAGTGCTTGGTGCAACTGAAACCCAGAAACAGCAAGAGCAGACAAGTTCACTCCACTACCTGGGTATCGATTACACCTGCAGCTGGAAGGCAAGCAATTGAAAACAAGATGTCAGCTTTGCCAGATGATTCTCACTGACTCCTAGCTCGGGCTCAGTGCCAGTCCTCACCCTGTTGCATTTCAGCATCCTAACTCTTTCCATGACAGTTGGACAGGTGTTTATTCAGGCAGAGACATTTAATTTCACATGTGTTCAGCCTTCATGGAAGGGAGAGAAATTCCAGAGCTGCTTTCCTGAGACACGTTGAGCAACCCAACACCCCTGACAGCCAGGACAGGCAGAAAACAACAGCTTCTTTATGCCTGGGTCAAACCCTCCTATTACTTGTTTCTGCTTGCTGGTGTTTCCCTAGCTGTCAAAAGGATTTTTAAATTACAGTGACAAGCTGGCCTTTCTTATATGAAGAACTCAGCTTTGCAAATAGCACGGAGTACCCAACAAGGCACCAGCTGAGCAGCAGCCTGTCCTCAGAGACTACTCTGTTAGGAGAATGAACCCCCTAAGATTTCTTGTGATTCCATGCCTCTCAGGTCAATTACTCTTTCCAGGCATTTTGGGAGGGACACTGTGCATACTCAGTAGCCTGCACAAGTCAGCAGCATTAGCTGCTGCTGCGAGAGATTCAGCTGCTGGCCAGCACAAGGACTGGGACAACCACCAGCTGCTGCTTGTGTGAGTATTGGGTGGGATCTGTTTCCAGCAAAGCAAAAGGTTGGGAATTCACGTCTCAAACACTTGCACATATCTTGCTCTCCCACAAGGGAAGAGCAGAGGTAGCAGTAAAATCCCTCTGAAAGAGAGATGGCAAAGAAGGTCAGCTACCAAGGTCTTTACATCTTCCTTTCATTGCTGTTTCCACCCTGCTTTCACTCTTCAGTAACTCATTGTGGTATGATATGCAGAGGTCTCTTAACTTTCAGAGCTCCATCATGCTAACTCTGACCTGTGGCATGGTTGTCACTTCTACACTGAACCATGAAGGTAACAACGCTGGACTGGAACAACCTCCATGAACAGCAGTGCAGCCCACAGGGATTTGCTGCCCTGTCACAGCTGGCTGCCCAGCTGCTCTACGGCTTCTAAGTCACATGGAGCCCATCCTTGTCAGGAAATTTGGAGGGGTCAAAGGAGATCACTACTTCCCTTTCCCTCCACCCTGACCACTTCTCTTACAGAGAAAAGGACTCTGCAGCCAGCCAGCCGCATAGATCTGCTGTCGATGCTTGCTGGAAACAGCTGCTCTGCAAGTGGTTTGTGAGGCAGAATGGCCTCCTTCCTCATCACCTGTTGAAATTATCACCAGTTTAAGGAGTATAACCAGCTATAACGTACTTGAATTACATCTCAAGTTGCCTATCACTCTGTCTGCACATTGCTAACCCCAATACATGTGCAGCACTACTGTAAAGAGGAACAGACCCTGCACTCAGAAAAGTTTTGCCTTGTTCTCCTGGAAGTAATGAAGATGTTGGTGCCCCTTACACTTCTGTGTTTCCCCCTGATCCAGTACACTCATCATGCATACCAAACACGGCCATTACAACGCTACTGTTGCTTGTTGTTCAGTCTGTGCCCTGTTTTCTCAGTTTCACTCCCTAGTCCAATTTTTACCAGTATTATAAAGTAGATCCAAGATCCTTACATATCACAGAAGACATAATATTTGTTCTCAACAAGGTAGTACATACAACTTGTACATACATACCTTTAAGCTTCAGTCCAAACTTCTAAAATTCCCTCAAATAACCACATCCTCCTCAGAATTTCTTCAGTCCATCTCTAAGAGTCCTTAATCTTCACCTGGGAATACTCCTTACCAGTCCGCTGTGACCTTTGCTTCAATTCATGCATTATAATTTTTCATCTGGTTGAGGATGTATCTCATAGGGATGGTGGTGCTCAGGCATTCCTATAAAATGCGAAAAATTATTTTGTGCCATTGAGACATTTCTCTGATTTTTGTTCCACTCTCATAAAGCATCACCCTTCATAAGCACACTTGAAGTCAAAAAGCCCCGTCTTTTACTTCTCTGTGCGATCTAATCATGCCCCAAGCCAGGTGATGTGATGAATGGTCCCTTTCTTCTCCTGCTTGTCTAGCTCATGTCTTCCCCCATGCTCTCAGCATGTGCTGCACAGGGACATGATGCTTCTGCCTTTTACATTAGCTCCGCAAAACAGGTAGGTAATTCCTCAGTCCCACAGCACTGCTGGGACTACACTAGGGTAATCCCCAACCATAGGATTTCAGTCAAATCCTCTAAACAATAACCTTGAGCTTTGACTGTCATTACCACTTTAGGGCCTCTCTGAGGGTGAAATATGGCTCTGCAATCTGTGGATGCAAGAGGAACATTAATGTCTGAAAAGCTGCAAATGGCATTGGCTGTCTTCTCCTCCACTAAGTGCTAGATCATGTTGCACTCTGTCTGCTGCCCCTGTTGAGTTTCTTCCAGCTTTATTTCTCCTGCAAGTTCCAAAGGCTCCCGCCCCCTGAATAGCTAACTTCGGGTTTATTTTCCCCCAGATAATAGGTTTGCATTTTTCCAGTTTGAATCTTGTGTTATTATTTCCTACCCATATCCTGCCTCAAACACAAGGGAGTCACGAAAGTGGTGACTGTACATTACAAAAGGAGAAGGAATGAAATAATGTTAATTTTTGTGAATGCACAAAGGAGCATCTGTGTACAAGGGGAAGCAAAGCAAAATTTATTTTTCCTCTCAAAAGATCAATGGACAACTGGCAAGAAGCTGGGGAGCAGGTAACAAGGAAGGAGAAAGCTTAGTTCAATGCTCAGTCTTTCTGCTAAGGGATTTCCCTCTCACAAATTCTCTCCTTACCACGAGTTTCTTGACATGATGGTGCTGCTTCAATCCCTGATACAACATCAGTAAAACTGCCAGGAAGTCAATGAGAGTTGTTCCAGTTCTGCACTGCTGCAAATAAACTCAGGAGCTGGCCCATAGCATGACATGTGTAGCTGCTTCCTCTTTCAGGAGGGAACCATCCCTCTGCTGACACAGGAATTGTTTCCCTCTTTGTCAGGAATGAAAAAGCAAATCTAGAAATCCTCCCCTCCCTTCTGTCACGCAAGAGCAATAAGAGGGAGAGGACCTCCCAGGCTCCTGCCAGTCTTCTACACTTTGCTCAGGGACTTGGACCTAGGAGGCATTTTCTTTATTGGCTGCATCACCCATGATGCTCAGCCCTTTTTATCCTTCCCTGACCCTCTCAATATCCAGCTTGTCTTGCTACCTCAGCTACTCTTCCCTGTTTTCCTTCTCCTCCCTCCTCACTATCCACTGAGCTTGGTGCTTTACCCCATCAACTTTTGCCCTCACTGGGAGAGCACAATAGGTACCACTGCCCTTCTTAGGAAGCCTTCCCTGGGCTTTCGTTTCAGTTTCTTTGAGAAGTAATCTGCCTATTTAGACTGTTCATTCTCCAGGTCCCTAGCAGTTTCTGCCATTTATCTTCTTAGGCTAGCACTCTCCCTCCCTGCATATGTGTACAGCCTATGACATTACAATGTTAAATAAATGAATCCAGATATTTAGAAAAACAAGATATTGCAGAAAGTGAGAAGCAAGTACAGTTAGCCTTCGTGCACTCTCCAAACCTTATCTCTGGCTGCAGAAGCAAATTCTACAGTTTTGTCAGGACACCAACATCCACTCTAAGAAGAAAGTCCAGCAAACCTTGAGTAGAGCTAGCATGTACGAACAATCCATGGGAGCGGAAGGTAAATAGAAAGATGTCCCTCAACAACAGCACAAATAACACTCCCCTTTGCCTCGGCCTCTTAAAGTCCATTTCTACAGCCAATGGCACAGTTGCAATCCAGGACACATGACAGCCATGCAGCTAATTCCCCTTGTCAGCACTGAAAGAACGAAGGATAATGAGGCATGGTCAGCTTATGCTATTTCTTGGTGCTTGCAGAATTCTTTTTTTCCCCACTAACTTTGTAAAACCTGACAGTGATGAAATCAGTAGTGCACAATACAGCAGCCACAGAGGGCAGAGTTAGAAATGAGCCAGGAGCAAGAGAAAGCAATAAATAAAACCTCCTTGGTTGCCAGAATGGATGAGAAATGCCTTTGCGCACAGGTGGAGAATACTACCAGCCACTATGTCTTTGATGTGGAATGGGAGAGGCTTTTGGGGAAAGTGACAGCTGAGAAGGGTCTGACAGGGCAGACTTGCACATTACAAGCAAAAGTCTTTAGCTGGTCTGTTCCAAATGAAAAAAAGGAAGAGACTGAGGTAAACGTTAAAGTAAGGGAAAATGAAATGGGGAATGCAGTTCACCCACTCTCATAAAAGCAGGGGAAGACTGCCTCATTTGAGATGGCTCTCATCTAACCACACCTTCTTTTGCTCCAGAATTATGCTTTCCCAGGTTCAGATATCTATTCCCAGCACCAGGCACCTCATGCTACTTCCTCCAGGTGTTCAGAACCTCAGTCTAAAGATCACACTGAACCCACCCCAGCTTCTGGGAAGGCAAGGCATTTTATGGGCTAACTGGCCCTCTGAGAACTAGTCCAAACTCCTCAGTCAGTTATGAATGGATTGCCATTTGCCCAGTCTGGCAGAATCTCCAAATCTGCCACAGAGACCACAACATGAATGTCAGTACTCTAAGACAGCATGAGATACCAGTCCTTCCATTGCACAGAGGAGTCAGAATCCATTTTCATCTCTCTTTCCTGAATAAGAATGAAGTGTGTGGTTTGGTTCCTATGGTAGGATGAAATTAAATTCTAACCATTATGAAATTATGGTAGGAATGGTCTCCTTATCTCATGCCCACATTCAGTTTTTATTCCTGTTACAAAACCAGGAAAATTTTTGGGCTTCCCATACAGGTGGGATGCAGGGAATGCATTCTGGCATAGACTCCACTCATAATGCTGAAGTCCTGGAGGGAACTATTGCAGTTCCTGCCTGTTAAAGCTTTGTGACAAACCATTCCTACACAAATACTGTAAACTCAGACCATTTTCAACTCTCTGCCTATCAATCACCCACTTTCAGAAGATCTGGAAGCCTGGCAGTCCTTAGTGATTACAGAAAAATCAGTTGTAGATGTTCCTGTAGGTTTTGTTCTTCATACAGTTTACCAAAGTATTTGAACCAGTGATCATTCTTGTCACCAAAACCAAATAAAAACAAAAACCAGACTGTGCACGTGAAGAGTTATATCTTTTCAATGTTGACTTCAGTCCACAACTTTCTTGTACCAAGTCTTGCCTGTCAAGTTAGCTTCCATAAATACCGGACGTCTAGCAGTCCTTGAGGGGAAAAGAACATAACAAGACATTTTAGAGAAATGACCAAAACCATAAAGGTGCAACTTCCAATATCTGCTTCCCCAGAACTGAATGAAGCTACAAATAAGGGAACCATTACCCTTTCAGCTCCAGTGGATGAATGCAGCCATTTGAAGCCCTGCAGGGTCATGCATGACAAATGCAATTTATCATATGGAGTTCTATCATATGTCTCTGCAAATTACAGTATCACATGGATAACCCCAGGATACACAAACACATCAGTTATAACACTACAGAGCAGTATGAAACTTGTTGGTTTCTATTTTTTTAAACCTACACACTAGCTCAGGCTGAACCCCGCCTTCTTCATGTCATGACAAGCCAAGCAGTAGCAAATACTACAGAGCATATCACTCGTCCTGCAACCAGCCAGAAGCATGTTGCACAGAATAAATATTAGCACATATAAGAGAAAGGAAAGGGTTTAACTATCATTATGTAGAAAGACATGCTGTTTAGATCGAGGAGGGCTTAATATGCAATGCGTGTTTGCAGATAGTTATCCAGGGAAGGACATCCAAATAGCATATGTTGAATTCCTGTTGAATTTGTACTTGAAAGCACCCCAGAGAGCATGGGAACTCTGCTACACATCTCCCCCAAGCATAAATTCTGGCATCTGAAGAAAGTTCAGGGATACCATGTCCTACCTTCCCTGGCACTCCGCTCTCTAGAAACGATCTGCTCTGGATGCCTTCAGTGGAGCTCAACCATACCTCCTCCACCCCTAACTCCACATCCCATCTCCCACTCCTTATCATCAATTCCTCCTTTGATCTGAGCTTGTGAAAGCTTAATGTTTGTCTTATCTGATGTCACTGTGGATGCCCATTTTGTTGCACCAAAGGCTGCTGTTCACACCAAGTAGTGATGTCTGCAAATGTGTGGGGCATGGCCAAACAGGCAGACATACATCAGCTGCAAGCTGCTTGTTTGGGAAGAGTTTCAGTAAAGGCATGGCACACATAAGAAAGCTTCGCCCTATCATTGCCCATGGAAATGACAGTTCAGATTCCCACAGCTTCAATTCTCATGGCTTTGACCTGACCATCTCCTGCTACTCGCCTGTATGCATTCAGAAAACCCTGTGAAATGAGCAATGCTCAAGGGACATCATGAGTGAGGTCAAAAGACACCATGGATTATGGTGTGGGGATCTTAGGCAATTCAACCCAACGTACTGTGTCAAACTGGCAGCATGCTTTAGATTTTTTATCCTATGATGAGGCTTTTCACGTCATGGGTTTTCTATTGCAACCTGCCTTGTGAAAACCACACACCCTAAAGGGAGAAGTTGCCAGAGGCACACTGGAAGACCAACATTTTCTCTAGATGGGTGGATAAAGCTGTTTCTCCGTCACGCACATATAAAGGCTTATTGAGCTAATGCTTCATTCACAGACAAACAGGTACAGAAAACATGATAGATCTTATCAACTTGAAATGCTCTCCTACCTTTACCTACTGGCAGGAAGTTCGCGTATTTCTACCCTGTCTCTCTGTCCATTGCAAGGTGTAAATAGCCCAAAGATGTAGCAATCTGCTCAGTGGAAGCTGAGCTCTCCCCTGAACACCTTGTGTCCTGACATTAGGGGGTACCCTCTCTTGCTTAAACCATCATCTTGCCCATGTGCAGCATTGCTCCCAAACAGGAGCCGCTATCCACACCTTTGCTCACTTGACAGTTGCTATTACCCTCTCTCATACCTGGATTGACAGGTACAGCAACAGGGATGAAGTCAGTTACTGGTAAGATACCTGTGTGTCCTACAGGGCCACAGTCACAGCCTATGATGTGGTCTGTCTGGTTAATTTTCTTTGTTCTGCTGTCTGAGCACCAGCATTTTCAGATGGAAAGCCAGGAATCAATGCTCCTGTGGGCAAGCTGACGCTGACACTGCAAAAACCTGCTGCGTCCCTGCAAAGCATCTGATGTTGCCCATTGCCTGGCGTGGCCTGCCAGACTGGGAAGCAATTTTTACAAAATCAGTTTGCTCTCTCTGGACAAATAATACTTTGCCAGTCAAGGGCTGCTTCATACCCAGCTTCTTAGGGGACACCACTGTTGTTGCCTGTATGAGTTTTTCTTAAATGCATGTGTGTTCACTGCTGGCTGTCAGAAATGTCATTCTGTGGTCGTGTAGGCAGCTGGTCTCTGGCAGATGGATGGTCACTTGTGAACAGGTCTGGGGCAGAGGATGCTCTGCCACAGCTGAACTCTGGTCCACTGAGTCTGCTTTGGGAACATGTGCTGTAGTATTTTGTGTGGAGCTGAGCATCCATCACTCCAGTAAAGTCTGCTGGGGAAATAGGAAAGGGCAAACGGACAGCACAACCCAATGCAAATGCCAGATGCTTCTGCAGGGCAAGCAAATATATTTTCCTTTCCCTGGGTATTACATTCATGTATATCACCAAGAAGCATGTTCTAACCCATAGATATGAAACACAGTTAGTCTTATTCTATCCTTGGGTAACAAAAATCTGTCTTTATTTTCCAACAGTGGCAAAATTCCCACAGGATTGTCTAGGTGTGATGTTTTTGCCCACAGTATGTATCATCTTTGCTACTGTTTTATCTATAGGTCTGTTTTTAAGCAGGTTGCTATGTCTAAAATTAGACCAAACACCAGACAGAGGAATAATCTGAAAAAAAGCAACATCTTTTAATCTGTATAGACTTCAAAGAACACCAGTTTGGTCTTTCAAACAAAGGCAGTCCAGTGCCCTCCTCATTAAAGTAGGAAAGGCCTTTACCACGTATTTTACCAGTATCTGCTTTTTTCTTTCTGGGTCTCTGCAACTGGCAGGTTTGATTCCTTGCAGTAGCAGATCACCAACTCTCACATTTTATTTTATGTGGATCACATTTTAACCCAGGTGCTTTCTGACAAAATTCTTCCCTCCTCACCCACATTTCAAGCACATCTCCACTGAATCTTGCCTGTAGCATCCACAAGGCAACTACACTAGTCAAGCCTCTGCAATGTAAAGGATCTATTTTTAGAGGTCTTTAAGATGGCAACAAATGCTGACCTCAGAAGACTGAATCACAAACTTCTTATTTCATCTTCCTTGCCTGCTCTCTCTCTGTAGAAGCAAACCACCACCATCTGGCCAACTTGCTCCAGAGTTATCACCAGGACAGAGCTGCATTTTGAGCATCTCTGCTCCTTGTTATAGTCCCAAAATTCTTGTCCATGAGAACCACACAGGTCTGCTTTGCATCCCCCCATACACGCAGTCTCCACAAGTTTT
This sequence comes from Piaya cayana, assembly GCA_013389865.1. Classification (NCBI taxonomy): domain Eukaryota; kingdom Metazoa; phylum Chordata; class Aves; order Cuculiformes; family Coccyzidae; genus Piaya; species Piaya cayana. Next base: position 156,335 of record WAAB01021945.1, read on the forward strand.
TCCTGTGCAGTACAGGGAGGGGATGTGGTGACTCACACATCCCTGGTTGCCCCCTGCCAACCAGCTGTTTGTTTGAGTGATGGTATTGTTGAAGTCCCGTTGCCACAGTTGTAACTATTTTTTTTTTTTATGACAACCAGAAGTTCAGTTTTATAAACAGATGCTGTTGTGGGCCTCTATTACTCAGCTGGATCAGCGTCAGTCGTTTTTCCAGGCTGTGGTCTCTACTGCACACTGAGTCAGATGCAGCCTTGTACAGATTTCTTTGAATCTGGTTTCCTCCCAGCGACTCTTGACTCTCTGCCAACAAAGCAGGGCGTAGCTCACTAATTTTTTTTCCCCCCTCTTCTCCCTCTCTTTAAAGGCAGACTGATTCATAGTAACTCCTTTAAAACAGAGTGGAAAGACACCACCCTCCCACACCACCGAGGAAACTTAAACCACCCGCAGGGTCACACCCCTTCACTACAGCTCCGGGCTCCTGGACTTCAGCGCTGCAGCCCAGCACGCTCCTGCTCCCACAGGTGCCAGGACCAGCCCCAGCCCACACGGTAAGAGGTGCTCTCGAAAATCCTCAGCGATTGTCCTCCCTTTCTGGCGTCTGTTACCCTTGCCCAGCAGCTCCAGCTTACTTTTCTTCTCTGCTCTACAACTTCACTTCTGCTTGGCACATGAGCTGGCTAAGGGATGCACCTTAAGCTTTCAGCTTCTGCTTTGAAATCCAGCTGTGTTGTGGGGCAAAACAATAGTGCAAGATGCTCCGGTTGCAAACACAGTGTGCTGGCAGCAGCAATGTTATTCTCACCTCCAGGGCATGTGCAGCCAGGGCACAGTCACGGGACACCCAACCTGGGCCAACCCCAGCACTGGAGCAGCCACGCGCTTTTGGAGTGGCATTGTTTACAAATGTGGGAAAACGTCTGTTTGAAATTAGGGCTGCTGGTTCAGCGTTTTAGGCTCTCGCTTGCAATTTCCAGCGTGTCTCTCTCCCCTTCATCAGTAGTTTTCCAAGCTTCAATTTAAAACAGCAATGATCACACTGAGTGACGTCTGAGAAACCCCAAAGGTGAAAGCTTTGGGGTAAAATGGGGAGGAGCTCTCTATTTCTATTGAGATCCCAGCTCCTGAGACTGAAGCCAAATAAAAGCCACATGATGGGTGGAAATACATGCTATACCTTCCTTAGCAGCAGAGATCCTGGAGTGGGAAGCACTGAGAGGCAGAGTGAGGGAGTGGGTGGAATTGCTAAAAGCACCATAGGCTGCATGATGGGGTGTGGTGGGGGGAGACTCTGATGGGAAGTGTAGGATTGCAGAGAATATCAATTTTCCCTATTCACCCCCTTTTTCCATGCAATTTTCTTCTCCCTTCTTTCCCTTCATCGGTTCTTTCACCTCATCTGTCTGTTCTGATTTAATCTTGCGGTCAAATCTCTGAGCTGTATTTGAAGTCTGAGAAAGGGAACACAGAAAACCCACTTTTTTTGGCACTGTACTTCGGTTCCTGTTGCAGGAACCCAGCATACCTCTGCACAGTTTCATGGGTCTGAAAGAGACTGAACCAATACTTACCCCATCCCTTCCAGGAATGGTTGGGATTCAGGCTGGTATTTTGGACAATTACTATACCAGTGGGTAAGAATCTGAGCTAATCTTAATCTTGTAGCAGAAGGATGGACTTGTGAATTTTGAGGTCCTGTCTGGCGCTATTGCTTGTGGCTCAGTCATGCATGGGTGCCTCCTGCCTGAGAAACAGGTATCTTTGAGTGGCAGATGAGCTGACTGAAGTAGCAAGTGTTTCCGGGGCAGTCAGCAATCAGTCTGGGTAGAAATGTTTTCCGGAAGTTGTAATTTACCATGATTAACAACGAAATTGGTTTGCCAAAGGAAAAAAAGAACAGTGCTGTGGTGATAGAACTTTCACTCAAAAGCTCTGAATTCCTCAAGGCACCTCTGAGATCAGTTTTGCCCAAGAACAGCCCCCTTGACATTTCTGAATGGAGTGAGATTCTTCTCTGAACAAACACACAAGGAGGAGCTGGGCATGAAGAGTGTGAAAACTTGAAACCCATTAGCTCTTGTTTCTATGATAACAGAAGTTTATGTCAGCCAAATGCCTCCACACAGGTCATCCCATGCAACTGCCAAACGTGTACTCTGGCAGAGTGTGAGCTTAAAGGCAACTTATTCCTATTTGATCACTTGAGGATCAGCATAGGATAAGGATCAAACTGAGGTATTTTACTATCACTAACACTGCAGTGCCTGGAAGCGCAACTTGAAAAGCAGCTCACTGATGTGAGGCACTGCACACCCACCTAAGGAGCTCCTCCCAGCAGGCTCCTGTGGAAGCCCCCCTAGTTATGACTAACAATTCAAACCCGTGGCACACAGTCTGAGCCAGTCATCCAGGCTATGCTCATGTGAGAGCTGGGCATCTCTATGGGGATGTGTCATCCTGAGGAAGACATCTGAGATGGAGTTCAGTCACACCCAAGGACACATTAATGGAGGAGGGACATGGGATCTTGTGGAGAAACACAGTTTTGAAATGATGCCTCAGAGCTGCTAGGTTGCTAGTGTTCCCCACTATCCTGCTGAGGACAGAAAGCTCTGGTCCTGGAAAACTGGCCTTGCTGGTCTAGCTGCTGGTCTTTGAATTATGCAGTGTGTGAATAATGCAACTGCACATGGGAATTTCTGTTTGCTGGCCTGGGGTGTAACAGAGTTTGTATTTTGAAACCGTTCTGGTAGATCTGCTGATAATAGTGTTTTTTTGGTAAAAGATCCACCTCAGGGCCTTGTTTATAATGAGATGGGAAGATTTGCTGCAGGCATGAATCCTTCTATCTATTCATCACCCTCCCAGCTTCAAAGTTGGCACATGGCACAGCCTGTGCCTGTTTGCGTTTCCTTGGAGCAAAAGAAGGAGGGGTGGTGGGGTTCAGCTTGCTTCTTTAGCCCTGTCTCCTCCCATGGGGCTTCAGAGGCCTCATCAACCCCACACAACAGCTGCAATACCCTTTCCACGACATATTTTCATTTACTCACCCCCTTACTTCCCTTTGGCTGCTGGGTGGGTGTTCTTTTCACTGAAGCCTACACCCCATGCTGAAAGGGGAGTCACTGGGTGCTGTGCTGGGATTTGCCCGTTGGCAGTCAAGTTCCCCATAAGGCAAGTAGCACTACTAGACCCCTTGATCTCAATGGGCTCCTGTGCCTGTTCCCTTCAATAGGACTGCACTGTCACCCAACACCACACAGGGCAAGCTGTAGGGTGTGGCACTCCAATTTTTTTTCCTTCCTCCTGTTCTGTAAAAGAAAAAAAAAACAAACAAAACAAAAAAGCATTGAAAAAGGACTAAAAGATGAGATATAAGTTTCCATAAAGGCAATGATAAGGAATTGCCCCAGAGGTGCTCTTTTACACCCCCAAAAGGGAGAGCAAGGAAGGGGATTTCTTATCTCCCTATCTGAAAATGGATGCTTAGTACTTCATGGGTTTTTTCTGCAGTGGCAAAGCAACTTGCACAGAAAAGGAGGTTCTTCTCTGTAATAGAACCAGCTCAGATGTGACTATACAGATCTTCTGTCAGAGCCAGTTCACATCCAGTCACCCCATAGCAAGACACAGAGTCGAGCAGCAGTTCCCCAAGTAAAGTGTCCAGAGGGAAATCTAGTGTGCCTCCTTCTTTAAACTGTTTTCTGCTGTTAAGCTGCAGGAGGGGCAGCAAAGTAGCATACCCCAGGGCTACCATCTGGAGCATGAGTTCTTCAGGCCCTACTGGGAGAATTTTGGAAAGTATCTCCATACTTACGGCAGCTGGACAATCAAAAAAAAGGAAACCCTGGCCAAATTTGTAGCTACATGCACCCCCCTCCTCCTGAACTGTTTATACTAGATCAGAGGGTATGTGGAGGCTGCTCGCTGAGTAATACCAAACGTAGCCCATGCCTTGTCATGGTAGAGAGGGACAGCCTAGGGCAATCCAGCTCCAGAACCCGCATCACCCAAGGGAGTGACCGGTTTTCCAAGCTCATAATTAAGATCTATCCCCTCTACCCTGTGAAAACCAATCTGTACGGCAGGCCTGTGGAAACAGCCATGATAAGAGCTGAGGGACAGGTCTTGGGCTAGGTCATCCCCAGGCATGCAGAGAAATGCAATGAATTATGAACATTAGAGTGGCTGACAGCAGGTTAGCAGTGACTCATGCCAGAGCTCTTGTGATGTGGAGCCACCTGGCAATATATTTGGATTACATTAAATCCAGGGCAAGGACTTTTCCTGTCCTTTTGCCCTTGCAGGGCAGAGTCTGCTCAAGGAGAGGAGTTGTGAAAGCAGCTGCCACGACTGGGTCCGGTGTCCACATTCTTCTCATTCTACAGAGACTTCTCCCCTGCAGGCCCCAGCAAGCCTCTAGAAAGGACATCAAAAGCCGTGGGAACAAGAGAGAGAGCTTCAAAATGCTCGTAGCTGTCGCAGCAGGCTAGTCAAAGGGTTGCTGGAGACAAGCTCAAGGAATGTGGACCACCACTGAAGTAAAGCTGAGCTCTGAGAGTGGCACAACTGCTTGTCATGCCAGCTCAGGCAGCTGAGTCAACCTGCCTGCTAGTTGGCCTCCAACAACTGCAGCCAGGCCAGCATGATATACCCCAACAAAGGGTATTCTTGCTGCCTCCTGGAATGCCATTTCTGCATATAACATGAGCTAGAATACTGTTCTGCCAGACCATACTAATCACAGGTGTAAGAAGCCCTCCTGAAGCCAGATGGGGCATTTAACCTCACAATCGCCTTTACCCCACCCTGCACAGAGCACCAACCAATACCAGGCTGCACAGCATCCTCTTGCTTCTGCTTTATACTCACGCTTCTGCTCCCCACAGTCCATCAGTCATGTACTGCGAGTTGAAAGAAAGAGCTCTCACAGTTTTGCAATTTCATACTGCATAGTCTTTTCCAAACCGGCTTTCAGGAACAAGGACACCCTGGAGGCAGACTGATCCAAAAGCTTGGACTCTTTAGATGCCTAAGTTACAATGACCATAGTGCCTCATAGGCTGTGCTGGCACATTCACAAGTTTTTGCAGTCTCAAGAGAGAGTGATGCCATCTGATAAGGAGCCACTTCTTTTTCAGAGTTACCCTCCCTTGGAAAAAAACCCCAAATGAAGTCTTTATGAAACTGTCTATGTAAATTGGAGAACTGCAGTTTTAATTTTAAAATGCAGCCAAAAAACAGCTGATGTGGGCTCCACAGACCTTCCACCTCTATCCAAGGGCTGTTGGAAGGAGGAAAATCAGGAAGCCCCACCAGAAATTACCTGTGTACTTTTTCTCACACTGCACTGTAACCTGAATTTTTCTGTCAGAGTTATCAGAGGGTTTCTCCCATGTGGGCAGTGTCAGTGTCAAAGTTGCATAGAAAGATAAATGCAATCATAAAGAAGCCACGCATAAGCACACACACAGACAGACGCACACACACACAGCTCAGCTCTGCTCATCTGGGAAACCACAGATACCCACTCCCATTTGTAAAGGGACCCATGCAGAGCTGCAAATGCACACCCCTACACACACCACATCATCACCCAGACCATCAGTCCTTCCACAAATGATTCTCAGGTATCTCTGCATCTTGTCTGAACTCCTGCAAGTTCCAGGAACTTCGTGTCTAATTAACCTACCTAGGGATGATTCAGCATGCTAGTGAATGCGGGTGCTCCCCTTTATACCTCCAAAGCAGCAGAGGAACACTTATGTGCTTCCATTAGCTCTGTGGTCCCCTTCCTCACCCCTCCCTCTTATTTGCTGCCCATCAGTCCCAGCCCTTCCTTGGCATGTCTAATATGAGGAGTGAGTGTTTTCCTCTAGTCACAACTGCTGGCTGCCTGCCAGGCCCCAGGCAGATGTCTGTTCCCCTTCCTACTACCAAGCGAGTTTTAGAGTTGCAGTTGATGTTGTCACATGGCTGAGCGCTCGAGGGTGGTTTCTTCTGGAGAAAAAGCCAATTTCTCACTGTCTGCCCTAAGCGCTCTGATATTTCCCCACTCTCATATGAATCACAAGCATGAGCCCTGGAAAATCCTTGTGTGTCATCATCTGTGACTCCCCCTTGCATATCTCAGCAAGTGGAGGTTCGTTACCAAGGGTGAATTCTCAGGAATTTCAGCTGGTCTCACAAGGAATTATTCACATGCTTAGGCTTTCCCACTCCCCTGGGAAGGCATTTTCCCTGATCCTTTGGAGACCATATCACCAGGAAATTCTTCCCAAGAACCATACAAAATCTTCTGTTTACCTAAGCTTATTTTCAGTTGTAGCCCCTCAGGCTACTCTGCGCTTCCCTTTTGGTTGGCAATTGTCTGTTACTTCTACTCACTGTACCCAGTGTGGTCACCAGAGCCACCACCCATGCAAGCATAAAATCATCTCACTGCCATAAACTAGAGGCTTCAAAGGTCTTCATGTGCCCACATACACCTCCTGTCCAATCCTTTTCCCACAGATGTGAAATCTTTTTCCAGAGACACTGGCCTACTCATACACATGTCTGTAAAAACCATGTGACTTGTAAGTAGAATCAGACCAGTCTGTCAAAACCAGGCTGTCAACAATAGCATTAGCATACAGTAGTTTATAAAAGTCTGGAGTCAGTAAGGTCTCGATTTAGCTGGATCCGAAGTAAGAAAGAGAGCCAAGTTGAAAGCAAAATGATTTTTTTGCTATGATTGTTTCAAGTTGTCATGAGCTTTCTAGTAACAAGGTGGTGGGTCCAAAGTCCCCATACCACCACAACATCAGATAGATTTTCACGTCTTTGCATCCTGCCAAACTACTCTGGGCACTATGAAGACTCATACTCCTTTTGCACACAATGACAAGGCATGCAATTGTAACAGGACTATGATTTAGTCAGGGCCTCAGCTCAGTCAAAAGGCAAATCTATAAATTCTGCAGGTGGTTTTATCCCACCCCCAAGACTTCCCTACAGGTGGCATCATGGTAACATTGTTATTTGTAGGTCCGCCTTGCACTGAGGAATATACCAGTGAGGTGGCAGTTTGTGGTTGTCTCCAACAATATGAAATACTTAGGATTTTCTGTCCTGTCCTCTCCAGTTTTCCCCTTCCTTACCAGGTTGCCTTGTCCCTGATTTGAATGACCAGCATTCCTAGCGTGACTCCGTGTGACATCAGACAGTAGCCAGATTCACACACCTTCTTTAAGTATTGGACCTCCTACTGCCACCATCAGAGACTGTGGGTGAGACAAGCCGCTGGTCTGACTTTGCTGCATTCCTTTTATTCTCTGGTGGCAGATGGGGAAGGCAGAATTTCTTTAATCTCTGTTGCTTTCAATTTATGGATATTTTTGTTGACATTCTGACCAAAATAATTTCCTTGTTCCCCCCAAATGCCATCTTTCTCTTGTTGAGAAATTGACTGTATCAAACTCAAGGGACTTCATTTAAAAAACTGAGTTTTAGAAGAGTCAGAGGTCACCACAATGCTCACAGGTGGTGTGATTTAGACGTCTTCTGCTCCACAGACACTATAGTTCTCCTCTCAGCTAGCAGCTTTCACAGTATACCTAACTAGCTCACCCTGTGAGAGGCAGTCACAAGCAGAAATGTCAGTTCATAGAGGAGACTAGGAATAGAAGTCAGATGAGCTGCATCTTCTAGGAACACTTTGTATCTGAAGTATTTCAGATTTAGTTGAGAGTGCTCTGTATTATCACTCCAAACAGACAAATCATTCTTGCAGAAATGTCCTGTACACTTCTCCTCTACTTATTTCATTACAGTACACTTTCTGCCAAAAGCAAAGGACCACTACCTGATCTGAGTAATCCATTTCCTATATTTGATGAAGTTTATAACTCACCATTGTCATATCTCCAAGTGGCACTTTGCATTCCACCCTGATGTTTTGCTAAGCAGCAAACCAAGGGCTAGGACTCACTTCTCCAGATTGCCTTCCAGACAGAAGGATACAAAACACTTAAGTAGACAGCAGGTCAGTATGCGTGGCTACACTTCATCTGCATGAGAAGGCTTTGGCTTAGTTTTTAATACAGTGTGCTTACCTGATTGAACTTGAACTAGGTGCAGCAGAATTACGTGTAGTTCCCCAGTATGTGTACTCCTGCATGGTCAGAGAAATAGCCTCTACACAGATAAGTGCCATGCTTATCTGTAGTGAGGTTTTTTGTGATGAAGGCTGCTATGGTGATTGTTATTCATGATTACTGTTGGTGTGGCTTGTTATTTCTCCTCATCCATCATCCCAGGAAGAGGAAACTTGGCCCACTGTCATCAGCGCAAGATCTTCTCTTGACTCATGCAGGCTGTTCAGCAGGTGCATGACCTTCACTCTTTCTTCCCTATCAGCCTGTCTTACCTCCACAGTCATTCAGCTGTCATGTCTCAGCTCTGTTTTTCGTGGTTTATCTGGGGTCTCTTCTCTGGAAGATGTACCAGGAGGCTCAATGCAGGATTCACAGCTTGGTTACTTTACTCGTTCTTGAGAAGCAGTCTTAAAACTGGCAGCATGGCTTGAAAACTTGCAGGATTAAATAATTGTGGTTTGGGGAGCTTTGGTGTGAGTCAATGGGAAAAAATGGCAGCTCTAGGAAGGCTAAGACTGAGTCATAGCCCAAGAAGAGCCCAAGAAGCTCCAAATCCAGCTGCAGATTGGGTATGGAAGTGGAAGAAAAGGCATTTATTTGCATGCAATTGTGTCCTATTGCTCCAGCAATGTGACCCCACCCTGTAGTGGAGAAAGTTGTCTCAGGCTTAACAAATGGAAAGAGTATTCTGTCAGTCACCAATGCTCTGCCAGTTTCTCTGTCTAATGGGAGGAAAAGTCCATGCCATACTGTCAAAAGACAGAGATGACTATTTCAGTGCTATACATTCACCTACTGCTCCCCTGGAATTGTTCTCTAGTGTTTTATTTAAAAGGTAGAGAGAGATGAAGGAAGGGGAAAGTAAATGAATAGAGAGGGAGGTTTGTGCTCTAACTCACAAAGAACCAAAACTAAGCCGTGAGCACATATCCCCAGGAGTTTGCTTTTGATAGCATGTGTATTCAGGGAGAGGTGCTGACGTTCTTGGGAAGTAAATGCACTGAAAGCACCTGAACTAACAGTGCTCTCAAGCAGTGTGAGAACAGGGCAAAAAAAGCAAAAGGAATAAAGGATTTGGGTTTTTTTTCCTAGTGTATTGGTCAAAGTTCTGGGTGTAGGGTTTGGGGTTTTTTACATTAAAAAGTAACATTTATCCCTCATTTTTGTTTCTGAATGCAAACAGAAGATGCATTTAAAAGGGTTGTTCCAGTTTTTGGGGTGTTGTGAAAGTAGGTTTTCAGTCTTTCATAAGGGATTTTTTATAGGGCTTCTTTGAAGGTTCTCAAAGTGACTGGCAAACTCCCCTGCTGAATTAGTTTTTAAAGAGGCCGTGGAAAAATAGATCCACCTAAGAAAGAAGAAAGTTTATCCACTGTTCAGTAAAGGCAAATTTCAGAGCAGGCAAATCTGCCACAATTTGGTGTGTGCATACCAGCACACTATGGTGGCAACACCACTTGTTGCAATTTGTTTAAGAACCAAGGTAATCAGGAAAAAAAGGATGGGAAGATTTGACTCAGAGGCTCTATTTAAGACATGAGCTGCAGGTATCTAACTTAGTCACTGCAATAGCAACAGTTTATTAGTTCAAGGTACAGTTGTGATATCTATATCAGTTTCCATCCAGCATTTTGAAACCCTCATTCCTTTTGCAGTCAATGGAAAGAAGGGGTCTAACTCTCAGGTAAGATGTTTTCATGTGGTACCCTGCATATGTAGTATTGAGAACCTGGATTTTAGTAACACTGAACTAAAAAATGACTGTAACTACAGTCAGAGAGGAACTTCTAAGAAGGCTAAACTTTCTCCAAGGTCATCATTAAGGGAGATACTGTGACAAGGGAGGGCACAGTGACTAGACCACCCAGGCAAATCAAGTCCTAGAGCATGAAAACTTTGCTAGGACACCCCAAAGACAAGGAAACCTAGATCATGTTCAGCAAGCTAGGGCTAAACAACTCCAGAGATTTCTCCAGGTGAAGGGAGCCTTTCAGTGGACAAGTTCTTGCTGAAGAGAAAGGACCAGTCACCAAACCTTAACTGTCCTTCTAAGGAGCAGTCTCTTTTGGGTGGGAGGAATGACCTAACAGAGCAGGTTCCTTGAGATCCTGAACTCAAGGAATTCCTCCTAGTCATCAGCTAATGCTGAAGCAGACAAAGAACTGCTGATGGAAAAGACTGTCTGCCTACTGTGGTTTGGAAACTGCATCCAAAGCAGCACAAGGAATTGTTGCAGCACTTTACAGGAATACGCACCCACTCATGGCCACAATGAGAGGAAAGACAGGAATGGAGAAAGTGGTGTCATTGAGTAAAAGAACCCCACATTTATGGAACTTTACAATGCCTTTTGTTACAGTTTGTGTGACAGAAAACATGAAGTATAGTTGTGTCATTCCATTACAGTGTTACCACACCCTTTACAAATGGTAACAACATCAAACCTTACCTGAGTCATTTGGACCAAAATAACTTGACAGCCAAAATTAATCATATACTAGATGCTACTCTTCAGTACCAGCACTATCAAGAGAAAGAATGACAACCCTGTGGAACTTCTTACGAAGCAGTCTTTCATAGGAAATAGAGCAGACTCTTCTGCTTGATTTCTGTGGCTATAGTGCATGATTACTAATAAATGCCTGGAAGGTGAGGGAATATGCTCATTCACTCATGAATTGTCTGCAGTTGTTCTTACAGCTTATGTTTGTTCCTTGTATTTTTCATTTTCAAGGGAGAAATTAGCCACCTTGACGAACAGTGTCATGAGAGCTATCGAAAGCATATTCCCCTCCCATTCCGATCACATTTGTCACAATGACAGGAATTTTACAAAAAGTAAAGGCTTGCTGGGTACAGAGGCAAAAAGAAAGCCAAAACAAACCAAACAGGAATTTTCATTAGAAGAGAATCTTATTGCAATAATAAAGTGATCTGCATGCCTCAGGTTTTAAAAAGGAAATAGGCTGTTTTCATTGCAAACCTAAGTATCTTTTGCTACCCCAGAACATCTCGGTGGTATTTCTGTTCTGGTTATTCCCCTCTTCACACAGTGGCACAAGCCACTGATTAGCAGAAGCCCCTGAGTCCATTCTCCACCTCTGCTCAATACCTGATGCACCCAGGAACAGAGAGTCGATCACACCACCTGTCATGTCCCAGATCAGCTGGAAGAGGCAGTGCCATGAGAGGGAAAAGGAGAACAAGAACATATCTTCTGATCTCTGTGAATCCTGTGGGCAAAAACTCCTCTTCCTGGAGTGTTGGCCTGGAGTATGTAATTTTTACTTTATAAAACCAAACACCTATTTAAGCAAACTGTGTATATACTCAGGCTATTTTTAAAACACCCCCAGACTAACTACCCCTACTCTACATCTCCTCCCAGACCAGTTCCTTTACCTCCAAGCTTTCTTCAGCCTATTGAGCATCTCTGTTGAAGATTTTGACTAAGGTTTTAGCAATGTTTTTTTTTTGTGACTGTGTACTTCCAGAATGGATTTAGCATCAACCTTTTTTCTCGTGTAGATAAAGCTTATAGTAACACTGTTCTTTGATTCAGCCCTTCACCTCTTCCATCTATTCTTGTTCTCCAGAGTTCTCTGTGTCGGTGACACCACCTAGAAGGGACCCAAGATGTTGGTGCTACTGGCTGGTATCTTTGTGGTTCACATCGCCACTGTCATCATGCTCTTCGTCTGCACCATTTCCAATGTAAGTAGAGACAACCATGCAGCTGCCACCTTCTGCAGCACTAGCCTATCCTTTACACAGCTGGCAGGGGAACAGGTGGGTGGGTGCTCAAGTCTATAGGTGAGGGACAGCTGTAAGTAAAGATGAAGCAGTGATGAGTGTGTTCAGGGAGCAGAAAGGCAGCTGAGGTGGTACAGGAGGCAGCTTCTGTCTGCTGCCCCTCAGCTCTCAAATCCCACCTAGCAGCACCCCAACACCCTTCCATCCAGGAGGGCTCCACGAGGAGCAGGGCAGTTCGGCAGATGACAGCTCTGAAGCGTGTTTGTCATCCCATCTGGCAGCCAGGCTGCTGCACAGCTGGGCGCTCCCCGACGTCTGTGTGTTTCGACGGCAAGAATCCGCTGCCGGGGGCTGGGAGGGATGAAAGCCCAAGAGCAGGAGGAGCTGGGGGGCAGCCGGGGTCCCCCCCCGCTCAGGCCGCAGGGAAAACCCGGGGTGAGGGTGACCCCTGGCGGCCACAGACGGGGTCTTCCCGCACCCCTTTCCCCACCGGGACCCATTTCGGGTCCCCCTCATCCCCCGTCCCGGCTGCTTGCTCTCCCCCTCCCACCGGGAAAGGGAGAGAATGGTCTGAGTGTTTTCCTCCCTGATCATGCAAACAGACTTCCCTAGTATTTCGCCTGGACTAAATACGTGCTGACTTTGGGTGCCTGTGTCATCTCTCACCCGCTTCAGCTGTTCATCTGCTGCCAACACATGTGGATTTTCAAATTCTCTGTCTTGTGGCATTTAGGTTACTGTTGATCCCCTTATGGCTTAGGCTGATGAATGAGCAGAAAGCGAGTTAGCCCCCTTCCCGCTTATTGCAGTTGTTTTATCCTGAGCCAGCAGTGTGCCCAGGTGGCCAAGAAGGTCAGTGGCATCTTGGCTTGTGTCAGAAACAGTGTGACCAGCAGCTCCAGAGAGGTTATCCTCCCTCTGTACTTGGCACTGGTGAGACCACACCTCAAATCCTGTGTTCAGTTCTGGGCCCCTCACAATAAGAAGGATGTTGAGGTTCTGAAGCGAGTCCAGAGAAGAGCAACAAAGGTGGTGAAGGGGCAGGAGAACAGGCCTTATGAGGAATGGCTGAGAGAGCTTGGGTTGTTTAGCCTAGAGAAAATGAGGCTGAGGGGAGACCTTATTGCTCTCTACAACTGCCTGAAAAGAGCTGGCCTCTTCTCCCAAGTGACAGGGGAAGAGGACAAGACAGAATGCCCTCAAGCTCAGCCAGGGGAGGTTCAGGCTTGACATTGGGAAAAAAATTTCACGGAAGGGATCATTGGGCACTGGCACAGGCTGCCCAGGGAGATGGTTGATTCACCTTCCCTGGAGGTGTTTAAAAGACAGGTGGATGAGGTGCTGATGGGCATGATTGATAGGAATGATTGGACTCGATGATCCAGTGTGGCCTTTCCAACCTAGTGATTCTATGATTTTATGTTCCTGTTTTAGGTTTGGATGGTGGGTACTTCCTACTTAGGAACAGCCTCATCAGGACTGTGGCTACTTTGCAATAAGACCTGTGAGCAGCTACAAGTCAGCAGTGATAATGAACGTAAGTTACATCTGCATTTTCATTGTGGTGATGAATTGCAGAATGTTTATACACAATACCAAGGCTGAGTCCTGACTTTCTCAAATCTCTTCCCCGTGTTTTACAGCTTCCCTCAGAGCCGTTCAAGCCTTTATGATCCTCTCAATCATCTTCTCTGTCATTGCACTTGTCATGTTTATTGTCCAGCTGTTCACCCTGGAGAAAGGCAAACGTTTTTACATCACTGGAGGCATCATGCTGGTTTGCTGTAAGTATGCCCACTTTGCAATGGCTCTGCATGTGTCCCACTGTCACTGCAAGTGTCCCATTGTCTCTGCAAGTGCAAGTAGTCACACATCTGCCATACGCAGCCATGGGGGGACGTTGTCAGCCAGCTAAAAGTTTCAAATGGCTGATTGTTTTTATTAAAAAAATAGCTCTGAGGAATTGGAAAGTTGGTTTGATATTATTTTTCTGTATATAACAAAAATATTTCTAGGTTTTCATTAGAAAATCCCAGTGGGTTTTGCAAAATTCCTCTGAAAGACAACAAGTAAGATTCAACTATTTAGGGGGACATAGGAATGAACAGTCAGGCAGCTACTTCTCATGGGATTCAACACAGCAACAAACCGTCTGCAGATCTTGTTACCGATTTTGTCCTAACAAAGGTTTATTTCCCTCTAAACAAGCATCTACTAAACAAAGCCCAGGTGTCTTATGTCATCATCTCTGCAAAAGAAATCCTCCATAAATATGCCTAGTAGACAGCAGACCCTCTCTCATATGGCACAAGACACACATTATGATCTTGGAGGAACAATGGTACTTTAGAAGTCCTGCAGAATTCTGATTTCCATGCATTCTGACTCTCTTTTTCCGTCTTCCTTTCCACAGGGGTATGTATTCTGATCGGAGTCTCCATTTACACAGCTCGGTTCACAGGCAGGATGTCTGGGTTCACAAATTCTCACCACGGCTACTGCTTCATATTGGCCTGGATTTGCTTTTGCTTCAGTTTCATCACTGGCATCCTCTACCTCGTTCTCAGGAAAAAATAAGGCTTATAGAAGTCCAGGGGAGAGGGTTGGCTACTGGGAATGGGGAAGAATTCCTCTGCTGAAAGAACTGTTGGGCCAATAGACAGAAACAGCCACCAACATCACCACTGCCACCATCACAGAAAAATCATTAACAATGCTAAAATCCTCAGAAACTCCTTTACAAAAGGGAGGGAGAAGCAGCTCCAACTGATCTGATGCTCCTGGGGCTGTTGCATGAGAAATCTATAAGTAACCCAGACAGTTTTTCTCCTTTTTTGCAAAGTGATGTCATAACTTCATAAAGCTTGACGCTCCACAGTGATGATTGAAGGGCACCAAAAAAGTGCTATGTTTTTTACTTTTCCAAGAGCCTCACTTACCTTTCAGTGTGCCTTGTGGGTTGGGCAGTGAGGCTTATGAAACCTTATTTTTTTTGTCCATTGAAACAAATGGGATGGACCTTTTGTTACATTTTTTTATAAATATGCACATATGTGAAAGATAAAGACATTAGATTGAGAAGCAACCCAATAGAAATCAGATCAAAGTCGTATTAACGTATCTACAGGAATAAGGTAGCAATTTTTTTCTGTTCTATTTACTATTTGACATTCCCATGGTTGAGTTAAATACAGGTAGGAAGGGTAAATATACAGGTGTTGATGATGAAGAGAGAGAGAGAGAGAAGGTAAAGATACACAGAGGTTCCTAAATACAGAGGATGCAGTTGCTCATTAATGCATATGCAGGGAGGGAATCATGGTGTGAGTGTCTACACTAAAATGTTCTATTCAGCTCCAGAACATGGTAACAGCACTGCAACATCACAGATCTTTAGTGAGACAAGGCCTTATGTAGGCAGGGATTTTTTGCCACATCATTACCCAGTACATGGTATTAATTGAGAGTTCCACATTGTGACGCAGCCTGTCTCAAAGGCAGATGATACTGGTCAACAGAAGAAATGTATTCCTTAATGAGAGATTAGGAGAGATGAGGCAGAGCTTGTGGGTTCTGCTCCTTGCTGCACAGCCTTAGGCAGTCACTTAACCCAGTGCCTTTCCATCTACCAAATTTTTCCATAAAACTATGCCTACTTCCTAGGGTTGCTTAGAAATTCTGAGTCCATTCTGTAGTAGAAGGTTCCCCTGTGAAAGGTTGGCATGGGAAAGTAAGGCATTGGTACTGCTGCAACCCACAAATTTCTGTCAGTTCAAAGACTCTCAGTCACAAGGTCAAAACTTCCTATGACTCCATCCACAATTAAAAGGCAGAGAGTATCAAAAACAATACAGGTGCAGATTGCGCATGAGTTCTGTTTACATCTCTCTCTCTCCCTCTCTCTCTCTTTCTGTTACATTTTCTTCTTATGCAGACTATCAATTTGGTGGATATATTCTAGTACTGTATGTTGCTGTTTAATTAACAAAGGTTATTTCATATATAGTCATTGTAAATATTTTGACATGCATATTTTTAACTTTGAGGGCATAAAAATAAAATCTGATTCCCTTTATTATAAAGAGCTTTGCAGTTTTGCTTTGATTTTTTTCATTAATGTTTCAGATATTTGTTTACAGAAGCATTTGCTGTTTCTTCTGAATCAAAGCTTACCCCTTTAAGATGATTGTAGAACTACTATGTTCTCTAGCTTGTCAGTATATGGTATTTCCTGTTCTGGAGGGGAAAAAAGAAAAGTAACTCTCAGATCTCCTCTTTCAGCTCCCAGTAAGCTTAGCTGGACAGTGGGAGCGATGGTAACACTCAGTATCAGTGTAAGACTTTGCTTCACACTCAAGAAAGTTGGCAGAATCTGACCTTAATGGAAGCTGGTGCTTAAGATGATGCAGGATTTATTACGTCTTAGACCAAGCACTAGTGAGTTCCAAATCAAAATCACCAAAGTGTTTGCCTCAACCACTTGACTTGATATTGCTGTTGCCACCTTGTCTGGCCAAACCCCTCAGTAGCTCTAGAGTTTGAGCAAAGAGTCCAAAGCCCAGGACAGAGGCGGATCTCAGCAAATTCAGGGCACAAGCCTGTGAGTCATGAGGTAAGATAAGGCCTAGCAGAAATCAGTTGAGTTGAAAATTTTAGTTTATCAATTAAGCCACCTTAGTGAGAGCTAAGAAACATGCTAATTGAGAGCAGAACTGTGACATGAATCTTTATGAGCCAGAGTTTCACCAGAGAAGCACCTCATACACAGCAGGGGTGTGAGAAGGCTCACAGGGTGCCACACGTGGACACTTGTCTTGGTCTCAGGAAGAGACAGGTGTCCTGTACCTCATCCTCCTGGCACTCCTAGAAGAACGGGGTAACCAAAGACCAGATAGGCAATGGGGACAAGGATTCTCTGGTTGAAAACTAACACTGGTAACTGAGATGTGAGATAGTGGCTGAGGTGGGAATACTGGGGGATGCTAGCCAAGGAATTTTGTCAACACACCTACTTCTTGGCTGATATCTGTGCCCTGCTTCTAGCATGGTACAGATTGCACATGACAGTATGATACCTTACAGGCTAACAAAATTATCCCAACTTTTTGGCGAATGCCCAAGACAGGCCACAGGTAATGGTCTAAATGTTTAAACAACAGTCTCCAACAACTTTTGACTTAGAATCATAGAATGATAGAACAACCAGGTTGGAAGAGACCCACCGGATCGAGTCCAACCATTCCTATCAAACACTAAACCATGCCCCTCAGCACCTCGTCCACCTGTGCCTTAAACACCTCTTACCACAAACTGTTGTCATTGACAGCTCAAGAAGGATATAATGAGTACCGGACACTCTGTGCATCTTGGTTTGCCTGAAAAAATACTTGGGCTTTTAAAGGATCAGTGGCTCCTCTGGCATCTGACAACCCTAGGCAATACAGTCCCTGAAGTATATCCCATCGCAAACGAGACAGTCTTTGTCCCACTCCTGGTTGCTCCCATCACCATCTTCTGAGTCTTGTTACATTAGGGGCTGACAGGCAAGGAATTACATTGGGAACTGTCAGGACCGAACACATCAAACAGAAAAGCAAATGCCAATAAAGATCTATTAATCAATTACAAAACAGGTAGAAGAAAATGATAGGAGCAAATGGCACTACTGGTTGTATCAGATGTCAGGTGTTTGGTCAAAGATCATCTTCCACACAGCATGAAGGTACATTGACACAGGGCTACACAGACTGTGAGTTACAAAGTCAGAGCACACCTGCAAGAACCATTACGAGGATTTCAGGGATCATGTTTTACAAGGGCCAAGACAAAAATCCTGACTACTTCAGGGACAAATCACAGCAGAGTCCTTGCACTGGATGAAAAGCCTGTGGAAGGGAAGAAGCAGAGAAACAAGACCATTCCCATGCCTTAGAATCCACTGGACTCCACAATGGAAGGAGTCTCCCTCCCTAGTCCTTTTTCTGCAGGTCTCAGTGTGAGGAAGAATATACTTTCCATATACAAACAACTAGCTAATTCAGGACACTTGACTACACTAAATCAGCCAGACCAGATAAATGCTCTACATGCTACTGCTGACTAAAATCACACCTGGAGCTAGCAGAAGCATTACACAGAGGACTCCCCTGCCAGACTCATATTTTCTATTCTTTCTAAGGAGTAGGAATAAACAGGAGGTGTTCAGTATAAGAAGGCATTTCTGCCACAGATAATTTTATTAGCCATTCTGAAGAAAAACAGTTGAAAGGTATTTCTCTACTCACTATAAAGTAAGGAGAGCAGGGAGCTGCAGGAAGAGCAAAAAGTGAGGGACAGCCAAGGAGGTAAGAGCAAGAAACACTATTGCTTTGAACAGAGTCAGGCTACGTGAGCTGAGAAAAAGCAGTCCAATAACTGCTCTCACTAGTGGATTTGAAATGATCTGTAGCTGTTCAGGGAAGTGTTGCAAAGCTGCTGCAGACAGCTCAGGGGATATTCCTGTTCTGTGAATGGCAGATGCCAAAACTGTCCAAGCAAAGCGACTGCTTCCCAAGCTGATCAAGGGGCCATGATAGTGCTGCAAACACAAAGGCAGCAGCACCGTTACAGAACGCAGCTGCCTACCAGCACATACAGCACAGGAGAGTGGCTTGATTCCCTTGCAGCAAAGACAACAAAGAAAATCTGACAACAAAACCAACAACAAAAATCAACCATGCAAAGACAACCAGAGGACTAGGAAATCTCACATATGAAGTAAGGTTGAGATAACTGAGTGTGTTCAGCCTTGAGAGGAGAAAACTTAGGGGTGACCTTATTACCATGTACCAGTACATAAGAGGTATCTACCAAGAGGTTGGAGACTCCATTTTTACAAGGAGTCACATGGAAAAACCAAATGCTAATGGGTATAAGTTGCTCCTGGAAAGATTCCAATTGGATTCCAGAAACTATATATTACCTAAAAAGGTTGGACCAGATGATCCTTGAGGTCCCTTCCAGCCTGTCATCCTGTGATTCTATGAAAGAATGGAGAGATGATGAGAGGCATAAAAGATTATGCTAGGAGTCATGTGAAAGATTATAGGTCATTCCTCATGGTGGAATAACTCTCCATTGCTGACATCCAGGGGGCAGTTAGCCCAAAAATCATTTAACAGAGGAAAGCAAGATGAAATCAGCACAAATTATTATCCCACCCAAAACATACCCAGCCCAGGGAGCAGCCCTGAAGCAAATGCTGCAGTTGTACTAGTTGTCTTTAGAAGGCTGCCTAATCCTGTGATTATTTAGATTTGCAGCTCTGCCTGTTCCAATAATAAGAACAGTCAGGATACCAGTTGATTGCTGAGGGAACTGAGGGGGAATTTTAATCCCAGACCCTATGTTCCTACATTGCACAGTCGGCAAGGTGCATCACTGCAGGCAGCTCAGCTCTCCTGACATTGTCAGAGCCATGGTGTTGGATTAGATACACCAGGGATCTGATGCATGATGACAAATCTCATGTTGCACAATTCACCCAAAGTATGTGGGTATCTGGTATAAATATACACCTTGTCATCTGTTACAGTGCTTAGGAAACTTGATTGCCTTTCTGCTCAACCTAGTGTGGAAGGCAGTAGCTGGCAACCTTACTCCATCCCATTCCCTCTCAGGCTTCTTCTGTGGATCAGGCTAGCTGGGGACCATCAGGTGAGGGGCCTCCAGCCAGCAGCTTCCCAGAGGCAAGAGCAAGAGACATGTTCTGCATCAGAGATTTATGAAAACCCAAGATGCTTCATCTGATCTCCTAGGCGAATTCCAGTGTCAGGATTTGGGCAACAGGGCTAGATCTATCTGCAATGAGGTCTAGGGGAAGAACAAATGCTGCAGAACTCAGTCCTGTGAATATGGTGACTTGCATATAGAGGACCTGGAGAGAATAATGCAGTAAGAGATGCTAAAGAAAGAGGTGTTGGGGGTGTTCCTGCCTCTCTTCAATTTCCAGAGAAATCCATAGGTAGACAGAAGGCTGACTTTTGGGTTCACAAGCGGATGTAATCTTTCATCTCCTGAGTTTCATAGGGTATCATAGATTGTTTCTTCCTCTGGAAGTAACTCCAACAATTAATGGTTCGTTTCATCCATATACTCACTGTAGAGCTTTCTGCACCTTGTTTTGATGATAAAATGGAGCTGAGGGGGGCTGAGCTGTAATTCAGCGAGTAAAAGCACTTCCTAGTGGTTTTGGAGGGCAGGGGGACATTTGGCTCTGAAAGACACGGGAATATCAACTGAATCAGGTAGTACATTGTTATAGTTCCCAAGAAACCATGCATGCATAAACACACCAAGGCGGCTCAGTCAAGAAAAGTAAAGGTGGTGTTGTGGGTACGGGATGGGGCTGGGGCAGGGCAGAGGTGACGTGAGGAGCTGGCAAGGAGGCTTCTACATACTCCTCACACTACAGACATGGCAGGTGGCAGGTACCTTGCTCCTAGGCAATACAGGGATCCCTGGGAGTTTCCTAGTCCATGAGTCCTTCTGATGTCTGTAAAGGCTGAGGTGCTCACCATTTTGAGGTCGTGGTTAGCAGCTCCCAGAATTGGGTCCAAAGTTCACACCATTTTTGTTTTCCAACTAAGGGAGGTAAAAGATAGCCTCAGCATGCCTTTAATGTATCTTCTTAGGGGGTTGTCTTTCTCAATGAAATTCTGAAGCAAGAGTTGCTTCCTGTGCATCACACAGAGGATGTACAACAATGCAGCACAGTAAGCAGCTTTGTGCCAAAGAAACTGGAATCCCTGCGCATTGCATCCCAGCTCTGAAAACGGCTCGCAGGCTTTGCAAATGAGCCACGGTGTGTGGAGAGGGAGGCAGAGGTGAGAGGTAGGAGTGAAGTACTCAGGTCTGTTCCAGAAGCAAGGAGCATGTGCAGTGTCTATAGCAGAGAGGTGGACTGGCAGTGAGTCATTAGATGCCATGCAGTAATGGCTCAACACAAGGAAAGGAGATATCAGATGTATGGGCAGGAAGAAGTGCAGGAAACCTGAAGACTATCATGGTGGCTTGAGACACTACAAACAGTTCAGTAGCGAGGTATATGGAGCTGGGGACATCTGAAACCCACTACGATCATCTACCAAGTAGACAGACCCTGATCAGTCAGTAGGATCTCTTCCCAAAGGCAGTACCAGAGGCTTATGAGCACAATCCTTCAAAAACTGGGACAAACCATTGTAAACTGCACAGCACCGAGGACCCGTGTGTGCCCTTCCAGCCCTTCGATGGCTGAAGATCTCGGTCCCCTACGTTGTCACTAGAGGTCAGTGCAAGCCTAGCAAATGCCTCTGCTCGATACGTCTTACGCTCTTACGATCTGAGGCAGGAGCGACCCTAGCTAGGGACAGCGCTGGTTTATCATAGTATGATTCAGAAATGGGAGTGTGCCATGGTCTCTCTTCGCAGCCCTCAGACAGGCTCCCCAGTGACCTGTGGCATGTCAAGTAGAAGAAAGAGGCATGTCAGGGGCACTTTGTCCAACATAAGACGTAACATCATGGAAGTATTTGTCATCAATGAGAAACCTACAGGGCAAGTGGAAATGGAAGAAAAAAAAAATCTACTCTACAGGGGAATGAGTAAAAACTTTCAAGCCATCAGCCCTGAATAAGTCACAGTGGCTTAGTTCCTTTCAGCCTCTGAGAGCTGGTTTGGGGTCAAGGAGATAAAGGGATTTACCCCTCACTTCTGTAGTTAATGCCATCCCCTCCACTGTGTACTGTCAGAGAAACTGAGGCAGAGAAAACACCTTAGGTTGGGTAGATCAGGATGGAAAGAAAAAATGGAGGGAGTGCTAGGGTGGCCTGAAGACTGAAAGAATCATGGCCCTTTAGGACCTCTACAGATACTGCTTCAGGAGGGACCCTTTCCGGTTAACTCCACTTCCAGTGGATCTTAACAGGACAGGGTCTTTTCCCAGTTTTCCAAAGAGCAGAACTCAGATGCCTAAAGTATGACTGCAGCAGGCCAGTAGCTATATCTGTATTAAGGTAACCAGCTTTCAGAGAGTGTTTTTTAATACTGATGACTGAAATCTGTGGGAGGTACAGAGGTCTATCAAATCGATAGTACCTAATTTCAAGCACCTAAGCCAGAAAAAAATGGACACAGACACCCAGTAGAGACCTTGACACCCCACAGCAGGGAGGCAGAGAAATCAGAGAAGTAATTTATCTTTTTTTTGCTGCATGCTTATCAGAAGATTTGCAATGACCTTGACGCAATAAAGGCAAAGTTTGTATTTGCAGTGCAGTAAATCTAGTGATTACTGCTGTATAATTGCATGCTCATAGAAAGGCATGACTGAATGAGATGGAAGTGTAGTAGAGCCCAGAGAGCAAGAGGCAGGTGAAGCTGAGCATAGGAGAAGGTGAGCTTTTACTCATTCAGAAGGTTCTTCAAATTGTAAAGCATTTATTTGATCCTGTTATCAAAGCTCTAACAGAGATGAGAGAGGTCCAAGAAAAGACCACAGCTTTGGGGACTGTGGGAGTTCCTGTGGCACTTTGGCAGGTGTCTCCTTTTACGCTCCCAGCCTAACCTCTCAAGGGTTGGAGAGGAGACTTCCTTTTCCTCCAGCTATTTGCATCCTCGGCACACAGCTCCCTTAGATGCCACCTCCCAGGCTGCCTCCATAGGAGTGGGAAATCAGAGGGGACCTGTCAGGTTCTCAGGCTCTTTCTAGGATGTGCTGCATTTGCAACAAGGGAAAGGTAAAAGTTTGGGGCATAACAGCAAGTTCAACAGAATTTGGGGCTGGGGGAGGTGGTGCCGAACAGATACAGATCCCGTAGCCTTCAGAGAGATCTGAGAGCAAGGAGAGGGTATCCCACCCCTACCCCGAGGCAGGAAAGGGGCTCAGATGTTTAGGTCATGCTTGGTGCATGGTAGAACAGGTAAAGCTGGCAGTCTGCTTGCCCCTCCCCAGATGCTATCCTGGGCATCTGCCTGCCTCATCCATGCCTGCAGCTAATAAAAGGAAACAGACCCTCCACGGAGAATTTTTCTGTATTACATTCACAATGTGACTAGCAAACAAGGGCATTTGGGTCATTTTATTTTTCCACTTATAGGGAAGAAACAGATTTTTACACTATTTCTAAGGCAAAGCTTAATGCAAAGCAGATGCTTTCTATCATGACTCTTTCCTTTCATCCTTTCCTATATGACTTCCCCCCTCACTGTACTGTGGAGATGGGAGACAAATCTGGCAGAACAGCAAGCCAGGAGTCATGCAGGAGCCCTTTATTTCCCTGAGGAAAATCAATGTCACTTAGGCCAACACATATGCTATAAAAAAAACATTACTTGCTCAGAGGAGCCATGATCAGGAAAGGTAGCCCATTCCTTACTTTCTGGCCATTCTAGCTGTATTGCATGTCTCCAAATATCAGTAAAGCTTTTGTGCCATAGTAGAGTCATATCTAATTGCAATTCAAGTGGAAAGTACTACACAGACAAACACATGTCACACCAGGTGGAGCTAAGAGAACAAAGCCATTACTATATTTTAATCTTAACCTTTTTTTTCCCAGGATCACTCATCTTAATGCATCCAAGCAAAATGGAGCTCTTCTTTCATCAGAGTGCTCTCTCCATGAGTAGGTGCAATGGATGGAAGCTACAGACCCTGACCTCTTGCTTCTTACCTTTCACTGTCTGGAATTGCTCTGTTTGTAACAGCATCCTTCATGCATATGGATTAATCTTAATTTTCATAGTTTCACATGCCCTAGTTTAAGAGCATGACTGCAAACTCAACCCTAGCAGGTCTGGGAAGGCAGATTTCTAGTATGAGAGAGAGAAATGATACTACCTTTGTCTCCTGCATCTACCAAAATCTTATGCCTGACTGTTCCCAATATACAAAAACAAGGCCACAATCTGCATTCCCACCTCTAAAGCCACCAGATTAACAGGCACAGCATAGATGACACTTGTCATTGTTTAACAAAACACACCTTTCTCCTCATCTCATCCCCAGCCTTTCCAGGGATGGGCTGGCTCACACATGCCATGTCACCCCCCTAATCTCACAGCTTCCTTTGCGACAGCTGCCTTCTTGCTTTCCAGTGCTGCCAATTTCCAGAGCTCCCACAAGTACTCAAAGTGCAAATGCCTAAGCTCTAATCCTCAAAGCCATCAGCAATTATCTTGCATCATGTTTGCCACACTTCTCCATCACATGTGCACTCTTAGTTCCCACCAGTGCTGAAAGTTTCCAACGGCCCTTGTCTTTTCAAAGGGCACTGTAGACAGCCATTTACGCTTTAAATAGATATTAAAATGAAGCCACCTGCCTACCTTCCAGTTCCCAAACTGTAGAGCAGAGTGATGGATAATGGAAGTGTACCAACACATCAACAGTTTCCACTAGCAACTGCTGCAGACTAGCAGGATACCAGCTTCAAATATGGACAGGAAATGGCTTTTGATATCAAATGTAAGTTTCAACCCCACAAGCATCTCTAAAAATAAGCATTTTGTTCCCACTGCTCTTGATTTGATACCAAATGAATTGTGAAGAAGGACCAAACTCTAAAACAGAAATAATAATAGAGGTACAGTTTTAATTACCTGATCCTATATTCTTGCTCTTTCTGTTGGACCTGCTGCCTCATTCAGCACACAGAAGTGCTTCACAGATGAGGCTGTCTTCTTTATTCACTCTGCGGCTGTACTTATCTGCACATCAGAAGCATGCTGCACTGCATACAGAACTCTGCTTCCCTCCTGGGCTTTTCTATTTGCCTCGTTATTATCACTGCTGAGCAGTTCCCAAACTCAAAAGGACTTTTTTCTTCCAGTCACCGCTACAAAACCAAACCATTATCACAGGCATTTTATAGACAGAGGAATTGATTCATGGGCAGATCACAGCAATGCTGACCATTAATTTTGGCCACAACCATGGCTCACGACCTCAACATACAAAAGGAAACAGCTCATGGCCACTCCTGAAAAGCTGAGGGTATGTCATTTGGTCAGTATCACATTTGAAGTCCATGGTAAGTGTAGAGAAGAGTGAGTTTCTACTCTCTCACTACAGCTACCTGTATTTATTTTCTTGCTTGCTTACAGAGGTAGAAGGAAGGTTGCACACCACTCCTTAAGCTATGACTTAATTCCTGATCTGGGGAACACCATGAAGCTTCCCACTAAGGTAAGCCCTCCAGATGTGAAACGTAAGAATGCTAAGGTAGGTGACAAAAGGATCAATTAATCATAGGTGCCGCTATCAAGACACTAATAGCCCATGTATGGAAATCTACATGCACCCAAAGCACACCTCCCATGGGTTTCAGCTGTGGTGGTGATTTCTGCAAATCAGACCCCAAGTGCTCCCATTAGTCACTTTCCTCCCCTGAAATAAGTCATGTCTGTATACATCTGCTTTTAAACAATTGAGTACAAGCAGTGTCTTGGCTGTCAACCAAGTGCTGCACATTTGCATCCCAACTTTATGCCTTCTTGCGCATTGAGCCCATCCAGATGGCAGGCTGTATTCGAGGCTAAATGATCTGCTTCCCCTCCCAACAGTATGTGCACCGTAAATCACTGGCAAATATTCTTGATGGTCTTTTAGAGGGAAGACAGATCAAATCCATAAAGTGTGTTTTAAAATACCAGGCCCTCAGGAAACTTATGGTCTGCAACATTGGTGCAGGGCATGGATTCAGCTGGATGACTTAAAATGTCTGCAAGTAAGCTTCCCCTGTCAACCCACTCTTCCCAAGTCCCTATGCCAGGGACTTTCCTTTGCCAGGCAGAGATTTTGCCAGACTTGGCTTGCTCACTAAATTCTCGGTCATTGCAGTTCCCTGCTCCCTCCAAAGAAAGGCTCTTTTAGCAGAGACAAGCAGACTAGAACTTTTGGAAAAATCTCAGGAAGAAAAGCTAGAGTTTTGTCTGTTGGAAGCTTAAGCACTGCTCACTACAGAGGCTGATGGGGCCATTGCTTCCAAGGAAGAATTTTACACTCTTAGTTAGTGACAAGGAGATGTGTTTCTTATGTGAAACACAACTGCACCTTCTGTCCACAGGGCATGCACAGAATACAGGGATCTGCTCACAAGACCAGAGCTCAAACACTGCAGGGGTATTTTAATGTAACTTTATTTACCTGTGGCCATACATAAGATACTTTTCTCATTTGACAAGAGGATAAAGAGGCACACACAAACTTAGTCTCAGTAAATGGCCACAGTGATCTGGCTGCCCCCCACAATATCACACAGAAAGCAGTGGCAGAGGCAGGCACTGCCTCTGAATTGTCCTAACAGCACTTAAAAGCCTTAACGTGAAGATACCTCTGTGTCCTACCTGGGACCTCCATCTCATTCTCTTCCAAATTTCCAATATCTATAGTGACTATGGCAAAGGCTTCACAGGTTTCAGTCCTTATTGCTACTGAGCTCTGGTCTCTACCAAATGCTGCTCCCACTGTATCTGCTCAGTGAGGCATGGTCCTGTGCTGAAACATCATGTGCTCTTGTATTAAAGTATCACTGAATTCTTTGGGATGCCTAAGCAAATAATTCAGGTTCATACCAAATTTTATTGTGATATTTCCTGGGTACTCAATTTCCTTCTTCAAATTAAATCTTGCCATCAAAAGACTATTTTTCAGTGCACGCAGTTTGCTTGTAAGAAGAAATGCCCTCCTGTGTAGTTAACAGTGTTTCTGTCCTCTTAATCTGAATCCGACAAGTTGTTTTCATGCCTTGAGCTAACCATCTGCATAGGCTATAGCTTACATGTAATATACTGCACAAAATATAAATACATCCACATGTGCATTCAAACAAAATTCCAAAGCTGTTTCTCAAAGAATATGGGAGCAAGAGCCAGGGGCCAGCAAAACAATTTTCAGCTTTTAAGTGACAGACAATGGAAATGATTCAGTCTTGCATCTAGTAAGTACTGGCAGATTGGCCAGGGTTTGGATGCTGACAAAGAAACTCAGTACATGGGCCTGGTTTCAATTAATGAGCATGTATCCATATGGCTCTGTGTGTGTATGTGTTTATACTGAGTGTTCTTTCCTGTTAATGGGTGTTGCAAGTACAAGCATGCATATATGTGCCTGTGAAGAAAGGTTCAGAGTTAGTTCAAAAATGCCCAGCAACACAGGCAAAAATTAATGTTGACACCCAGGACAAAAAGTCTTGTATATTATTACCTTTGACAAGACCCTGAAAGTATTGTATTTTCAACAGAAAACCTCTCTTCCCTGGCAGGAAAGTTGATCCACACAACAACAGTGAAAACACCAAAGCCGAGCCACTGACCATGTGGGATCTGCCACTGTGTTGAACAGGGTAGCAACAGTTGGTGCTGGGACAAACATCACCCAGAGAGACAGAAAGACCAACCATCAAACCCTCTTCTGGCAGACATGCAAGCCAGCCTGCCCAGCTCTGCCTGCAGTGTGAGGAGGCAGAGAACACCAGTGCTTACTGCTAAAGTGGTTGGTACAGTTCTACTCTTGCAGTGGCAGTTCCTGCAGCTCTGTTGCTCTGAGCAGCCAGCCTTCCTAGGAAAGGTTCTGCTCTGCCCCTGCCTGCAGCCTGCCCGCCTGTGTGCAAGTCATACTATGGACCTGCCTGAGATTTGCCAGCAAGCAACATGGTTGTGTGTCTTCACCACAGCAGTTGCTTCTCCTTTAGCTTTTTGTTTAAAAAACCAACATAGTTGTTAGTTCAGTAGTTGTCAGACAGATAGAAGGAGGAATAGGCAAATGAGATAAAATACTTTGTACTTGATAGGAAATTTAGATCCAGCAATATTTAAACAATTTGAGCATCCTTACACTGGATTTAATTCTTTATCCCACAACCCTGGCCCCATGGTAGTTTCTTAAATTATAATTGGTTTTACAAATGATAGGCTGGTTCAAAATTAAGATGTACTAAGGAGGCTGATGATGACCATACAGAACCACAGACTCTGATAAGGCGCTTGCTTGCCATTTTAGGGTTATCTTGCCTTTCCAGCTCTGCATGTCTTTCCCTCAAGATGCACTATGTTTGCATTTTCCTAACTAATGCTTAATTTAAGCTGGTGCACTTTCATCTCTGGTCATATCGGTTCCTAAATATTCGCTTTAGGAACCCCTTCAAGATATTCTCTCGTTTTATTCATAATGGCCACATACAGAGGATTCAGGACCCAACAGTCCTGGCATGTCTAGGGATCCCAAAATGCAAAAAGGCAACCTGATATCACCAGCTCAAGACCAAAAGCTATTTGGAAAGGAGGAAGTTAGGGCAGCATAAGCCATGTGATCAGGCTGAGTTCAGGAACAACTCATCTTATTGGAAACAGGTCTAGGCCCAGATATCCTAACAGCTCTGGGACTACATGCAAGACATTTACTCTTGTCAGACTCCTGATAGCAGTGCAGCTGTTGCCTAGGTCAGTTTTAAACCTAACTCTATCTGCTGTTGACGGGAGCATCACAGAATCAAACACAAAGATCAATATGATCAGTGAGGGTTCAATTTATTGAGCTTAGCTGTTTCTTTATAAACCCTTTTTGGTTACATAACTAGGTGCCCATGAGGGTGTCTACAGTGTATTATTGGTTAAAGGTAGCTCTCCATAAAGCTATTACTAACATATTATTGGCTAAACTACCGCACATGCTAAGAAATCAAGTTACATTAAAATAAACTATATTGATAGTTCTATTGAATTGTTTTTCTTTCAGCTGGTACTCATTCCCACTCAACTAGCTGTTGTATTCCTTTCAGCTGGCCTTTGTTTATCTTTCAACTCTCTGTTTCAGGGCCTTGTTAGAACTGTTCAGTATCAATCAGTCTCACAGCATCCAGGCTTTCTTCTCTGTAAAATGTCCCCACAATCTGCAATGAAGTTAAACAGTTTTTACTTTAGCACTGTGTATAAGCCACTTACTCTTGCCAACACCAGCCCTTCATCATCCTAGAAAGCATGCTGGATGCAACAACAGTATAACTACTTCAGCATCTTCTGCTCAAACTCATAGCTTTAATTACTACTAAACCATCACCTGATCCATACTGAACCTTTTTGAACCTTCTATAAATGTGAAGACATTTTCCATCCTCTACACTGAACAGCTATTTCGACACCTTCTTCAAATGCAGAGATAATCCTCTGCGACAATTAGCAAAGAATTTGTCGGACCGGCCTGGACAGGCCTGGACAGGCACACACTCTCCTGGGTGGAGAACTGGTTGACTGGCCGGGCCCAGAGAGTGGTGGTAAATGGAGTTAAATCCAGCTGGAGGCCAGTCACAAGTGGGGTCCCCCAGGGCTCAGTGCTGGGTCCAGCCCTGTTCAATGTCTTCATCAATGACCTGGATGAAGGCATTGAGTGCACCCTTAG